>OX359294.1:6868474-7260974 GCA_947179395.2 Pulicaria dysenterica
ATTATTATTATTATTATTATTATTATTATTATTATTATTATTATTATTATTATTATTATTATTATTATTATTATTATTATTATTATTATTATTATTATTATTATTATTATTATTATTATTATTATTATTATTATTATTATTATTATTATTATTATTATTATTATTATTATTATTATTATTATTATTATTATTATTATTATTATTATTATTATTATTATTATTATTATTATTATTATTATTATTATTATTATTATTATTATTATTATTATTATTATTATTATTATTATTATTATTATTATTATTATTATTATTATTATTATTATTATTATTATTATTATTATTATTATTATTATTATTATTATTATTATTATTATTATTATTATTATTATTATTATTATTATTATTATTATTATTATTATTATTATTATTATTATTATTATTATTATTATTATTATTATTATTATTATTATTATTATTATTATTATTATTATTATTATTATTATTATTATTATTATTATTATTATTATTATTATTATTATTATTATTATTATTATTATTATTATTATTATTATTATTATTATTATTATTATTATTATTATTATTATTATTATTATTATTATTATTATTATTATTATTATTATTATTATTATTATTATTATTATTATTATTATTATTATTATTATTATTATTATTATTATTATTATTATTATTATTATTATTATTATTATTATTATTATTATTATTATTATTATTATTATTATTATTATTATTATTATTATTATTATTATTATTATTATTATTATTATTATTATTATTATTATTATTATTATTATTATTATTATTATTATTATTATTATTATTATTATTATTATTATTATTATTATTATTATTATTATTATTATTATTATTATTATTATTATTATTATTATTATTATTATTATTATTATTATTATTATTATTATTATTATTATTATTATTATTATTATTATTATTATTATTATTATTATTATTATTATTATTATTATTATTATTATTATTATTATTATTATTATTATTCTTATTATTATTATTCCATGTCACTTGCCACATAAGTAAAATTGACGACAAATCACTACCAATGTCATGTTCACCTGATACACCTAAGCATATAGCAGGTAACAAGTAACTTGGTATATTAAATGGAAGTTATAGTAAATTTGATACATTAAATGGTAGTTTTGAAATGTTGATATACACAATAGCCAAAAGTGACAAGTTCAATACACTTTTAGATACTAAACCCATTATAAAATGAGATTTTATATCCTTCTATATAATCTTCCTATTTATACTCCTGCTCATTAAAAATTTTCTATATTTATGACAAAAAGTATATAAATATTTACCACTCATGTGAAATTATTAAAAAATAAAATTTATATAAAATGTCACAATAAATTTGAGTTGAATGAAGTTAATAAATTATTAGGTGTAGTTATAAAGAGAGATATTATATTCTCCTATATAATCTTCACTAAAATTTTTCTATATTAATGGTAGAAATTATCAAAATATTTCCCACCTCATCTGAAATTAATATAAAAAAATTTATATTAAATGTCACAATAAAGTTGAGTTGACGGAAGTTAATAAATTATTAGGTGTAATTATAAAGAGAGATTTTATATCCTCCTATATAATATATATTTACTGAATTTTTTTTATATTTATGGTGGAAATTATAAAAATATTTCTCACCTCATGTGAAATTAGTCAAAAGAAAAAATTTAAATTAAATGTCATAATAAATTTGAGTCGACCAAAGATAATAAATTTTTTTTGAAAGAAAAAGGAACCGCTTAGCAAAGAGCTTCAGTATTATCATCACCCAATGCAACACGACCTAAAGAAAGAAACATTTCGAAGGAAACATTTCAAGAAACTAAAATTTTTCTATATTAATGGTAGAAATTATAAAAATATTTCCCACCTCATCTGAAATTAATATAAAAAAATTTATTTTAAATGTCACAATAAAGTTGAGTTGACGGAAGTTAATAAATTATTAGGTGTAATTATAAAGAGAGATTTTATATCCTCCTATATAATTTATATTTACTGAATTTTTTTTTATATTTATGGTGGAAATTATAAAAATATTTCTCACCTCATGTGAAATTAGTCAAAAAAAAATTTAAATTAAATGTCATAATAAATTTGAGTCGACCAAAGATAATAAATTTTTTTTGAAAGAAAAAGGAACCGCTTAGCAAAGAGCTTCGGTATTATCAATGCAACACGACCTAAAGAAAGAAACATTTCGAAGGAAACATTTCAAGAAACATTTAAAAGGATACTAGCAAGGTGCTAGAACATAGAGTACATACAAATCGAAGGAAACATTTCAAGAAACTAAAGTAATTGGAAGCAATATAACCCCACCAAAATACAAAAAACATAATTTAAAACACAAAAAGCTTGACTTAATTAGCGTGCCATGATCAGCTAACGCCTTCTTGGGGGGTTTTAACCTAAACCTAAAAGTCAAACTTTTCTTTGATCTAGCAGCAAACCAGTGACCGGACATACGTTGAATACTTGGAAAGATGTCCTCCATTCTGATCTTGTCTTGATCCGATCGCCTCCTATATAATCTTTAGTGAAAATTTTCTATATTTATGGTAGAAGTTATAAATATATTTACCAACTCATGTGAAATTAGTCAAAAATAAAATTGAAATTAAAAGTCACAAAAAATTTGAGTTGAACAAAATTAATAAATTATTAGGTTCAATTATAAAGAGAGATTCTTTATTCTGCTATATGATATTCTTATTTATACTTCTACTTATTGATATTTTTCTATATTTATTGCACAATTTTAACAATATTATCACCTCATGTGAAATTAGTCAAAAAAAAAAAATATAATAAATGTCACAATAAATTTGAGTTAATTGAAGTTAGTAAATTATTAGCTGCACGCAATTATAAAGAGAGATTTAATATTCTAAATTTTTTATTTCTATTATATAGTGGTTCTTTTATTTAGAAAAAGGTTGTAACATTGAAAACATCTTGACACTCTTTTTTTACTAAATTTACATTACAATTACAAAGATCTAGCTGTTGCGCTGTTCAAGGGATTTATATAGCTCTAGGCTAACGTCTTCATAATTGTAATATATATATATATAGACAAAAGTTCATGCGAGAACCGTTGTTATCGTGAGAACCGCGAGAACCAATCTGAGCCGTCCAATTCCCCCTACTTCAATGTCATTGCCCACCCATGAATTCCTCATATGCACCCTGCCACACTCTATCCCTCCACACTCACCATCCATGAAACTTCCCATATCCAAGGAACGGCCGAGATTGGTTCTCGCGGTTCTCGCACTAACAACAGTTCTCGCATGAACCATCCCCTATATATATATATATATATATATATATATATATATATATATATATAATATGATCAATTGTTGCATACAACTGGCCTAGCCTCATAGTAAAATGGCACACACAAATAGCTGTAGCAGCACATATTTGCTAATAGTTTTTTCACTTCACCTTGTTGCTCTTTGTGTGGCGAGCAAAGGTAACCAAATCATAAATCTCAATAAAATCATTAAGGCATGAAGGTCAATACCTAAATTAGGGCACAAGAGTTAAAGTTGCTGTAGACTTATTTTGAGGAGGTGTGAACTAGGTGTTGTGTGTAATTCTGTAGAGAGGAGTCAAGCTCCTCTTATTAGTTTTAATCATTTGTTCACAATATTTAATCACCTTAGTTGAGTATAAACAAATTTAGAGGGTATTTTCTAGGGTTTCATAGCAGGGAGAGAGAGAGATTGAGAGAGAGAGAGGAAACAACAACATTTTCCGGATATATAACAACTCGCAAACCGTACATATTGACAATAATATATACAATCACTATCAACCTTGCAAGATGGAGAAGGGCACAAGTCACGATCAATACAAGTTCTTCTGCACATTCACCCATTGTTAGAATAAGCATTGAAGGAATGAATTGAAGGGTTTTGTAGGGTATAAAAACATATAATAATATCACGCAGCGGAAAACCCCCTCCAGTGATCTCATCTATCTCGTACAAGAAACTTAAACAAAGTAGAGGATAAAAATATACCTTTATGATCAATCTTGAAACTAGAATGCTAAAGGTAAAACACCGTTATTGCACCACCTCGAACAAGCTGCTAGACCGCTATATGACTTCATCAAACGATCAAAATCGCGTCCTTGTGTGTGTGTGCAATCGCCGATCGCACCCTAGGGGTGCCTTGGGTTCGGCCGTCGACCAGAGAGGGAGGAGGGAGGAGCCATGGTTTTTTTTGTTGCAATGTTATCTCTCTTATGTGATTCCTTAGGATTAATAAGATATTTATATGTAAACCTTATTAAGCCCAAGTCTGTTTAATTAAAGTCCAACTTTGATTAAACTATTAGCTTATTGCAAAATATACCCTTGGACCTTCTAATTAATTAATAACTATTAATTAACTAGTCCAATTAATTTTTAAACTAAATATTAATTTCTCCTTTTAAATACTAAATAACTTTTATTATTTTCTCTCTTAATAATTAATTAACTAATTAATTATTTCCACACATAACTTGGTAAAATCCAATTGGTTCTAATTGGGTGTGTAGCAGTGTGATCTTTTAGTGTCTTATAGCATTGGACACGATGACACGTGTTATCTATCTGTGCACACAATCTAACAGACTCCCACTTGTGCAAGATAAGTAACACTCCTTGTACACCATTAGCCGAAGGAGGTCCCAGCCAGATACTTAGGTTAACCATGCTATAAGATCTCTTACATCTAGAGATATAATCCATACTTGGATTACACAGGCTTTTCCTTTTGCATCGCGATATTCCGTAATTTGAGTATTAGACATGGAGCAGGGATCTTATTCTAAATACTCATATTTTCTCGACTCTGATTTCGACACTCTGCAGTTACTATTTACCGAATGAAACCTTTCATTATAGCCGAGCGCGGCCACGCATTTTCAGTAGTCTCAACCGTCGAGGGCCCCTGAAACACTCTCCTAAAAAGGAGGTGCAAATTCCATCATGAGTATTTGCAATTTGAGCACACGGCTTCCGCTGCACCTAGATACGCCCCTTATGATCACCCTGTTACGGTGTGACGTTAGAACTCGCTAAAGTACAAAAGTTACCATGCCCCAAACCAAATATCGCAGGTCTAAGGACAACCTATCAAGTTTACTTATGATAGTGCTCCATGAAGTAAACTCGATGCGGATCACTCCCAATATTTATCCCTCCTGATAAATATCTAGAAATATTTGGTCACATCCTTGTGCTTTTATTTAAACCGAATAAATCATCAAATATTTATAATAGCGTTATCTCCCTAATGTAGCTCCCACTACATTAAGTAGCTACGGGCATTTAGACAATTCATAACATGATTTGTCATGGATAAGTTAAAACATGCTAAAAATAGACAACAAGAAACAATTATGTAAATACCTCCTATTTCAATCCCATAAAATGTAATTACATAATATAAAAGGTCTCAAGTTACATTTATAGTAATAATCAAAAACTTGAACTAGCTGCTATATTCTAAGTACTGCATTCCTATAGAATTCGCATGTTTCTCATGCTTAGCTCTAGCTAGCGGCTTCGTCAACGGGTCAGCTACGTTGTCGTCCGCCGGTATCTTTTGTAGTCTAATATCTCCTCTTCCAATAATCTCTCGGATTAGGTGATATTTTCGGAGTACATGTGTGGTCCGCTGATGATCTCTTGGCTCTTTAGCTTGCGCCACAGCCCCTGAGTTATCACAGAATATATCAATCGGCCTAGAGATACTGGAAACAACTCTAAGATCCGAGATAAAATTCTTTAGCCATACAACTTCCTTTGCTGCATCACTTTCCGCAATATACTCTGCCTCTGTAGTCGAATCTACTATTGTATCTTGCTTTTGACTTTTCCAAGATATAGCTCCTCCATTTAGGGTAAAGATAAATCCTGATTGCAACCTAAAGTCGTCTCTGTCGGTTTGGAAACTAGCATCAATGTAACCAGTTACACTAAGCTCATCCATCAAACCTCCAAAAAACCAGGAACATGTCTTTTGTCCTTCTCAAATACTTGAGAATGTTCTTGACAGCTACCCAATGAGCTTCACCCGGATTTTTTTGATATCTACTCGTGACACTTATGGAATAGGAAACATCGGGCCTTGTACATAACATGCCATACATAATTGATCCAATTGCCGAGGCATATGGAATCAATTTCAGCTTATCCTGATATTGACTAGATACAAGACACTGAGCCTTGCTCAAAACCGTGCCAGATTGCATTGGAATAAATCCTTTCTTGGATTCATCCATCTTGAATCTTTTCATGACTTTGTCGATGTATGTACTTTGACTAAGTCCAATAACCGCTTAGATCTATTTCTATAGATCTTAATACCAAGTATATAAGTAGCTTCTCCCAAGTCTTTTATGTGGAAACATTTACCTAACCAGGATTTTACTCTTTGTAATACTGGTACACTATTTACTATTAGCAGTATGTCATCTACATACAAGACTAGGAAGGTTACCGCGCTCCCACTGAACTTAGTGTAAACACATGACTCAAACTCACTTTTGGTAAAACCAAACTCTTTGATGCGAACATCAAAGTGTAAGTTCCAGCTCCTAGATGCTTGCTTTAACCCATAAATGGATTTTAGCAGCTTGCATACTTTATTAGGATTCTTTGGATCTACAAAACCATCCGATTGTATCATATATACGTCCTCTGTCAACTTCCCGTTAAGGAAGACGGTTTTGACATCCATTTGTCATATCTCATAGTCATAATATGCTGATATGGCCATAAGAATTCTAATTGTCTTAAGCATTGCCACTGGTGAAAAAGTTTCATCATAGTCAACACCATGAGTTTGCGTGAAACCTTTTGCCTCTAGCCTAGCTTTAAAGGTATGCACCTTTCCATCCATGCCGGTCTTCTTTTTGAAGACCTATTTGCACCCAACAGCTTTGCTGTGTTGAGGCAAATCCACTAACTCCCAAACTTGGTTGTCATACATGGATTGCATCTCCGCCTTCATGGATTCTAGCCATTTTTCAGATTCTAAACTGGAAACAACATCTTGGTAGGTAGTGGGTTTTGAAAGATCCCCTTCGTTTTGAGCAACTAGGAATCCAAGATACCTATCTGGCTCATGACGAGACCTACTAGACCTGCGAAGGTCTTGTGTTTGCACTTCTTCCTCAACCACAGACTCGGGTTGAGTCTCAACAATTCTTTGTTGACTTACAGGCTCGATCATCTGTGGTGGTGTTACTCCTTCTTCTTCAATTTCTCGAAGCTCTATTTCCTTTCTTGGAGTTTCGGAATTTAGAAACTTCTCTTCCAAGAATACCCCTTTACGAGCAATAAAGACTTTGTTTTCGTCTGGGTTGTAGAAATAGTGTCCCATGGTTTCTTTGGGATAACCTAGGAAGATACACTTATCTGATTTGGGATTGAGTTTATCCGTATATGTTCGCTTAACATACACCTCACATCCCCAAATCTTGAGAAAAGACATTTTTGGACTTTTTCCCCGTCCATATCTCGAACGGTGTCTTTTCTACCGATTTTGTCAGAACCCGGTTCAGCATGAATGCCGCTGTCTCGAGTGCGTGCCCCCAAAACGACAATGGTTATGAAGTTCAACTCATCATTGATCGTACCATGTCAAGCAGTGTACGATTCCTCCTTTCTGATACACCATTCATCTGAGGTGTATACGGAGGTGTGAGTTGTGAAACAATCCTACATTCTTTCAAATGACCGTCGAATTCTTGGCTCAGATATTCGCCACCTCGGTCAGACCGAAGCAACTTTATCCTCTTGTCCAACTGATTTTGTACTTCACTCTGAAACTGTTTGAACTTGTCAAAACTTTCAGATTTTAGTCTCATAAGGTAGACATAACCGAATTTACTGAAATCGTCAGTAAAGGTAATAAAGTACCGGTATCCTCCTCTAGCCTCTGGAGTAAAGGGTACACACACAGCTGTGTGTATTATCCCTAGTAGCTCACTCGCCCTTTCATTCTCACTGTTGAAAGGTTGCTTTGTCATTTTACCAGACAAACAAGATTCGCAGATATCATATGACTCTAAGTCAAATGGTTCTAGAATTCCGTCATCTCGGAGTTTCTCTATGCTTTTATCATTTATGTGTCCTAAACGACAATGCCAGAGGTAAGTCTGATTCAAGTTACTCTTAGATATTTTACTTATATGATATATGTCTTTGTCATTGTTATCCAGATTTAGTGTATATAGACCATTTTGAGGAATAGCTTTAAAATAGAAAACATTATTTTTGAAACAAGAAATAGTTTTACTACTCAAAACATAATTAAAACCATAGTCTATAAGCAAATCAAACGAGATAACATTTTTGATAAGTCTAGGAACATAGTAACAAGGTTCTAGTTCTAAGACCATGCCCGAAGGCAAACTAAGACAATATGTCCCTACAGCTTCAGCACCAACCATGGAGCCTTCGCCTACCCGCAGGTCCATATCTCCTTGTCTTAACTTCCTACTTCTCTTGAATCCCTGCAAGTGATTGCAAATATGATGACCACATCCGGTATCTAATACCCATGATTCATAAGAAGTAATAAGATAATCTATCATAAAGATACCTGATATTGTCAGAAATATACATAAAATATATATCTGATATCTGACAATATCTGGTTTTTATTAAGAAAATATAGCCAAAATAAGTTTTAAATGTTTTCTTATTTTATTCAAGGCTATTTCAGGTACACAATACGGAAAAATGGATAACACGCGTCAAAACGAGAAAACACCTTGCAAAATACGAAGATTTTATGAAAATAAAATTACGCGCCGCGGAACTAGATAATATACGCGAGCGAACGCATCGAATTCTGTTACAACGAATTCTGTTACATCGAACTACAAGTTGTTAGGGAATCTTGTCACGCATCTTTCCGCGCCGCGGAAATGGATCACTACGCGCCGCGGAAACAGTCGAACCTCTCCTATAAATAGATGCATTCGTGTTCAGTTGAAGAGGAGAGCCAGAAATCAATAGCAAAAGCTATGCTCTCATATACTCTCGTCCCAGGCTCAGTAGTTTACTAAATCTTAGTTTCTATATGTAATATTTAGCGTAGATTACGTTTGCATGTTTGTTAGTTGCTATTTCAAGTTCATTTCCGTATTCCAGAAGCATGTACCTGTATTCCAAGTTCCAGAAGCTGTAGACTCATCTTCCTTCTGTAATCTACATATTGGTACTTTGCTTCCTTAAATATGTCTTCATATTTACGTATTCTAGTCATTATGCGTAGCTAACTTTCCATTACCTCGTTATGATGAATTCAGATCAGTAGAAATATGTAGTTGTTATGCATAGGTTATTTTAGAATGATTTTAATAAAGACATGATATTTCTGAATTAATGAAACATATATTTGGTTATTTTGTATAATACTATCGGTTCATGCGGATATTCGGCATTGTAAGTGTTGAAAAATCATTTGCTTAAAATATCTGTATCTTTATACATATATATTCAAACAGACTCATATGTATAAGCATTTGCTCATAGACCCACTTGAGATGTACGATACGTATAAGTTTGGTATGTGTATACATGGACATTTGCTCATAGACCCACTTGAGATGTTGAACATATATATTATCTTAATACCCAAATGTATATCTTCTTACCGGATGTTGACCGACGATGGTATTTACTTTGTCTATTATTTCTTTAGGAGATAAATACTAAACTTTTAAGTAAATCGGGATAACACCCGGAAAGCAAGGTTTTATCTAAATGATGTTTTAATAATTTAAAGATCAACTCAGGATTATCTATATTTATGCCCAAAATAATAAATCATGTTGTAAGACAGTCTTTGTTAAATCAGCCTTTCATAACTGGATTAGTTAACACTACTAATTAATATTGATCTGGAGGATTCATGACTAGGTATCTTGTTTTTCATTTTACTTATTTCAATTTGTATTTCTGCTTAGTTGTTGTTCCTTTTAAAGTTGTTAATATTGTCTTAGTTTTATCTGCATGTTCCTTATAGTTAAATTCCATTCTTCCCCATAATTATTGATAGCTAGACAATAGGTTCGGATTTAAGTAGCAACAGTTATCGCTTACCCGTGTTCGATAAATCTTCGGTCTTACCAGTAGCCTATATTACATACGTGGGTGCTCTGCCCGTGTGCGTTTATTTAGACTAACAGAAAATTCCAAATTAAAACCTTTCCATGACATCATTTCGCGTACTTGAGACGTATATCTCACGCACACCAAGGTTTTTGGCGCCGCTGCCGGGGATGCTCTATTGATACTGTTGTAAAATTATTTGAATTATTGATTTAGCACTAGTTAATTAAAATACTCAACAAAACTACTTAAGTAAGTGGTGTCTAGAATAACTGAATTGGCTTGGGTTGTTGGATTTCCGAAAGGTTTTAAACCGAAAGGTGCCGAAAGGATCCCGCCTACCAATCGACTTGCCTGGCCACTCTGTTAAGTAGCAAAACATAAATATATTTTAAAAGTGACTCGTTCTTCGTCCGCTAAAACTGTTAATCCTTTTCCTGAACCTGAACGAGAATTTCATCATTGTCTACAAAACTCACGTAGAAGAACCGTAATGGCTGAAAATCCACCTCCGCCAGTTACGAGAACAATCGGTGAATATGCGCGACCCGATGTCAATTCTATTCATCAAAGTATTATCAGACCAACCATTAATGCCAATAACTTTGAGATTAAATCTAATGTCATTCAAATGCTTCAAAACTCAGTTTAATTTCATGGGCTTCCAAATGAAAATCCGAATGATCATGTCTCAAGTTTCTTAGAAATCTGCGATACTTTCAAAATAAATGGTGTCTCGAATGATGCTATCCGATTACGTCTTTTTCCTTTCTCATTAAAGGATAAAGCCAAACTCTGGCTTAATTCCCTTCCAGCTGGTTCCATCACTACATGGAACGATTTAGCCGAAAAATTTGTGCTTAAATATTTTTCCACCTTCAAAAACGACCAAATTACGGAATGATATTTCATCCTTTAGTCAGCAAGAAGGAGAATCTCTTTATGACACTTGGGAAAAATACAAAGATCTTCTTAGAAGATGCCCACATCATGGACTACCCCTTTGGTTAGAAGTTCACACTTTTTACAATGGGTTGTCCAATGAAACTCGTCAAATGATTGATGCTGCTGCAGGAGGAGCTCTTACAAGCAAAACCCCAGAAATGGCTTATGAACTCATCGTGGAGATGGCAATGAATAATTACCAATGGCAATCTCCAAGAGTTTTGCAACCTAAATCATCGGGGGTAATTTTAGTTGATCCTGTCAAGCTGCTATTTTCACAAGTAGAGGCATTATCTAAAAAGGTTGATAGCATGAAGGTTAACTCGATTCAAACTCTTTGTGACCTTTGTGAAGGACCCCATTCAAGTAAAGATTTTCAAAATGGCAATGTTTATGCTTCTCAATAAGAAGTAGACTTCATAAGCTCTTAACAAAGATCAGAGAACAATACATTCGACTATAATCCACCATACCATCCAAGTAACCGAAATCATTCAAATTTCATTTACAAAAATGCTTCTGCAAGTTTAAATCCATCACCCCCTAGAAACCGACCTCCGATACAATCAAATCCACCATACCCCAATCAAGGTCCGGTTCAAAATCAATTCCAACCTAGACCAAACCAACAGTTTGGGAATCAAAATCAACAATTCAATTCTAATCTGATTTCTAACAAAATTTCCAATATGGAAAATCTTCTTGAAAAATTTGTCTCTGTTCAGAAACACATTTTCAACAAATTGAAATTGAAATTCGAAATCAACATGCCTCATTAAAAACATTTGAAAATCAATTAGGCCAAATTTCGAAAATGTTAGCCGAACGACCATCTGGTTCAATTCCGAGTAATACGGAGAAAAATCCAAATGCTCACGTTAATGCCATAACATTACGGAGTGGAATAACCACGAAACCGCCGTTTGATCCCACAAAATCCAAAGAATCTGAAAAGGAAATTCTTGAAGAGAAAATAGAAGAACCAAAGAAAAGTCAAGAAAAACCTTCATTTCCAGAATTCAAGCCAAGAATTCCTTATCCTCAAAGACTAGCAAAAGAAAAGATGGAAGCTCAGTATGGGAAATTCCTGGAATTGTTTAAACAACTCCATGTTAATATTCCATTTATTGAAGCTCTATCTCAAATGCCAAAGTATGCGAAGTTTTTGAAGGATATTCTGAGTAACAAAAAGAAGTTGGAAGATCTTTTCGCTGTAACTTTAAATGAAGAATGTTCTGCTATTCTTCAGAATAAGTTACCAATTAAAAAGTCCGATCCAGGAAACTTCTTAATTCCATGCCTTATTGAGAATTTATCTGTTAGCAGATTTAGGTGCAAGCATAAACTTGATGCCTTATTCTGTATATGCAAGGCTAGGGTTAGGTGAGCCTATTCCTACCAGGATGTCTATTCAGTTAGCTGACAGATCAATTAAATTTCTGAAAGGCATAGTGGAAAATGTTTTGGTTAAAGTTCAAAATTTCATCTTTCCTGTAGATTTCGTCATATTAGATATGGATGAAGATTCCAATATTCCCCTTATATTAGGTCGTCCATTCTTAGCCACAACCGTGGAAAATTAACTTTGAAAGTTGATGATGAGGAAGTCACTTTCGATATTAACAAATCGATGAAACACTCCTCTTCTGAAGACGATGTTCTTTATATTGTCGATATCTTTGACCAATATGCTAAAAATCCGATTCCATCTTTCATACAAAAAGATGCTTTCGACACTCAATTTCTATGTCATAATGTGAGTCAAGTATCTGTATTCTTTGAAAAATCACAAGACAATTGTGATAAAACTGAAGATACGGATTTACATAATGATAATTCTGATTCCGTAGCATTCAAAACTCTTGAAACAACAGAACTTAACAAATCAAAACCATCTGTTATTGAACCCCCGTCTCTTGAGTTAAAAGAACTTCCTTCTCACTTGGAATATGCATTCCTTGAGAAAGATTTGAAATTACTTGTGATCATAGCATCTGATCTTAAAGAAGAAGAAAAAGCTAAGCTTTTACAGGTATTGAGAAAATTCAAAACTGCCATTGCATGGAAGTTTCAGATATAAAAGGAATTACCTTTCTTTTTGTACACATAAAATTTTCATGGAGGAAAATTACAAGCCATGTGTACAGAGACAAAGAAGACTTAATCCTAACATGCAAGAGGTAGTCAAGAAAGAAGTAATCAAACTACTCGATGCAGGCTTGATTTATCCGATTTCGAATAGCCCATGGGTTAGCCCTGTTCAAATAGTCCTAAAGAAAGGAGGAATGACCGTTGTGGTAAATGATAAAAATGAACTAATTCCAACCCGTACAGTTACTGGTTGGCGTGTTTGTATAGACTATAGAAAACTCAACGAGTCCACACAAAAAGATCATTATCCTCTTCCTTTCATTGGTCAAATGATAGAGCGTTTAGTAGGAAATTCGTTCTATTGCTTTCTTGATGGTTTCTCTGGATATTTTCAAATCCCGATTGCTCCTGAAGATCAAGAGAAAACGACATTTACATGCCCTTATGGTACTTTTGCCTATCGAAGGATGCCTTTTGGGTTATGTAATGCTCCTGCTACTTTTCAAAGATGCATGACATCAATATTTCATGACTTATTTAAATATGGTCTTGAAATTTTCATGGACGATTTCTTAGTCTTTGGAAATTCTTTCAATTCTTGTCTTAAGAATTTAGAGAAAATGCTGTCAAGATGTGAGAACACTAATCTCACGTTGAATTGGGAAAAATACCATTTCATGCTACGCGAGGGTATTGTTCTTGGTCATAAAATCTCTAGTTCGGGAATTGAGGTTGATAAAGCTAAAACTGACATTATTGCAAAATTACCTCCCCCGACTAATGTCAAAGCCATTAGAAGTTTCCTTGGCCATGCTGGCTTTTATCGAAGGTTCATTGAAGATTTTTCAAAAATCTCTAAACCTTTGACTAAGCTATTGGAAAATGATACTCCTTTTTGTTTTTCTCCCGAATGTTTAAATTCGTTTAATTTATTAAAGGAGAAACTAATAAATGCACCTATACTTGCTAGCCCTGATTGGTCTTTACCATTTGAAATAATGTGCGATGCTAGTGACTATGCAGTAGGTGCTGTCTTAGGACAAAGAAAAGAAAAACGATTTCATCCACTCCATTACGCAAGTAAAACCTTAACCGATGCCCAAGAAAACTACACTGTAACTGAAAAAGAACTCTTGGCAGTCGTGTTTGCTTTTGATAAATTTCGATCCTACTTGATTTTATCAAAAACAGTGGTTTTTACTGATCATTCCGCTCTTAAGTATTTGTTCGCTAAACAAGATGCGAAGCCTCAATTGATTAGATGGATACTCCTACTTCAGGAGTTTGATATCGAAATCCGTGACAAAAGAGGTGCAGAAAACTTAGCGGCAGATCATCTTTCGCGGTTTGATAATCCGACCTTAGAAGCTCTCGATGAAACCGTTATTCATGATACTTTCCCTGATGAATTCCTTTTGAATTTATCAGTTGTTGATGATATCCTTGGTTCGCCGATTTCGCGAATTATCTAGCAGGGAGAGTCATGAGAAAAGGACTCACTTATCAACAGAAGAAGAAATTCTTCTCTGATCTTAAACACTACTTCTGGGATGATCCTTATCTTTTCAAGATAGGATTTGATTCTATCATTCGAAGATGTGTAAGTGAGACCGAAGCAAAAAGCATTCTTGATCATTGCCATAAAGGACCTACTGGTAGTCATAATGGACCTGGATACACTGCTAAAAAAATCTTAGATTCAGGATTTTATTGGCCAACCATTTTTAGAGATGCTTTTGTTTATGTCAAATCGTGCGATGCATGCCAAAGAGCAAGAAACATCTATGCCAGAAACGAAATGCCTCAACATAACATTCAAATAACAGAAATATTTGAAGTGTGGGGTATTGATTTCATGGGACCTTTCCCCAAACTCACATGGAAATAAGTACATCCTTGTAGCTGTTGATTATTTTTCCAAATGGGCAGAAGCAAAAGCTTTGCCTACCAACGATGCAAGGGTGGTTTCTAAATTCTTATAAAAGTTATTCTCTCGATTTGGAACCCCAAAGGCACTAATCAGTGACTGGGGCACTCATTTTTGTAATTCACAGCTCGAGAAGGTATTGAAACGATATGGGGTAACCCATAGGCTTTCTACACCTTACCATCCGAAAACGAGTGGTCAAGTCGAAGTCACAAACAGAGGATTAAAAAGAATTTTGGAAAAGACCGTGGGTAGTAATCCAAAAGAATGGTCCGATAAGCTAGATGATGCACTTTGGGCATTCAGAACAACATATAAAACACATGTTGGTATTACACCATATAGGTTGGTTTTTGGCAAAGCATGTCATTTTCCAGTTGAACTCAAACATAAAGCATATTGGGCTCTGAAAAAGCTAAATCTCGATGTTTCGACTTCAAGAGAAAAGCGTTTGCTCGATTTGAATGAACTCGATGAGTTGAGGCTACATGCATATGAGAATTCAAAAATATACAAAGAAAGAACAAAGAAATACCACGGCAGCCGACTGAAGGACAAAAGAGAATTCCAGCGGGGAGATCGTGTTCTTTTGTATAATTCTTGTCTTCGCTTGTTTCCTGGAAAATTAAAGTCAAGATGGACTGGTCCTTATGTAGTGCATAAATCATATCCTTATGGTGCTTTTGATTTGGTAAACTTTGAAGGTAACATTTTTAAAGTTAATGGTCACCGTGTGAAACAATATTTAGGCATTCCACTTGAAAATGAACCAACTGAGGTACTGATGCTCCAGTCTGAGTTTCTTTGATGATAAAGAAACATTCGTCTTTTACCGGGAGACGGAAAAGAACTGGACATGCTTTCAGTAGGATCTTTTGCTTTACTTTCTTGTTTTTATTTTCGTACTGATTTGCCTTTAGATGTTAGAGTAGAAATTACTGACAGAGAAGAACAGAATATGAAACAATTTAGAAGAGCTACATGAACTTTTGTAGAGGAACATCACGCTCTGCAACCAATCAGAAGCGAGAAAAGTAGGATAATGTTGGAAATGTGATGTGCCTATACAATCAAAGTCTTACAAGGAACTGCTGACAATATCACAATCTAAATGCTCTAGTGCATTAAGGGAGGATCCGTTTAAGCTAAAAGCCAAAAAGATAATCAGGTCGGAAAGCAATGCTAGTGAGATGGTTAAGTATTTTTGTCAACTCCAAGTAAGTAAGTTACATCCAAGACCGCACTAAGGTAAAATCTATTCCTGCTTATTATTATTAAAATTGCTTTCATATTGTCAATAATTAGTCTTGAAGATCTGACTCTAAAAAATTCCGCATTTCAAAGCGTTAAACTGTTCGCTTACATACCGTACAAATAGTATGTAACATGTTTATATCGTTTAAATTGTTTGTTTGTAGCGTAATTGTTTTTCCTTTCCGTTTGTGTTCCATGTCACGTTGTCACATATCAGAGGGTGTTGTGATTTAAAATGTTCCTCAAATGTTTGAAATCGAAAACAGAACAAAAAGTGCAAAATATATCAATTCATCACTTTCCGCGCCGCGGAAATTAATGATTTACGCGACGCGTATATCAGCGAATAAGTTTTTTAAATAAAGCCCTAATTTCTATTCATTTGACACACACACACACACACACACACACACACAACGCGAAACCCTAACCCTCCGACGCGGAATCCACTACCGAGCAAGATCCATCCATTTTTAGTCCATATTTCGTTTACTTGCACTCGTATTTGACAAAGGTATGTTCAAAAACCCCCTTTTTTGCGTTTTTCGATCGAATCCGAGAGGAATATTACATATTTTATTCGATTGGCCTCGATTTAGTAGTTTATAACATGCTAGAAGTGTTTAGGATTTCTTATTTTATGTTATAGCATGATAAATTCTAAGAAAAACTAATTTTCATTCGGGTGTTTGAAAACCCTACAAATCCGAAACTTTGAGGACTGATATCTCGAAATTGAGTGTATGAAAATGTTTAGAACTAGTCCCCATTGCTTAATCGCTAGTATAGGATCTAAATGGGACTAGTTTGGTCGACTGATTTTGCAAATGACACTGTTCATCATCTTCTTCGACTCCGCGCCACGTAATATATTGACACTGCGCCGTGTAAATAGATTTGACCTTGTTTTGACTTTTGTTGACTTTTTCAAAGTGATTTTTATGGGAAATTATGTTTCATGCTTAATATTAATCCAGGAACCATCATTAGAATTGTCATATATACTGTATTGGTCAATTTAGCGCATTTGTCTAATTTAAGTTGTTGTTTAGATGGCACAGAAGAGACCGAGACAGAGACCCAGAGAGGAGCAGCCCCTGGTCCGCCAGCTGCGCAGATCCCGGGAGTGCCACATCGCTGGCTAGACTTCTCAGCTCTCATTGATGACGATGTCACACGCATAGAGTATGTTTCTAGGTTAGCACCATTACTACCTAGAGTTATAGAGATATGTATCTCTGTAGATTGGGAGCTTTTAGATAGATTACACTTGAGTCCACTCATCCAGCGCTATCTTCGCCATAGATATAGATCCGAGGGTGGACCTGTGTTGTTTACCTATCATGGTTGGCGCAGAATTTTTAGCGTCCACGAACCTATATACCGGGAGATAGTTTTAGAGTTCCTATCCACTGTCCACTTTGATGCCACCTCTCTAGACTACACAGATCCGACTGTCCTACGATTTAGGTTGGGAGGGCTGCAGAGGCAATTGAGTATTAGAGAGTTTTCCTGGAGAGTAGGCTTGTACACTAGAGAAGAGACCGAGGACCCACAGTTTATACCATTCCTGACAGTTGCATTGAGAGGGCCTCCGTCTACCTTTTCCGGTGCTGAGTTCTGGCGAACGATCGCCAATGGAGTATACTCTTCCGCCAGAGCTCTGGAGAGCAGTCTTAGACGTCCAGTCCATCGTCTCATCCACCGTTTGATAGCCACCATCATTGCTCACCGTAGGGGTAGTGAGAAAGTACCATTATTTGATTTATTTTTCCAGTGGTGTGTTCTGAGCACCGAGGTCCACTGCCACCTACCATTTAGTCTTGCACTATTTTTGAGCCATAGAGCCATAGGTGTCCATCCTACCAGTCCTCTCTGCAGTGGTCAGTTCATTACTAGACTAGCCCGATCATATCACATTTTAACCGCAGAGGAGGAATCTCTTTTGACCGCCCACCAGCCTAGGATCCTTTCTGAGATTCTGTTAGATACCATGATCGTTATACAGAGGATTCCTGGTGGTGGTATGAGGATTTTAGATGATGAGCCTGTCAGTGGAGCGGAGCAAGAGACTGATGAGGAGATGGAGTATCCTGTTATTCCAGAGCAGCCACCGGTTCGGAGAGTCAGGGCACGGAGCACTACTACACAGTCACCCACTCCAAATATCCTAGCCAGACTTTCAGCCTTAAAGCGAGATTCACAGTGGCTATGCAGCTCGATGCAGTGGATGACTATAGCTATGCAAGAGTATTTTCAGCATCAGGGGTTCACTCCTTCTACAACTTTTCCTCCACGAGCTCATGATACAGAGGCTGGTACATCTGGTGCTAGGACAGGTGATGATGATGATCATGATGACGATGACATGGACTGATTTTCTTTTTATTGTTATATTTTGTTTGTACTAACTTGTGGAACATTTGTATTATATTTCCTTTTGCATATTTATGTTGTGTTTTGATTGTGGTGTTTTCCTTGAGTTGTTTGCCTTCAGAATAGATATTATTGCTTGAGAAACAATATGCTGGCATATCTAAAGGGAATTCCAATCGTCAGAAACAAAGGGAGTTTTCTGTACCTCAATTACTTTAATTCATGTTTTGTATACATTGAGGACAATGTATGTTTTAAGTGTGAGGTAGAGGCGTACGTTAATATCCAAAATATTTTTCGCACAAATTGTTAGAAAACCCCTAAAAGAGCAAAAATTTTCAAAATTCTCAATGCTTTGTCTGTAAATTAATCTTAATTCAAATCAGAAAAATTTTCGCATTTGTAATTATTGTTTGAAATTCCAGCAAAATTTTCATGATCTCAAGATTACATAAAAAGGAAAATTATTCATTTCACGACTTAGCATAAATACAGCCTGTACTTAAATGGAGTGTTTGAGCCTATCAGTTGTTATCATTAAACACTGAATTCTTTTGCTGTGAGAATGTCTAAATTGCATATATTTCAGATCTTGTTACTGAATTCTTTTCGAAACCACCAAAATGAGAACTAGACTATTGCACTGATAGAGGCCGTCTTTCTTTTAAACCCGTTATTTTAAGCCTTTTTCTTTCAAACTTAAATAATCTCAATTTTTAGATTATTTTATTTATTTTATTTTTAACTCTTTTTCAGCGTAATGCTCATTTTTAGCATTCGATACCCTAGTTAACCACTTTGAGCCTTAACCTTTCGTTTCATCACCCATGTTTATCCCATTTTTCAGTCCATTTTATTTTTAGTTTGTAAAATCAGTTAAATCCAATTTTTGCTGCTTAGTTCCTATATCCTTCAGTTGTTCTTGCACCGATCAGCGGGACATGACAAGTTGATATTCCTTGGTCTATCTGTTGCAGACAGCTGAACCCAAAAATCCTTTAATATATATATATATATATATATATATATATATATATATATATATATATATAATTTAGAATATTAGAAAAATGAGAAATTTCAGTTGCTTGACATACATTTCTTCGGCTATTTTTGAGGTTGTCATACATTGAGTAGTAATTTTTTCATGAGTATTGCCTGAGTGAATAGCCGTCAGTCAGAAGATGTACTCGTAGTAATTTTTTCTTCTGATTCCATTACAACTTGATGAACTGTGATCTCAACAAAAATACTGTGATATTCTTGTTCGATAGTTTAATAAAAGCAACTTAGTCAGTTATTAATTTGATTTTTGGAATCTTATTTTTAGCCACTTTTAAAATCACTTTTTCCTACTTTTAACCCATAGCCTTTTACATTTAACCCCAAAAGCCCTCTTGACGGTTGTATAATCTCTAGTGGTGCAGATTCGATTTGGATACAAGCATATGGTAGTATTGCATTTTATGACATTATGTGATTCACTAAATTTATTTAAACCTTTTACAGTTGAATGAAAGAGTCAACCACCTGGTGAGAATGCAAATGTCGTGTTAAATTCTGAATACTTTTCCGTGCTTATGCTAATATCTGAATCATGTTAGATAGAGCTGGATTTCTGACATAATTATACTTGTAAATTTTTGATGATTCGCTTTTGATTAAGTGTGCAGCTATTGCTTGAGGACAAGCAAAAACCTAAGTGTGGGGTAATTCATATTGTCAGAAATATACATAAAATATATATCTGATATCTGACAATATCTGGTTTTTATTAAGAAAATATAGCCAAAATAAGCTTTAAATGTTTTCTTATTTTATTCAAGGCTATTTCAGGTACACAATACGAAAAAATGGATAACACGCGTCAAAACGAGAAAACACCGCGCAAAAGACGAAGATTTTATGAAAATAAAATTACGCACCGTGGAACTAGATAATATACGCGATGCGAACGCATCGAATTCTGTTACAACGAATTCTGTTACAACGAACTGCAAGTTGTTAGGGAATCTTGTCAAGCATCTTTCCGCGCCGCGAAAATGGATCACTACGCGCCGCGGAAACAATCGAACCTCTCCTATAAATAGATGCATTCGTGTTCAGTTGAAGAGGAGAGCTAGAAATCAATAGCAAAAGCTATGCTCTCATATACTCTCGTCCCAGGCTTAGTAGTTTACTAAATCTTAGTTTCTATATGTAATATTTAGCGTAGATTACGTTTGCATGTTCGTTAGTTGCTATTTCAAGTTCATTTCCGCATTCCAGAAGCATGTACCTGTATTCCAAGTTCCAGAAGCTGTAGACTCATCTTCCTTCTGTAATCTACATATTGGTACTTTGCTTCCTTAAATATGTCTTCGTATTCACGTATTCCAATCATTATGCGTAGCTAACTTTCCATTACCTCGTTATGATGAATCTAGATCAGTAGAAATATGTAGTTGTTATGCATAAGTTATTTTAGAATGATTTTAATAAAGACATGATATTTCTGAATTAATGAAACATATATTTGGTTATTTTGTATAATACTATCGGTTCATGCGGATATTCGGCATTGTAAGTGTTGAAAAACCATTTGCTTAAAATATCTGTATCTTTATACATATATATTCAAACAGACTCATATGTATAAGCATTTGTTCATAGACCCACTTGAGATGTACGATACGTATAAGTTTGGTATGTGTATACAGGGACATTTGCTCATAGACCCACTTGAGATGTTGAACATATATATTATCTTAATACCCAAATGTATATCTTCTTACCGGATGTTGACCGACGATGGTATTTACTTTTGTCTATTATTTCTTTAGGAGATAAATACTAAACTTTTAAGTAAATCGGGATAACACCCGGAAAGCAAGGTTTTATCTAAATGATGTTTTAATAATTTAAAGATCAAATCAGGATTATCTATATTTATGCCCAAAATAATAAATCATGTTGTAAGACAGTCTTTGTTAAATCAACCTTTCATAACTGGATTAGTTAACACTACTAATTAATATTGATCTGGAGGATTCATGACTAGTTATCTTGTTTTTCATTTTACTTATTTCAATTTGTATTTCTGCTTAGTTGTTGTTCCTTTTAAAGTTGTTAATATTGTCTTAGTTTTATCTGCATGTTCCTTATAGTTAAATTCCATTCTTCCCCATAATTATTGATAGCTAGACAATAGGTTCGGATTTAAGTAGCAACAGTTATCGCTTACCCGTGTTCGATAAATCTTCGGTCTTACCAGTAGCCTATATTACATACATGGGTGCTCTGCCCGTGTGCGTTTATTTAGACTAACAGAAAATTCCAAATTAAAACCTTTCCATGACATCATTTCGCGTACTTGAGACGTATATCTCACGCACACCAATACCTGTGTCATTGGGCGAACCAATGTCTAGCTGATCTCGAGTGAGTACTTGTATGAATCCTTGCTACCACAGTCTGGGCAACAAATATCTCGAAGCTCTTCCAACCAGTCATCCTCTTGCATAGGGTCTACTACTGTTGACTCTAGCCTCTTTGGTTCTAGATCACCGCCAATGCACATAAGAATCTCGTGCAAGCTTGCGACAGTCATATCAAAGCCTCCAACGATGTCCATTACCTTGGTCTGATAATGGTCAGATAAAGAAACGAACAAGAGCATAAATAGCTCATGTTTCTTTGATTCTGATCTAAAGATCACATAGCAATCTAAAAGCCTTCTCATATTAATGAAAGGATAACATGCCCATTCACTATTCTTGAACCTTTCCTCTAATGCTTGAACAACCTTAAAAAATGACTTTTCCTGGAGATCATCCGTAAACTCGGATGAAGCTGAGAGAACGAGAATTGATATAACATCAGATTCATCAGCCAGATACTGATAGTAAGCATCATACTCACCATCTTGGGCATCTACTCCTGGTCGTCCTAGATGCAAAGTTTCTAGGACGTATAGCTTTCCCTGTGCATCTAATACATTCTTAAGATGCATCTTCCAAACGGCGAAGTTTGAACCTGAAAGCTTCGACTTGCCAACGATAAGGCTTAGAGATTCATCGGGTGAATAAAACGGAATAACAGTCAATATAGAAATCTACAGAAAAAGATAAGATAAAACCGATTCAGTAATATGATTATATGTTCTAATAATTATTACCTTTTAAAAATAACTTATTAGACTAGGATCCATATTTCACATTTCCCGATGCAAGGTTTAGGCATTTCCCACCGGGACAATGCTATTTCTGGTAGGTAAAACCTATACCAATCGTATCCTACCTCCACACGACTCCCAGATCTGCGCGACATCGGCTACAAGAACCGTGCATGCTTTAGTCCCTCTAGTGCATTTTGGCCCGAGACTCCCGATTATCACCAAAATAGATCGCACCACCTAAGACAGTTTGAACTCTGGCCGGGACTCCCGATTATCGCAGAGCCTTTCACACCCTTTCCTGAAATGGTTTGAACCCGAATGCCCAAGGTTTGGTCACTTCCGACACCTGAGTACCGTTTAACATGAAAGGTATACCATTAGATGGGTAGCACACTGATCTAAGATTTTTCTAAAAAGGATTTTAAAGTTTTTAAACCCAAAAACTTTTGCCAATTTCTTTGTAAAAACACTGTTTAATAATAACTATTATTAAAACCTTGTTTTATTTCATCGTGTGAATCACAACCACGCATATAATAATATGTAAATAAATAAAACAACATATGCTATCTATGTCATAGCCTTGCCCTTAACTAATGTCGGTTTCGTGAGCGACACAAAAAATCCGACGGTCCAAAACCTAAGTGGATAACAACACACAAGACATGAACTTTTGAAGCTCCCACTGGCTCTAGCATCCAATATTGCTCCCTGTTCCTTGCTCCTTGTATCAGCTTCAAAAAATTATTCTATTTATTTTATTCTATAACTAAAAACTAAAAAATAAAAATTACATCATGATCCAAGGCACGCAGGCCCACTAATCTAGTACTTTTACAAAATAGAATAAGGGTTGTAAGTGGCACGCATGCCTCCCCACACCATAGAATAGAATAAACCAACACAACCAAAAGAGCAATAAATAAAAAACAATCCACAAGGTCTAGGGCTCGGCTATGGCATCACAAACATGTACTAAACTAATACATGAAATAAAAAACCAACTGATTTCTAATTATTCACCTTGATGAAATCCTGGTTTTTATCAACCTGTCAAAATCACCTATATTGTATCCCTGTTACTTGCAAAGTATATTTTAAGTTTCTTACTTGATAATTAATCAAAAAAACTCAAAATAATATTTTAAACTCGAAGTTAAAAACGAAAACCGTATTCAAACTTCATATTGATCACGAATACCCGAAACATGAACTGGACCGAATATGTGAAACTAGGCCGAAACTCTTTTGGGCCGTTCACGTAGCTGGGCCGGTTGGGCCATGGCATCTGGGCCGAAGCCACGCCACGCCACCGCCGCCTTGCCACGCCGCCGACCACCGCCCTGGTGGCATCAATCGACAACCACCGCCACGCCTGGGCCGCCGTCGACCAGCTACCGCCGCTGCCTGGCCCGCCGCCGATCTGCGACTGCCGCCGTCTGGGCTGCCGCCATCGTCACCACCGGTGATGGTGGTGGTTCCGGGTTTCTTTTCTTTGCGCAAATAACCATAAAAATAAATAATTACAGATTTAATCAAACTGTTAAATCTAACAACTTTTTATCAAAAACTAATTAATAATCCAACAGAAATCAAAAAACCTTTTCTTGTTAAAACAAACATATTTCATCAAAATAAAAAGAAACATAACTAGTTCCCTACGAGACTAGAAGTGGCTCTGATACCACTGAAAGGTTTTGTAGGGTATAATAACAGATAATAATATCACACAACGGAATAAAACTCAAAACCCCCTCCAGTGATCTTATCTATCTCGTATAAGAAACTTAAACAAAGTAGAGGATAAAAATATACCTTTATGATCAATCTTGAAACTAGAATGTTAAAGGTAGAACACCGTTATTGCACCACCTCGAACAAGCTGCTAGACAGCTATATGACTTCACCAAACGATCAAAATCGCGTCCTTGTGTGTGTGTGTGTGCAATCGCCAATCGCACCCTAGGGGTGCCTTGGGTTCGGCCGTCGACGAGAGAGGGAGGAGGGAGGAGCCAGGGTTTTTTTTGTTGCAATGTTATCTCTCTTATGTGATTCCTTAGGATTAATAAGATATTTATATGTAAACCTTATTAAGCCCAAGCCCGTTTAATTAAAGTCCAACTTTAGTTAAACTATTAGCTTATTGCAAAACATACCCTTGGACCTTCTAATTACTTAATAACTATTAATTAACTAGTCCAATTAATATTTAAACTAAATATTAATTTCTCTTCTTAAATAATAAATAACTTTTATTATTTTCTCTTTTAATAATTAATTAACTAATTAATTATTTCCACACATAACTTGGTAAAATCCAATTGGTTCTAATTGGGTGTGTAGCAGTGTGATCCTTTAGTGTCTTATAGCATTGGACACGATGACATGTGTTATCTATCAGTGCACACAATCTAATAGGAATCACATTGCCTTCTCCTTTAACTTCCACCACTGAAAACAAAAAAAAATATAATCTATTAACACAAACAAACATTATATATAAAGATTAATAAAAAATTTATGACAAGTAAAGATATATTAAAAATAAGGAGTTAATTGTCCCCTTTATATAAAAAATCTATATCTTATCTAACTTAGAATGTATTGAATCCTAGGTGGCATGTAGGATTAATCTCTAATTTTGAAATTTAAGTTAATTAGGGAGGATTTCTAATTGACGTGGCATACAATTAGAAAGAAGGTTATAAAAATAAGGGTTGAAACTTTTGTCCCACATCGGAGCTGCAAGAAAACTTCATGAGGAAAATCATGTATACAAAAAAGGGAGCTTGGACGCCAATTAGTAAGGCCTTGCCTCATAAAAACTCACGATTGAAAATGGGTAATCTGTTTCCGGTTCGGTCGTAAGTCCGGTTCAACCGGTTTTTACGGTTTTCACATGGTTTTTTTATCCGGTTTACCGGTCTGTTTTGAACCGTAGGCATGTCCGGTTACCGGTCCAACCGGCCGGTCCGGTCCGGTTTTAAAAACGCTGCCCATAAAAACTCATGATTGGAAATGGGTAATCTATTTCTGGTTCGGTCGTAAGTCCGCTTCAACCGGTTTTTCCAGTTTTACATAACCGGTCGGTTTTTTTATCCGATTTTCCGGTCAGTTTTGAACCGTAGGCATGTCCGGTTCCCGGTTAACCGGCAGTCCTGTTTTCAGCTGATCGGCGTTACATCTAACTCTTTAGTCGTTTATGAGGATTATCAAAGGCTTTAAATTGTTGTTCCTTTCATCGCCTACTACCTTATTCACCCAAATAGTCTTTTGACCATACCTCTTTTGGTCCATAGAATTTTTTTTCTTGAAGTTGTTTATTTCATGTTTAGAATTTATATTTTAAAATTTATCATCTTATCTTTGTAGTTTCGTATTTTAGCTCTAAAGTGGCGTCATAAAGCATCAAGGCTCCCGTTAGTTTATACTTATCTTATTCAACTATTATGATTTAATTATTATTAGTGAGTTTAAATGCTCATTTGCTTGCGTTATTTATGATTTAAAAAATTGGTGTTTTAAACATATTTATTATATATAGATTTCTTATAATTCTCGGTAAATGACTATCTAATATTTATAATCATCATTTGGTCGTCTTTCCTTCTTACGGTCTATTAATAGAGACATTGTTTTAGTTAATTGCTGATTTCAAGTAAAGTTTAAGAGATGTTATTAGGATGGTGGGTAATGGATAAGATGAGCTTAACACACATTAAAGAGGTGTTAAACTGTTATGACTTGAGGTTGTTGAGGTATACCGTTTGAAAGCCCCACACCACGGGCCACATTATATCTATTCTGGAAGGCAAGGAATGAGTTAATATTTGTCCACTAAAAGTCTATTTCTACTAAGGTGTTGCTAGACATCCAAATCAAGGATTTTGATTAGATCTCAAACAGGTTAACAAGGGATTGCCAAGACTAGGTTTATGACATGGATTGTAAATAATGGATTTATGAAGATTAATCACTATAGATAATTGGGTCAAAATATATGACATTTATTGAACAAGCAAGGAATTTGGATATTGAACAAAAGTTTCTTCATATACATTACTTCAGTGTACATCGAAACTGTATCGATATCGGTTAGCCACCGGCATTTGGGGTAGTTTAGTCATATTGATTATCGTTAACACAACAAATATATCCGAGTTCATTAATAGTATATTTGATAAGCTTGTGGAAAAATCCAAGGAGCTTGGCAACCATGCAAATCAAGTTGACGATATACACAAAAAAAATATAGATGAATTTTAGAAGGAATATGAGGTACATTTAAGAACAATTCATTTATAAATTCAAGTACATCATATCTGTCTCATCTGTAGTCCATATATTCATTGTTTCCTTTAATATATGTAGTTAAATTTGTGGTTGTTTTCTTCTTTTTTAATAAACAATTACACGTATAGGTGGTATTATTTTGGCCCTTTGGGGACTGCATTACTTTTATGCTTCAATGGCTTTTCGTTTTAATCATCAACTTTGAGATATTCCATTGTGCTATGAGATAATTAGGATGTTTTTTGCATCTTAATGAGTCTAGGAGGGATGTAGAATCTGACTTTGTTAATTGTTATGTTTGTTGATTTCTACTATTTTTCTCATCTTAATGAGCGCATTTTATTTGCACACCTGCAAAAACACCTCATCTTAATTCTGCCGGTTGATTGATCGTGATGCTGTAAGAAAGGAGCTAAGGCTTCTGAAATCATTGCCTATCGATGGTGTTTTTGTAGACTGTTGGTGGGGCATCGATTGAAGTTTATGTAATTAAGAGGTTCCAAATTCCTTATGCTTAAATTGATAATTTAGAAATTGTTCTACAAATCAAATTAAATGGCATTATGTGAGCTCGAATATGTTGCCCGAAGCAAATTACAGGTACAATCTGTTGGTGGGGCATCGATTGAAGTTTATGTATTCATGTTTTCTTGATTTATTAGATCTTAGAAGGAAAATCTTATTGACTAAAATTTCCATGGGTTCGGATTGTTAATCGTTCACAACAAGGTATCAATAAAAGGGTCGATATGACATCTGCTAGACGTAAAGAAAAGGAATACTTTTTTGAAAGCCGAGAATACAAGCATCTAACTTCACGGATGGGTTCTGAATATCTTGCAAAGATGCTCTCAAAGGTCAAATAATCTTTGAATATTATAAACAATGTTCCATTTATGTTAGTAAAAATGTTGACAAATGACTTTATTTTATCTCTTAGCATTTAGAAGGCGTGATTAAATTGCTGATCGCAGGTATACAGTTGTTAATAAGCAAACCTGTATCTAATATTGAAGCTGAACTCAGCCATCTTGGAAAGCCTATCTCTACTGATGCTGGTGTAAGCTTCTTTTGTCAACTAAAAAAAATATAAAAAAGATGTTATTTAGTGCAGATCGTGGATTCGTGTTTGAATATTATGCATCCATGATACCGGGGGTTAATGATTACAATCAAAAAAATTGCACGGAAAGTTACTATCGATAATGGATATATGCGGGGCTTTTGATCAAGTATATAAAGAACATCTGGACGCGATGTAAGTATACAATCTTCAACCACAGCCTTTCGATACATTGTGTGTAGATGTGGCAATTTTGACCCATTTACTAGTTTGATTTGGGTTATGTTTTACCTCTAACAAGTCAAATGCGTATAATTAAAATAAAAGTAACTACAAAAGGAACATGTCAAGTTCTTTAGATGCTTCAAAAGTCAACCATAGTGTATTTTGAATGCAAACAACCTTTTAAATTTGTTTATTCAGAAAATTAGATCAATATTGTAATGATAATGTTTGTAATTGTAAAATATGGGACCTGTACTAAAATTACCTATTTTGGCTTGTGACACTACTCGCCCAAGTTGCTCATCTAGCCACCTCTATATGTGGATGTTCTCTTCATACTCAAGTTTTTTGCTTGAATTTGTGTAAGCGATCAAGAGAAAATTTAATTTACCGTGTGTTTGATAGCCAGCTTCCTTCTGCTCTCAAGAGTTTACAGTTTGACAAACAGTTATCCATGGAGAATATCAAGAAACTGATCACCCAAGTTGATGGATATCAGCCACATCTTATAGCTCTTGAACACGGATATCATCACATTATAGAATCTTCATTGGTTACCATTAAAGGGATGCTAAGCCTATAGTCAATGCGGTAACTCAAAAGACAAATTTTTTCTTCATAAAGGTAGTAAGATGGCAGGTCGGGTAATGGGTCAAAAGGAGTCCAATTTATCTTTTTACGGGACAAAATGTGTGGTCAGGTTGTGTTGACCCACAAACTCTTCATTTTATTCCATTTTCTTAATAATTAATGTGTTAGTTATGATTACAAAAGCACATATTCGGAGAGAAAATAGTTTTGATGACTTAAAAATTAAAATTGAGTACAACCATTACCCTCTTTTTTTATTGTTAATGAATTGAAAGATTTAATAATACAGACCTCGAGCCATACTTGACATCATCAAATCAGGCGAGGATTTTAGGATCGCGACCTCCACAAAAATGCCAGAAGAGGGTACTTGTCAACGTTGTGGCTATATTTCTAGCCAGGTAAGTTTCTCCAGTGAGTTTTACAAATAAACATCAAGTAGACTGTCTATTAAAATGTTCTGACTATTTACAAGTTGTGTAGAATACGCTACAAAGTACAAACATGTAACTAAAACACATAAAGAATATCTGTAATATGCCGCTCAACATTTAATACTATAACACTGTGGAACAGAACACTTGACACTGGACAAATAAGTAACTTCAGCTAAAAACCTTTCCTGTATAAGAAAACACAGCAATTTTCATGGGAGGTGCAGGGGTGGTGTTGAAAGGAGTTCCGGCGTACGGTGCTAACTACATACACTACAATGTTCTTGGAAACCTATTTGAGGTTTCGTCTAAATACGTTCTTCCCATTCAACCAGTTCGCCGTGGTGCTTACGGAATCGTTTGGTAATAATCACTCTCCCCCAGTTCGATTTTTGTTGAGTAAAGCTTTTGGTGCTTCCAGTTTTATGTGAAATTGAGATGTTACTTATTAGGGTTTTGGAATAAACTCTTCATACTTTTGAAGGAAAGCTTGCCTTGAACTGAGCTCCTTTAGTTATGGCAAAAATTAGTAGCTTCACTTTTTCAATCCATTACATTAATTTGATTCCTTTTCCAAAAAAAAGCATATCTGTCATTAATAATCTTCATCTTCCATTAACAGAAGTTGTTATAACTTTGATAGTTGTGAGTCACTAATTCATTTTGTGAAGTTGAAGCTTACAATGAGATAAAATGTTTGATATTTTCAGGGAAAAGAGCGAGAGTCCCACTGAATCCAAAAGCAAAATACATGCAAACAATCTTTGCTATCATAGATGAAATTAGCAAGAAGAAAACTCGAGCAATTAGCGCTCTTTTTGGCTGGACCGTCAACAGGTTTCTATTTACTTATTACTCATTAAATGACCTTAGTTTTCTTTGCACTATGCCATTTTGGAAGCGCCATGCACTTGTAAACTCAAATCAAGAGTGACAAAGAGGCTAAAAGTGATTATTGACAGCGGCGAGACTACAAATCAAAGCACCAAATCAAGAATATAGAGAACACCTCACCATGGTAAATCTTTGTACTCTGTTCTAATCAACAATTGTTTCCGGTTACTACTGAGTAAATCTCTTGGCTACTCACGAGCATGGTCCCCATCAGCGTGGCCTAAAAAAGTCCCAAGTTACTTATACCTTTTTTACTGAATAGTGAAGTGGACACGTGAAAGTTATAATATACTTTAACACAATAATAAGTAGATAATAGTTTCCTATCATGGTTTTTTTGGTTTCATTTTGTTGAAGGTGCAACTTATCAAAACCGTTCCGGGTCAATGGGTCATTTGCCACATATCATAGTAATTAAAGTAGGTCTCAAGTTTTCCGCAGTTCACCCATTAAAATAAGTTGTGTGTAAGATAAATTACCTAGAATGACCCAAAAGGCCAATCTCATATGTATCTATCAAGATAATATATATTTTTTCCATATGTGTTGCTTTGAGCACTTCATGAATATGAATGGTTCTCTTACAAAGAGTGGACAAAGGACAAATTAGAAGCTTTCTTTCTCATTTGCCTTTTCACAATTGTAGATGACCTATCGTTTAACCCTCCTATGTTGTATTTGGAACCTAATATATGGATTTATTTCTCTTAAGTTTTTGATTTATTTGGTTCAAAGTTTGTAAAATACATGTTAACTTGTAATTCAAATACTCACATTCATTTGTATGCTTTCACAAGCCCCGGAGAGTTTATGGTGTTTTGGCAATGTCCAAGACTTTGGGAAAGTGAAACTTGAAATCAAGTTATTTAATTAACCATTTTACAGTCATGTGTCTATGACTGAAATCGAGGTCCAATATTTGTTGATAAACACTTTGACTCTTAATTTCTTATTTTTTTTAGGAGATTATTTATCTCATGGGTTAGAGCTTTGATCATGCGTTGATCTTCGCAACATCTCCAACAAATTTCATACAACGGGTGGCCACTTCTTCTATTTTAGACCTTGCACATTGTATATAACCTATTATTTCCACTTTTGGGTGGTAAGTAATCTCACACTAGCTTGAATAGCTACTACTTTTTGAGTTACTTTGTCCGGTTTTATTGTTATGTCTTTTAATACAAGTGCTTTAATCTAAAATGGTGTTTGTGATTGCTTATTTTAAGTTGTTTGAATACAAAATCTACTTTTGGCTTTTTTAGCTTATTTAATTAAAATAATAATTTTGTAAACCTATATGTTAACATTTTAATTAACAATCATTATGTTACTCAAAACATAGAGATATAAATTAAATCATATGTCGAAAATCTTACTTTCTGACCCGTGTACACGGGCTTGAAACGTAGTTATTTATAATAACTTCTAAAATTACATAAAGAATTAAGAGCACCACAAGTTTATTTTAGTAGACGGAAAGCACACCTAAACATACTACTAAATCTCTTATGTGCACTACACGACTATTTGGAATCATAACATTAGGTTTACCTCATATAATGAATATCGCTTGATTAGTTCTTTAAAAGTATATATTTATATATATATAATGAGATGCACTACAAACAATCTTACAGCAAGCTACAAACATTATATCTTGTCAATAAAATCACTACATCCAGTTTAAAATCATGAATCTTGTTACAAAAAAATTGAGTCCCTTGAAGGTACTACATCTTGGTTAAAGGATCTAATGATTTCTCATTTAAAAGATCACTGAATCTTGTTTAGAAACACCTAATCTTATATCGACACAATACAAACTCGACACGAAAATAAATGGGTTTGTGTAATGCCCCAATTTATAAAACCCACATTTTGAACTAAAATCACCTCTGAAACACTTTTGAAAATAATCACATCTAAAATGACAACAAAAGCGGAAGCGTACATAATTTTTAAAACTAATTCTATAAAAAATGCACCTATATGTACACCCATAGTTTGGTATCAAAAGCTGAATATACAACAAACATGCGTTACGTGTTTTCAAATGACTGTTATAAACTTGAGGTCAAACAGGAGCTTTGCCTTGTTAACTGTAAAAACATCATACATAGTATCTGATAAGCTACGAGAGCTTAGTGAGTTTACCAGAATTTCAATCATATAAACACATGTATATAATCACACATAGATAACGCACGTGTAACAGGAACATGCCAGCCACTGGTTCTAGACCAAGGGCAGCAACATGAGCTACAGTACTGTACTAAATCTGAGTCCGCTACTGCACAAAGCAGCATGCCAAAAACACATATGAATGTCACGTGATTGTATTCTAGTGCAATAACACACATAGTGAACATATGAGTAATAGTCTAGAAGACTCACCTTGTAATCGGATTAAGCAGGTAACACTGTATAACACTTGATGTGGGGGTCCACTTACGATCCTATACACATAATATAATAACACACAGTAAATAACACATCCTGGTCTGAAATTAAACCTATACGGGCCGTGAACCTGAAGAACAGCAGACAGTGCTCTGCATAGATCCGTGTTTCAGTCTCTTTCAACCATTTCTCAATTTTAATTCGACTATAAATTGAAAAGGGATATTTTCCTAGATCTTCAATAGTACATACTATCTATTCAAACAACAAAACTCATCGAATATTTGTTCTAATCCATGATTCAACCTTATTGAACCATGTTTGACTAAAAACACTTGATATTTATAAGAACTAATCATACCTTGCAATTGAGAAGATTACTATGTTGTTTTCAGAAACAAAACTTGTTATTTTCTCCTTGCTTAAAATCCAAAAGAAAAAAGGTAGAAGAGAGCGTGTACGTAATTGGTGGTAAAATGATTGAGAATGGATTGCAAGAATTCCTTTAGAAGTTTTATATGTATTATACATGTACTAGAAAGTCAAATATATAACCACAAGGTGACACCTATCATGTACTTTGGCCAAATAACAATAATGGCCCCTTAACTTCTCACTTTTAGATTTGACAATTTAAACCCCCATAGTTTTAATAACACATCTAAACACATAATTATAGGTAACCGAACCTGGGTGTTACAGTTTGAGTCTTTTCAAGTTGACCCACGAACCCATATAAATAATGGGTAGTGTTCGGGTTGGCTAGTAGGTTTGTAGGTCGACAAGTAACATCAAGTTTCTATAATCATCAAGTCTTTTTTTTGGATTAAACTATCTAGGTAATGCTTAACTTTATTTAATATTTTGTATTTGAATTATGTATTTAGACCAAAAAGAGACAAATTTAGTTAAACTAGACCCACCTACCTACTTATGACCCGCCAATTCGCGAATAACCTGTCAACCTTTGAATGACCTGCAAACCCGCGAACCTGTTTATTTAAACAGGTTATATTGATCGTTTCATGTTTCAACTTATAAGGGTTCATGTTATACACCTTAACACGAATAATTATACAAGCTGTGTTTATGTCATAACCTGCGAACGGCTACCCGAACACAATAAGATTACCACCCTTAAATAAAACTATAAAAAAATGGCATTAAATAAATTAACCAATTATAAAATTTGGTCTCTTGAAAGGGATAATGACCATATCAAAACTCCTCTCCTTAAGAACCTTTCTTGTTGTCGTTCAAAATTATTTAACCAATTTTGAGTGTTACATTAAAACAAATTAATGACTTATAATTTTGATATATTCGTTTGACCTCTCTTATATATAACGTTTAATACATAATTAACCTTATATCAAAAACCTACACAACCAATCTCAGCCTTTAAATGTGGATGATCTTAAAAACCTACACAAGGTGACACCTCATAACTTCTCACTTTTAGTTTTGACAATTTAAACCCCCATATCACATCTAAACACATAATTATGGGTAACCGAACCTGGGTGTTACAACTTTTCCCCACTTGAAATGATTTCATCCTCAAAATCAACTGCTGAAGAGTATTGCAATGTCACATATAACTTACTGTTCACGTTCATGCGTAAAATCTAAACTCTTTCTGTACTTTCATCGGACCTTCGCCAGTCCAATCCGTTTGTTACGCATTGCTATTGGTTGTTCCACATAATGAAGTTTATCATTAATGCTAACATGTTCACATGATATGAGTGTAGACTCACCTGTTAAACACTTCCTGAGCTATGACACCTGGAAGGTGCTATGAATCTGAGGGAACTCTTTAGTTATATCTAGTCGATAAGCAGCTTTTCTCACATGTAATGATTCTGAATAACCCAATAACTCTCGGACTAAGCTTCCCTCTCTTTCTGAGTGTAATCACATTATTCAACGATGACACTTTTTATAATACGTAGACCCCACCTGAAACTCAAGTGGTAATCCCCCTTTATCTGCGCCACTCTTTTATCTACACTGGGCAGCTAATAATTTTCCCCACATATGCGAAATCTGTTCTATCGTTCGCTGTATCGCCCCTGTGATATCCGAATCTCTCTGACCCGCTTCACCACACCACTGTAGTTCGGAATCTTCTACCACATAACTTTAATAAATCACACAAGCACGAAGCATGCCTTCTAACGTCTGTATCACTCTTTCCCTTTGACTGGAACTGGTTCTGGAATCTGAGAGTGAATTTGGCATCCCTTTCTGACACAATGTGGACTACCACGTCATAATAAGACATAACTTCTCTCACATATGCATCTACTAATCGTTCTAAAAAATAATTCTCCCTGATGGAATTAACACGTGCACCTTTAGCCAACCTATCTACAATTACCTATATCATATCATGACCTTGTAGGGTTTCTGATATTCACTTTTTCACTTGTACACATTTAAAGAATTTGCTTCACACTTTTGGCTACATCTTGTTTCATGCCTGGCTATCAATAAGCTACCTTCAGGTCATTATGCATTCTGGTAGTTCCTGGATGGATAGAGAATCTGAATCTATGGGTTTTATCCAATGAGTTCTGTCTGATACGCACTACCATAATCTAGTATCCATATACAACCACATCTAACAAAATATCACAAATTTCTTTCACATGATTCATTACTTGCCCCTTTATTCACTTTTATTGTGATTTTCACTTTTGATCACCTTTGACTGAGCTGTTATTACCACATTTATTTGAAGGTGTTGTAACAATCACCTTTAATGACCGATTCTATATAGATATTGTTCCTGACTTTCTGCTTACAGCACCAAATCCAACATTAGTCATACCAGAATAATGTAATATTCAATAGTCATACTCCTTCAATAATTCTAATCAGTATCACTACCATATGTTGAAGTTCTAATGATTTACCCATGATTTCAAATTCTTATGATCAGTGTAAATTACACATAGTGTCTCCAACTTAAGTTTAAAAACTACTGTTGCTAGCTCCAAGTCACGAGTTAGGTAATTACTCCTATGTAGTTTCAACTGTCTGGAAGCATAATCTATAACCTTTGCTAATCTCAACAAGCTTTTGGTCTTTGTCCACCTTTGCTTTCGATGGGCTCACTTTTCCATCTTTATTAATAATGTGACTCAGGAATTTTTTTTCATTAAAATTCACATTTAGAAAACTTGACATATAACTGTTCTCTCCTCAACGCCTGTAGAACTTTTGAGATGTTTCTCACATTATACTGCACTCCTGGAATAAATAATAACACCGTCTATAAAAACGATCACTGATTTATCCATTACTGGTCTACACACTTTATTCATCAGATTTATAAATACTACTGGTGCATTGATTAGGCCAAGAGGCACCACATCAACCCATGCTCACATCTAGTTCTGAACACAGTTTTAAGAATATCATCGGTTCTGATCTTAAACTGTTGTTGTAACCCGACCTCAAGTCGATTTTTGAAGTACACATTGTCCCCTCTGTAACTGATCAACATATTCATCTATTCTGGGCAAAGGATATTCTCCCTGATGATCAATTGCTTAAGCTCACGCTATTCAACACAAGTATGAAAAATACTATTCTTCTTTTTCACATATAAAAAAATAAGAGCACCTCACGCAAGACTACTGGATCTAACTATACCCATTATATAGCAACTCTTAGAGTTCCTTCATGAATTCTTACATCTTTGATGGCACAATTCTGTTCGGAGCATCTCGCTATCAGTGAAGCAACCGAAAACTGAATCAATTCTAAATTCAATCTGTCTATCTGGCAATACCTCAGGTAGATCCTCTGGAACACATCATAATACTCACATATTACTCTCACATTGCTACACTCCTCTTTTCTTTTCTAATTTTATATCTACTATGCAAGCTAAAAGGCAATGTACCCATGATAAAGATACCTCCTAGCTTTAGAAACTGAACACATATATGATTTCCCCCTTTTTAACATTATCACATATAAACAATTCTTCCCCACTTGGGATATGAACTCATATCACTTTCTGTTCACACACTATGGTAGCATGGTTACCACCTAACCAGTGTCTTCTAATTAATAATTGGAATCCCCTCATAGTTATAGGTATAAGTTCAACAAAGAAGCTAACAGTATCTATTTCTATCACGTTCTGTCTGTACACATATGATACTATCCCGGTTTAATCATTAGCTATTTCCACTTTTGAAAAGAGAACCTAGTCTTTCACACATATGATCGAAATTTCTGTAACCACATTTGATTTTGTTCTAGCTTTCTCAGCCATAAGCTGGAAAGCTCTCCTCTTTTTGTTCTGGTATATCTCCATCTTCACTCCTTTTGAGGTTCTGAAAAGTATAGGAAAGGTAAAACTTGGTATAAATTGGAAGTCAGTAGGCGTTGCTGTCATTAGGCTAGGGCGTTCAGATCTCTGGTGACCCGGCTGATAACAATTAAAACATGCTCTGACTGGGTTCTTGCAATCTTTGTTCATATGACGCGGTTTCCCCTACTTCCCCTATCTCTCTATTCCCACTCTCTAAATCTGACTGCGTCCATCTTGGACTTCACGTTTTGATGTTTACTAACTTCTATAATTCCTCATATGTTACATTTGGACACCATCATATGCCTGCGCATTTGTATCTTTTCATTGGCAACATAATCTGTACAAACATATTTATCCAAAAGTTTCACATTAATTTCTTGAACTGTTTAGGTCATCTGTTTCAACCTACGAGATCTATCTGTTCACCTCTGATTGAGGAACGACTGCTTAGTAGAAATCTCTTTTGAATTTCTCTCATATCATGATCACAATCTATCTGTCACCTTTATATTTCACCATTCTCTTACTAGACTTCTCATCTGATTCGTCACATGTCTCACATTATCTTTAGGTGCATATGAACACGTATGAATTATACCCTCGATCTCTGAAATCCACTTATGACTTGCAGTTGGATCAGTTGACCCGTAGAACAATGTAGTTGCTATGCCTCAAAGTCCCTGAATACACCGACTTTTGATGCCTCACATATAACATTTTTTTGAATGTTAACTCTCTCCCCGGCTGCAACTAGTTTTGCTGCCACCTCTTGTCTAACTATCTCTTGGTTATGCTCTTATATGTGTTCTATCACTTGTGCAATAACATATAACACATTCTGCTCCATTGTTGTACTAAGTTCTCTAGTAATGAACTTTCTCATCATGGGTTCTGACATTTCTTGATTCAGATATGATACTCTTTCAAATCTAACATTCTGTACTCATACTGGAATTCTACCACTAGTAACACTAATTTCTATTCTATTAAGCTAGTTGTAAAGGCCACTCCCTGGATCGTTTACTGTCCTACAAACTCTTGTATACACGATTGTAGATCTCACAGGCAGTCACATATAATCTCTGAATTCTAACTGAGCTATCCTCATCTTACTATAAGCACCTAGTATACTGTTCACATATATTTTACACAATTATAGGAAATCTTGGTCAACAGTTACTAGCTTTCTAATCTAACACACTACCCCTAACCCGATTCGTAGGATAACATCATGATTCTGCCAAGTTCTAGCATATACCGTGCATTTGTAGTAGTATGGGCCCCCTTACTACTTCAAATTCACTATACATACTAAATCTTAAGTTTCACCACTTGGCACCCCACTTCACAGGCTTGGGTCAAATTCTCTTCATAATGTTCTCATCTACACATATATCTAGTCAATTCATAACAAATTTCACACATAAAATTTATATCTACTCATGCTTAATTCACATATGGGATCAATTCATTTTAGTTCCGCACATAAGGCCAACTCTTATAGATTACACACATATATCATATCAGTTCTAAACACATCTTATATACACATAAGATTCTCATATAATAAATGTCACTTTGATTACTAGTATATTCACCAAGCCACAAGCCTCCAGTTTGACAAAACTTTCAAAACCAAGGTTCAAGTCCAGACTGTGCATAGTACACATCCAGATCCCTCAAACCATGGCTCTTATACCAAGTTGTAATGCCCCAATTTATAAAATCCAAATTTTGAACTACAATCACCTCTGAAACACTTTTGATAATAATCACATCTAAAATGACAATAAAAGCGGAAGCGTACATAATTTTTAAAACTAATTCTATAAAAAATACACTTATATGTACACCCACAGTTTGGTATCAAAAGTTAAACATATAACAAACAGGCGTTATGTGTTTTCAAAACACTGTTATAAAACTTGAGGTCAAACAGGAGCTTTGCCCTTGCCTTGTTACCTGCAAAAACATCATACATAGTATCTGATAAGCTACGAGAGCTTTATAAGTTTACCAGATTGTCAATCATATAAACACATGTATATAAACACATATAGATAACACACGTGTAACATGAACATGCCAGCCACTAGTTCTAGACCCAGGGCAGCAACATGAGCTACAGTACTATACTAAATCTGAGTCCGCAACTACACAAAGCAGCATGCCAAAAACACATATGAATGTCACACGATTGTATTTTAGTGCAATAACACACATAGTGAACGTATGAGTAAAATTCTAGAAGACTCACCTTGTAATCGGATTAAGCAGTTAACACTATATTGCACTTGATGTGGGGGTCCACTTACGATCCTATACACATAATATAATAACACACAGTAAATAACTGTTGGTTCCTTGGTGAGAAAAACAACAAGCAACAGATGTGTAGAAGGGGGGGTTGAATACACTTTCTGTGAAAATTGAATAAATCAAAATAAAGTGTTACACATAGTAAATCAAACCACAATCGAATGCTTTGCTTTTCATTGATAAGAAGATGATTACAGACTCTATCAAGTAAGCAACTCTTGATATGTAAACACCTAATATAAATATCTCAATCTTTCAAACTTAGCTATCTATAATCAACTTATGATTATAGATACTGGACGACTCTCTAAACAGGATTTAATCACAGATTGAAAACTTACCAATTTCACAACTAATGTGAATATTCGAACACACGAATAACTTGACAATCTGTGAGTATCTTGATCACTGACAAACGGTGAATCAAGACTCGTAACACATACTGTTTGAGGTGGAACTGAGTTATGGCTCTATAACTCTTCGTTGTAGCAGTTTTAGTCGTACCTCAAAACTTATCAGGATGATAAGTATTTATAATCCTATTCCTATGGATACTAACAAACTGGACTTATCCTAATTTGCTAACTAACTAACGGATAAACCGGAATCTTGAATCTTGAATCTTCTTATCTTGAGTCTTCAATCTTCAATCTTGATTTTGGAGTCTTCTTATCCTTCCCATAGATATAGAGAGTTAAAAAGATAAATCTAAAACATATTTAAATTCTCTATAAATTGACTTCTTGCTTGGACTGAGTTACTCAGCTTGAAACGCATCAAGCTGAGTTCTTCGAAAACAGACTCGAAAACCAACATGGACTAATATGTATATTAATTAACACATCCTTAGAAGTCCCAAGAGTTAGCTAGAACTTATTTAGTAACTCTGTTGAGCTGACTCAGTATATAAGCTGAGTCACTCAGCTTGAGACACATCAGGCTGAAAGCTCAATATATCTTAGGTGACATACACAGCTTATCACACATAGTGATAATCTTACTAAGATATAGTATAAGCTGATCGAACATATGCTCAGCTTATATTCAGCTTATGCTCAGTCTGAAACACTATAAATGTTCAGTCTGATCAAGCCTCATAATTCTGTTTAAGTTAACTTTGGAACACATCTTACAAACTTAACTTTGTCTCATAAAATCTTAACTAATGAGATCATCTTCCCAACAAACTCCCCCTATTTGATGATGACAAAACCATCAAACAGTTCTTAAGTTTGTTTAACAGAATTATGTTTTAAATCTCAAACTTATTAAGATTTTATTTTTGAACTTATCAAATATTAATTGAACTTATCAATTTTAATTGAACTTATCAATTATAAGTGGAACATACCAACTTTAATGTTGAACAAACCAACTTAACACAGTTGAACTTATCAGACTAAGAAGTAATCAATTATTTATTCAAGCTGAACTTATCAGACTAATAATTATGAACATATCATAACACAGTTAAACATATCAAACTCATACTTGTATTAACTGAACATATCATAATACAAAAGTTTTGATCACTCAGATCATGCATACTTAGTGCTTACAAAATTAGAGCTAATCTAATTTATACAATAGAACTAATCTATTATCTTATGAACTCAGGATGTAGAAGTTCCCAGTTAATGATTTCTTTAGTAATTTCATATAGCAACTTCTCAGCATCTGCATTCCCTTTGAGTTCCTTCTGTTGGACTATGATGATCTTGTTCAGCTTGTACTTAACAAATTGGTTTGGACTATCATCACCACAACAAATTCGAATGTGTAAGGCATCCTTAGTTTTTAAATAACAAATTTCATTAAGTTTGATAAAACTAGGTTTGCCTGCCTGATCCTTAAACATAAATCCTTGAACAGGTGCATCAATACTCTGGTTTTCTTTAAATTCTACACCTTCAGGAACTTCAAATAATTTCTCCCATTGCAGTCCAGGAACTGGAACATATCTCAGCTCAGCTCTATTTATCAGCTTGGAAACTTTAGCAAAGATCTCTTGCTTGATTTGGCTTCGTCTGAACTTCTTGAGCATCATCGTTATCCTTTTCCATTCTATGTAGCCCATCCTGTGAAAAAATCGCAGGTCCACCCCCATTATAGACTTATCATCAAATTCAAAGTTGAGGATGATGACTCCATCAATTCTACTCAAGGTCATGCCTTTGATCTCTTCACCGACACTCCTTTTGAAATAACATTCTTGAATTTCTACATCAGTGTATGGGATAGGATCAGGTCTCGGACCAGTATACTCAGCTTCAGCTTGAGCCAAAGCTTTTCTCTCTTTTTCTTTTTCTTGATCCCTTACTTCTTTTTCTTTTCTCTTCTTCAACTCAGCTACAGAGATCCCAAGCTCATTTGCCTCTTCTTGCTCGAGCATATCTATTAATTCTCTTGTAGCTTTTTCCTCTTCTGTTTCTTCCTCAGTCTCAGGAACACTGTCAGCTTCATCTTCAGATTCAGATTCTATCACCTTTTGTTTCTTAGCTGAAGGTTCCTCTTTCTCTAGATCCAGCTCCCCCTCAAACTGAGCTTGCCTCTCTGCTCATTTCTCTAATTCCAATAAAGCTTCAGCTTGCACTAACTAAGCGTCAGCTTGAACCTTCTCCCCCTTTTTTTCATAATCAATAGGGGTCGAAGTCTTCTGTTGTTGGAGTGTAGCAACTGTAGTGTGTTGGGAAATTGGCTAAGTCATTGAAACTGTTATACATGCAAAGATCAAAACTGTTAATGGATTTTGTGAAAACAGTTCAAAACTGTTAGAAGAATTCTGATAAAACAGTCGAGGACTGTTAGCTGTAATACGAAGATAGTTGTAACTAACAGTTGCTGAAAGCTTTACAACTGTTAGTCCAAGAGATCAGAACTGTTAGTACAAAGTTTACAACTGTTAGAAGACCTTGAAGAGAAGACTGTTAGAAGAAGATCAGAACTGTTTCATTCAACAAACAGTTTCGGTTGAGCTATTTATGGAAAATACTATCTTCATGGATTTGAAGTATATCTTTATCAGAGTTCGAAGATTATCAAGATTATCTCAGAAGATAGAAGATTACCTAACTGTCAACTTATCAAGGAGGATCAAGAGTCTATAAATACTCGATTAGAATATAGATCTCTTAATCATATTGTTTTGCATTCGTACATAATTGTTATTTTCTTTCAGAAAGTGTTTAGCCTCTAAGTTTCTTTTGAAACCTAAGAACAAATTGTGTTCTTCGTCTAACATAAGAAGTTAGATTGGGGGTGTAGGTGAATATTGTAATCATCGATTGGTTATCAATAAACATCTTTGTGGCAGTATTACTTTGTGTTTATTGATTGAATTGTTCTTGTGTTCAAAATATTTATAATCAATTAAGTGTGATTCCGCAACTTCTTAATTGATTGTGATCAAAACTATATATTGTCTTCTTAGCAACTTTGATTTTAGTTCAAAAGATAATTCTTGTTATTTGATATTAAGCAATATCCGATCCTGACAAGTGGTATCAGAGCCTTATCATTAAGGTTCCATTGATCACCAGTTGAATGTTTTTGCACCAATCTGCTGTGGTTCTTTATTTAGAGTTTTTCTAAAGTTTAATTGTGTTTTTCAATCACCATACTGCAATGGAGTCCGGTGGATCTTTTGACAACACTGGATCTGGGTCAAACATTCGTGTTCCCATGCTCAAACCAACTGATTTTGAGATGTGGAAGCTAAGAATCAAGCAGCATGTCCAATTAATGGACTATGCTATTTGGGAAATCATAGAAAAGGACCCCATTACTACTGTTGATTTAGATGACACAGGAAAACCAAAGAAGAAACCACCACCAAAAACTGATGCCGAAAAGAAAGAAAGAATGATTGAGATGAAAGCACTCAGCATCCTTCAGATTGCTATCCCCAATGAGTATCAGCATCAATTCAAAAAGTTTGATGATGCTCATGAACTGTGGAATGCATTAGAGAAGAGGTTTGCTGGGAATGCTAGTTCCAAAAGGAATCAAAGGGATCTACTGAAACAAGCTTATGAGAACTTTACTAGTGGAAAGAATGAGAGTATTAGTCAGATATTTGATAGGTTCTATAAGCTGGTAAGTCAATTGGAGAGTGCTAAGGTTAGATTAGAACAAGATGAGATCAATAGAAAGTTTCTTAGATCCTTGGGTGAGGAGTGGACAGTCTATGCTGCACAATGGAGAACCAAAGATTCTCTAGAGGATATAGAGTTAGACGATCTTTACAACAGTTTGATTGTGTTTGAGGGAGAGATCGAGGGAAAAAGAAAGTCTGTTACCCCTAGCCATAATGCTGCTCTTCTTTCATCCTCAGGTAAGGACTCAAACCATTCTTTAACTAACTCTGTTGATGGTTGTGCAGGTACTAGTTCTGCTGTTGGACTAGATGTAAACACTCCTGATGCTATACTTGAAGCCTTTCTTGCTAGCCATGCACATTCAACCCTCACGAATGAGGATCATGAACAAGTGCATCCTGATGATCTTGAGGAGATGGATCTCAAGTGGCAGATGGCCATGTTAACTGTCAGAGCCAAAAGGTTTATCAAAAGAACTGGAAGGCAGAACATGAACTTCAGAGCTGATGGTAAAGCTGGTTTTGACAAGTCAAAAGTTAGATGTTTTAAATGTCAACAGTTTGGTCACTTTGCCAGAGAGTGCAGATCTGGTGGACAAGGCCAGAATCAAGGACAACGGCCAACTCAAACCTCCTCAGCATTGGTATCACAAGAAGGACATGGGTTTGATTGGAGTGATCAAGCAGAGGAAGCCACTAACAACAAGGCATTGATGGCATTAACTGATTCCTCCATCAAACTGGATTCACCAGAATCAGAAGACATTCAGGTATCCTCTAAACTATGTCCAGGTGAATGTAGAGCCATTGTTAAAAGGTTTAGAGAACACAACAAAAAGGTATGTGCAGCTCTAAGTAAAATGGAGGAGAGAAGGTATGAAACTAGTGCTGTTATTGAAAGCTTTGAAAAGAAAATCAAAGATTATCAAGCTAATGAACTGCAAATGGATTATGATAGAAAGTATCATAAGTGGGAGAAGGAGCAACTTCAAGAAGAGATTGATAGTCTAAAGAAAAAGCTAAGTGAAAAGGAAAGTAAGGTTGATGAGTTAACCAAGAAGTTGGAGGGTGTTGATATTGATCTGAGCATGTTTAAGGAAACAAATCTTAAGCTTGAAACCTTGTTACAATCACAAATCAGAGACAAGGTGAAAACTGGTTTAGGATATAAACAGACCCCACCTCCATACAATCACAACTACATAACTCCCATGTCTGATGTAGCTGATAGGTATGTTAATGAATCATTACCAGAGGAACTGAAGTCAGCTGATCCACAATTTGAAAGTGAAGAGGAAGGAGTTGTGTATGAAGTGAGTGATGATAAGAATGAAGGAGTTGTGAAGAAGGAAGAGGTCATTCCATTTGAAAATCACATCTGTTGTGAACCCATAGCCACAAAATCCTCTTTACAACCTGTGGTGTTTGTAAAAGCATCCACTGAACCCTTCACCAATGAGCCAAAACCGACCAAAGCTGCTCATTCTATAAGCAGTTCCACAACTGTTACAAACAGTCCCCACCTTTACACTAACAGTCCCAAAAGGAACCCAAATAGTTCTAACCCAAACAGCTCAACTGTTAGTGTTAAGTCAAAAGGAAAATTGAAGGTTGATGAAGTTGTGATTAAGAAGCCAAAGAAGGAAGCTTCAAAAGAAAAGTCTCAACCCAAATATGTGAAAAGGCATACTGAAGTGTCTGTCTGCACATGCAAACAACATGGTGTACAGAAATTTCCTCAGTCAGCACCAGTGAGAGGAAACCAAAGAAATAGGAACCAGTTCTGGTCACAAAGAACTGGTTTGCCTATTGTCAAAACTAAAAAGTGCTATATATGTGGGAGAACTAATCACTTGGCTAAAAATTGTTATTATATCCCACAGATCTATAGCACCCAGAAACCAAGTTCCAGAAAACAGACTAACAGTTCTAAGACTGCTAAGCCAAAACAGGTTAACAGTTCTACAACTGTTACATCCAAACCGGCTAACAGTTCTACATCTGTTAAGCCAAAATCAAAAACTGTTGGTCTGGCTTGTGTGAAATTGCAAAAACAAACAGTTTCTGAAGAGGGTAAAACTGTTAATCAATCTGAAAACCAATCTGAGTTAAAACATGCTTCAACTGTTTTACCAAATCGAAAAACTGTTTGTTCAAAAGACTCAACTGTTTATCACAACAGTTGGAAACCACATGTTATCACAAAATACTCTTCACACAAAATAGAGAAGTCTAATTTGGATGACATCAAGAAAACTCAATCTGTGTTTAAGTATTATGACTTGAATGGTGTACCCAAGACCTGCATGGCCTGCGTACTTCCTGCTACTAACTGATTTTTATTTGTGCAGAGCATTCATAGGGCCGATCATGGATCAATTTGGCATGTGGATAGTGGATGCTCAAGGCACATGACTGGAAATCAACATTATTTGAAGGATTTCAGAAGAATCAATGGAGGATATGTAGCATTTGGAGGAAATGCTAAGGGAGGAAGAATCACAGGTAAAGGAGCTATGGAGGCAGGTACACTTACATTTAATGATGTTTTCTTTGTTGAACAACTTAAATACAACCTGCTAAGTGTATCTCAAATCTGTGACAATGGAAACAAAGTCTTGTTTACAGACACTGAATGCATTATCCTGTCAAAAGATTTTAAACTGGATGAAAAAGATGTTCTTTTAAGAACACCTAGAAAGGATAATGTATACTGTCTGGATACACAAAATATTGTTAAGCAGAATGTATTAAGTTGTCTACTCTCAAAGGCATCTCATGATGAGTCTGCCATTTGGCATAGAAGGATGTGTCACATGAACTTTAAAACCATGAATGTGTTAGTTAAAAACAATCTGGTAAGAGGTTTGCCACAAAAGGAATTCTCATGTGATGATCATTGTGTAGCATGTCTCAAAGGCAAGCAACACAAAACTTCTTATAAGCCCAAAGAAGTTTCATCCATTACTGCACCTTTACAACTGTTGCATATGGATCTTTTTGGTCCAACATCTGTGGTCAGTATAGGTAAGAAAGCCTACTATTTAGTTATAGTTGATGATTTCACCAGATTTACATGGGTTCAATTTCTTAGAACTAAAGATGAAACTGCTGAGTTAGTTTAGTCTCTTATTCTTAGAATTGAGAATCAATCTGATTTGAAGGTGAAAGTCATTAGATCTGATAATGGTTCTGAGTTTAAGAACTATGAATTAAACAGCGTTTGTGAGGAAAAAGGAATTTCAAGACAGTTTAGTGCACCTAGGACTCCTCAACAGAATGAGTGGCTGAGAGAAGGAATAGGACTTTGACTGAGGCTGCTAGATCCATGTTAGCTGATTCTAGGCTTCCAATGACTTTCTGGACAGAAGCAGTGAACGCTACCTGCTATGTTTAGAATAGAGTACAAGTTGTCAAGTCCAAAGGGAAAACTCCTTATGAATTGTTCCTTAAACGAAAACCTTTGATCAACTTCTTCAAACCATTTGGTTGTCCATGCACTATCCTGAATACCAAATCACGATTAGGCAAGTTTGAGAGTAAAGCAGAAGAAGGATTCTTTGTAGGATATTCCACTCAGAGTAAAGCATATAGAGTTTTTAACAATGTCACTAGGATCATAGAAGAGAGTATGAATGTCTCCTTCAATGAGAATAGGATCAATATTGCAGGTAATGGTCCTGATTGGTTATTTGATATTGATGCATTGTCTAAATCTCTTTCTTTTGAGTATTGTACAGAAACAGTTGCAGGTGTTCATACAGCTGTTAGTGCAAATTCACAAACTGTCTCAAACAGTTTTGAAACTGTTAGCTCAATTCCAACAACTGTTGGTGGAAACAAAGTTACTGAAGACTTTGTAGTGATTCCCTTGTTACAACAGGACTCTTCCGATGCTATTTGTCCAATAAATGATGCTGAACTTTCAAAGGACATAGAATCTCATGATCCTCAACAAAACACTGATTCTGAACATCAAACAATTGCAGATCAGGGATGCAACTCTTCTGGGAATGATAGTGAATCTGAGATTGATTTGTCAAATTTAGGGAATGTACTGACTGAAGAAAACATCCTTACATCAAGGATTCACAAGAATCATCCAATAGAACATATCATTGGTGATCCAACCACTCCTGTCAGAACAAGAGCTATGCTGCAGAATGAAAATAGTGTTGTGGATCTTGAACAATTTGATGTAAATGCCTGCTTTCTATCTCAGATAGAACCAAAGAAAGTAGTAGAGGCATTAAAAGACCCTTCATGGGTGGAAGCAATGCAAGAAGAGCTCTTACAGTTTCAAATTCAGCAAGTTTGGAAGTTAGTTGAACTTCCAAGAGGCAAAAGAGCTATTGGCACCAAGTGGGTGTTCGGAAATAAGAAGGATGAGAGAGGGATTGTAATCAAGAACAAGGCTAGACTTGTTGCACAGGGTTATACACAAGAGGAAGGAATAGACTATGATGATGTCTTTGCACCTGTTGCATGGATAGAAGCAATTAGACTGTTCCTTTCCTTTGCAAGCTATAAAGGATTTAAGGTGTATCAAATGGATGTCAAGTCGGCTTTTCTCTATGGAACTATTGATGAGGAGGTATATGTGTGTCAACCACCTGGTTTTGAAGACTCAAAGTATCCTGATAGGGTATATAGGTTGGATAAAGCTTTGTATGGATTACATCAGGCTCCTAGAGCTTGGTATAAGACATTATCAACTTATCTGCTTGAGAATGGTTTTAAGAGAGGCACCATTGACAAGACATTGTTTACAAAGACGGTTAAAACAGAGATTTTGCTTGTTCAAATCTATGTTGATGGTATAATCTTTGGATCCACTTATGACAGTCTGTGCAAGGAGTTTGAAGGCCTAATGAAAAGGAGATTTCAGATGAGTTCCATGGGAGAACTCATATTTTTCTTGGGATTACAAGTGAAGCAGAAGCCAACTGGCATATTTCTCAGTCAATCAAAGTATGTCAAAGACATTTTGGATAAGTTTGGCTATCAAGATGTGAAGCTGGCAAGTACTCCAATGGAAACACACAAACAGTTGGGAGCAGATCCTGAGGGGGAGGAAGTAGACATACATTTGTACAGGTCTATGATTGGTTCTTTAATGTACTTAACTGCTTCTAGACCAGATATTATGTTTGCTGTGTGTGTTTGTGCCAGGTTTCAATGCAGTCCAAAGATGTCACACCTGTTTGCTGTAAAGAGAATCTTTAGATATCTCAAAGGCCAACCAAAACTGGGTCTTTGGTATCCTAAGGATTCACCTTTTGATTTGGTGGCATACTCTGATAGTGACTATAGTGGAGCTAATGTGGACAGAAAATCAACCTCTGGAGGATGTCAATTCTTTGGCTCAAGATTGGTCTCATGGCAGTGAAAGAAACAAACAACAGTTTCAACTTCAACAGCTGAGGCTGAATATATTGCTGCATCAAGCTGCTGTTCACAAATATTGTGGATCCAGAATCAGCTTCTGGATTATGGTTTGTCTTTCTTGAATACACCAATTTATGTTGATAACACAAGTGCTATTAGCATTGTCAATAATCCAGTGAAGCATTCTAAAACAAAACACATTGAAATCAGGTTTCACTTCATTAGAGATTGCAATGAGAAAAGATTAATCCAAGTTATGAAAGTTCATACTGATGATCAGTTAGCTGATCTGTTCACTAAAGCATTTGATGTGAGCAGGTTCAACTTTTTGATCTCAAACATTGGAATGATTAACCTGGACTAACAGTTGTTTGTTCCTCTATGTTTTCTCACTAACAGTTTGCAACTGTTAGTGTTGATATCTAACAACTGTTGGTTTAAGTGTTCATAGAAGAGAAGAACTGTGTGTCCCATCAACAGTTTTGGAGGTATCTGGCTGCATGTCCCACAAACAGTGTTCCCATCTTTATCGTCTTTGCTGTGTGGTCAAGGTTTGTTACTTTATTAAGAACAGTTCTCATCTGGTCAAGGTTTGTCACTTTATTGTGTAGTGTGTTGAATGGATATGACAGGTCACTGCATGCTTAATTATTGGCCATTTTTTAACCACAACTTTGTCTATAAATTAGCATGCATTTGAATTCCAAAGAGCATAATTTTGTCTACAAATGGCTATGAACCATTTCATCTTGAATTTCAAAAAGATCAATGCTAAGCAGAGTTATGTGACCATTCCAGCTCCCTTTGTTAGGATGCATGAGATTTGGAAGTACTCCTCATGTATTCTTGAAATGAATGGAGTTCGTGAGATTTTCACTTTAACCCAGCATCCAGACCCACGTAGGCCGTACAAAATGACTGATCATGTTCGAATAAGAGGTGAATTTGAACATTTTATTCAAAGCAACAATTTACCTACCCCTTGCTGCTTGTTGTTTGAATTGAATCTGGAAGTCACTGAAGGCTCGGTTGTGTGGTTCAATGTCCAAAGGAATGATGCTGATAATGAAGTCATTGTACTTGATGATGATGAAGTTATTATAATTGATGACTAGTCATGGTCAAATGAATGTACTTTGTAGTACCTCTGTGTTAAACATGAATAAAATGCATAATTTGATGATGTTTTGTCAGCTAATGGTTTTATTAATGATATCGCAGCTGCTGGTGTTAGCTGATGTTCGCTAATGATTGTTGTCAGCTTATGATCTTTGAAAGTGCTAATGTTTTTGCCAGCTGATGCTTGTTGACTGACAGTTGCACGTGTTCACCTAACTGTTTTTCAGAAAATACAACTAACAGTTTTCAACTGTTAGTGAATGGAGTGCACAACTGTTAGGCAAACTGCATGTTCATCTAAGGGGGATAAATTCTTTTAAGTAACAGTTGTACTTTCCTACGAAAACAGTTCTCAACTGTTAGTTCATTTTTATTCATCAACTCTTAGCTTACTTAAGGGTGTTTTAGTCTTTGCAGAATCTGAGGATGTTTGAATTGCATTTAATATTCGAAACATATATAAGGCATTCCCTCCTCACAAGTTCATTCACGCCTACTGACCTTCGATCATACGCAAACCCTAGAATTTTGCTTTCGACTCACAATGGCTCCCCTTCCCTTCGTGAAAGAACACAACATACTAGCATATCTTGCCAAACCTGATAACCTGAATGCATTTCATGACATGATCGATTACCTTTCAATGTCCAATCTCACCACTGCTCTCACCATAAACCCAACCATCTACACTTCCCATCTGGATCAATTCTGGAAAAATGCAACGATCTGAGTGGAAGTTGGAGTACAATGGATTGATACAACAGTTGATGGTATGGATGTGTCCATCTCTGAAGATATCATCCGCCAACATCTACATCTGAATGATTGACATGGTGAGTACTCCGACTCTGTGTCTTTAGAATTTTTGCATGCCGAGTTAGTTAAGCTTGGTTATGAGGGCCCTGGCGGTAAGGGTACCTTTTATAAAGGACAGTTCTGCGCACACTGTAAGTATTTAATACATACTCTCCAGCAGTGTATTAGTCCTAAAAGAACAGGGTGGAATGAATTTGGAAGCAACATTGCTTTGGCCTTGATCTACTTGGCAAACAATCGTTGCTTCAACTTTTCCAAAATGATATTTAACGGGATGGTAAAGCATCTAGGGACCAAATATGGTCTATTTTTGATGTACCCCAGGTTTGTGCAAGTTTTTCTAAACTTTTTGTTGCCAAACCTTCAAACACACAAGAGGGTGATCATTCCCTCTGCTCATGTGGCCTCCACATTGAGCAAGTTGCAAATAGATGGCAAGAGTTTCTCTGGTGCCATAACTCCACCACTCTCTGCAATGGTGGAGTTCATTTCAAGAAACAGGGATGCTAGAGTTGAGCATGAAGCCCACATCATTGCTACACCACCAACTCTAGAACCCACAGCTCATGATACTCATATAATACCTTATGCTACCTTTGATAGAGCTACAACACAAGCCCCTCCTCTGAAAACATTCCACAAGAGAAAAAGAACTGTTAGTGCTCCTTCCACCATAGTTCCAGAATCCCAAACTGTTAGCCCTGCACAGGAGCATTCACCTGTGCAGAATATCGAAAGGGAACCATTCGTGCTGTCTCCCAGGCACATTGAGGAGGTGATCACTCCATTAGAGGGTGATCATGTGGTTTATGAGGCTGATACTACTGTTTCATCCGCAAGGGATGAACAGGATAGTGTTAACATTGCTAAGACCTCAGCCACGGCAACAGAGGCTGGTAAAACAGCTTCTGGAAATCCCCAGTACCAAGAAAAAAGGGGTACTGTTGTGGAAACTTCTAGGAGTAACCCAACAGTTGTATCTGTCGATGATATGTTCACCATGGCAACATTGGATGAACTTGAGGCAAGTCTGAAACAAAAGGCATTGACGAACTCAGAGCTTGTACCATTCGTTGCTGCTTTCCTCTATATCAAAAAGAGGAATTTCCAATATGACAGGTTTCTGGAAAAACACAATGAAGTGATCATCAGGCAGGATAAACAGATAAATTTTTTGTCTAAGACACTAAAGAAGGCAACTGATGTTCTTCGGGTTCATGATCAACGGCTCCAACATTCCAAAACAAGTGCAACACCTCCCTCTCAAACCGTTCCAATCAAAAAGGGGGAGAAAACTTTAAAGCCAGTGATGATTCAACCAACAGTTGCTGAAACAATTGTGCAGACTGAACTAACAGTTGCACCAGATACACAAACAGTTGCAACTTCAGAACCAACAGTTGCTCCAATTCAACAAACAGCTGCAAGTGTTCAACCAGTTGAAGAAGAAGAAAGGTTGTCAGCAGTGGATAGGGTGTTGATAAACAAGATGATTATGTCAGGAGACTATCCAACAACTGAGGTGTTCAAAGCATGGTCAAAGGTTAAGCAAAATCATCTGATTGAAATAGGTGCTCAAACTCTTAACATTAGCACATTCAAAATGGCTCAAAAAGATTGATGATGGGTGGTTAGATGGGAAAGTGTCAAAGCTGGAACCACTTGCACCTAAGCCAGGGTTTAAAGGCATTGCAATTATAGAGGGAAAGAAAGATAATAAGATGCCCCCTGTTCTAGGTAAGGGAAAAGAAGTTGTTGTTAATACTCCAAAGTTAAAACTTACAAAAGAACAACAAGAAGAGCATGATCATTAGATAGCTCTAAGGCTAGAAGCTGAGCTCAAAGAACAAGAGCTGAAAGACTTTGAATTAGCTCAACAGCTGGCTGATGAGATCACATCTAAGACTGATGAGGAAGAAAAAGAAGAGAAAGCTGGCAAGGGAGTCAAAAGAAAACGAGTTGTGATGAAGAAAATAGTTCCACCTCCTAAGCCAGCAGCTGAACCTCAAAAGAAACCTTAACAGCATCAACAATCCCAAACAGTCCAAAAGTCTGAACTGAAAGCTAAATCTGAAATGGTTCAAACCATCCTTCATGATAGACTTAGAATGGAAGTTGAAGAAAAATTAGATAAACTTGTGGCAGAACAACTAGGACAAAAATCCCACATTACTGAGTGGAGATTTGAATTTTTGAGGATTGAAACTGGAAAGAAAGGTGTGATAATTGTAAGAGAAGTAGAGCCGATTGAAAGCTATGCCAGCTTCTTACAATTGATGGATAGTGTGACTAGGAGAGATATTCAAGAAATGTATGAATATGGAGTAAGTCACTACGGGGAAGCTGCTGAAGTTGAAATCAGAGTCTTGATGAGGCACTTAACAAGCATATGTGATCCACTGAAGGTAATGCCCATGGTGATAAGTGATGATGTTTTTCCAATAAGATCTATGAAAGTATATGATAAATCGAGAGTTTATCATATGGTAATGGAAAAGGAAAGAACTCAGTGGTTTGATTTTGACTTTGTTGAACATGGTAAAATAAAGCTGATATATATGTTGAAAACAAAGTTCTTTGGCCCTGCTAAAATGAAGGAAGATCTGATAAAGAGGGTGAAGGAAAGGTTGGAGCTAATAGAATCAAGTAAAAAGTAATTTTTCTTTTTATATTTTGATTGTAACAGTTTGACTTTGCATTGTCAATGTTAATATGTTCTTTACTTATGTTAATTTGTCTATAGTTGAACCCTTAAAACAAACAACTTAAGTGTATTGTTCAATACTTTAAGTTAGGGGGAGATTGTTGGGAAATTGGCTAAGTCATTGAAACTGTTATACATGCAAAGATCAAAACTGTTAATGGATTTTGTGAAAATAGTTCAAAACTATTAGAAGAATTCTGATAAAACAGTCGAGGACTGTTAGCTGTAATACGAAGACAGTTGTAACTAACAGTTGCTGTAAGCTTTACAACTTTTAGTCCAAGAGATCAGAACTGTTAGTACAAAGTTTACAACTGTTAGAAGTCCTTGAAGAGAAGACTGTTAGAAGAAGATCATAACTGTTTCATTCAACAAACAGTTTCGGTTGAGCTATTTATGGAAAATACTATCTTCATGGATTTGAAGTATATCTTTATCAAAGTTCGAAGATTATCAAGATTATCTCAGAAGATAGAAGATTACCTAACTGTCAACTTATCAAGGAGGATCAAGAGTCTATAAATACTCGATTAGAATATAGATCTCTTAATCATATTGTTTTGCATTCGTACGTAATTGTTATTTGCTTTCAGAAAGTGTTTAGCCTCTAAGTTTCTTTTGAAACCTAAGAACAAATTGTGTTCTTCGTCTAACATAAGAAGTTAGATTGGGTGTAGGTGAATATTGTAATCATCGATTGGTTATCAATAAACATCTTTGTGGCAGTATTACTTTGTGTTTATTGATTGAATTGTTCTTGTGTTCAAAACCTTTATAATCAATTAAGTGTGATTCCGCAACTTCTTAATTGATTGTGATCAAAACTATATATTGTCTTCTTAACAACTCTGATTTTATTTCAAAAGATAATTCTTGTTATTTGATATTAAGCAATATCTGATCCTGACATAGTAGCAATCTTTTGAACATCCTTTATCAGCTTCTCAAGTTGTTGATAAATTTTGCGTTTGTGCTTGTTTTGCTTGAGATGGAACAGACCAAACTGAGCAGCAACATATTGCTTTAGTTGTTAAATGTCTGAGGAGGCAGATACTTCTGGATGAGACTTAATTCTATTTTTGGACTCGGAATTTATATCCTGTGAATTGTAAGAGTCAAAAACATTAATAGGTGAGTGTTTGGGTGCATCATCCAAGGGTTGGTGTTTACCCTCAAACTCATTTGTACCAGAGTCTTGACCCTGTGATTCACCTTGGTATGTAGATGAAACATTGACAGGTCATGCATGGAGGTGTGAGAAGTGAAGAGAAGTAATTGGGCTAGAAACGTGAAGTGTATGGGTAGGTGGTTGGCTTATTGGTTTGGAGGGGGTGATTGACCCAGTGGATTGGTCATTTTTTCATTGTTACCTAACTGTGTCTTCTTAGGCACAATAACGGGCTCTCCGATGGCACAGGAGAGTGTGGGCTGAGTAGACACCACACCCGGTTTAGGCTGTTGGGTTGTAATGAGCCTCGAGGTCGACACCTTAAGAGTAGGCGTCTCCCCTTTAACTCCTGCCGGTGGAGGGATCAATGTGATCTCAGCTCCAGTGATGCCTTTAGAGGTAGCACCACCTTTGGCAGTTTTCTTGGTGTAGGTTTGGATATTCTCCCTAGCAGCAGTGGGTATGCTAGGTGTGACTTCAGAGTGGGATTTAAGATGAATAGAAGGTGGAGGAGATAGGTTAGACTGGGTTGGGTTTACCACAGCCTTATCTCCAAATGTGAATGGAGAATAATAAGAAGAGAGAGAAAGTGGAGAAGTCTTACCAGAGGCAGCTTGTAGATTGGTTGGTTCAGCCTGTGCAGAGTGATCAGCTTGAGAAGCTCCCCCTTGATTTGATCCCTCTGCTTCACTTTCAGAAGAAGCTGCCTCAGCTATCAGAAGCATGGGTTCACTTAGACCCTCTTGCTCTGGGAAGATGTCATCATTGAACATCTTGGAGCTGAGTGTTGGCGTCAAGAACTGTTGGTCCCTTGTATGAGAGAGTAACAACAAGCAATAGTGTGTAGAAGGGGGGGTTGAATACACTTTCTGCAGAAATTGAACAAATCAAAGAAAAGTGTTACACACAGTAAAACAAACAACAATCAATCAAATGCTTTTATTAATCAGAAGATGATTACAACGCTTTGAATAAGAAGATGATTAGAATGACTATCAAGTAAGCAACTCTTGATACATAATCACCTAATATAAATCTCTCAATTCTCTCAAACTTAGATATCTATAATTAACATATAATTATAGATACCGACGACTCTCTAAACAGGATTTTCACAGATTGAATCAACACATGATTACTTACCAATATCACAACTGATGTGATTAATTCGAACACACGAACTTCTTCAGCAATCTGTGATTAAATCTTGATACTGAATCAAGACTCGTAACACATACGATGAGGTGAGGTTTGGCTCTGCAACACTTAGTTGTAATCGTCTCTAAGTCGTACTGAGTCATACCGAGTCGTACCTCTAAACTTATCAGGAGATACGTATTTATAATCCTGTTGCTACGGTTCGTAACAAACTAGACTTAGCCTAATTCGCTAACTAACTTTCGGATAAACCGGAATCTTGAATCTTGAATCTTCTTATCTTGAGTCTTCAATCTTTAATCTTGATTCTGGAGTATTCTTATCCGCGCCGTAGATATAGAGAGAGATAAAGATGAATTTAAAACATATTTAAATTATCTTTAAACTGACTTCTTCACTCGGACTGAGTTACTCAGCTTGAAACTCATCAAGCTGAGTTCTTCGAGAACAAACCCGAATTCAAACATGAACTAACATGTATAATTATTAACTCATCCTTAGAAGTCCAAAGAGTTAAATAAAACATATTTGTTAACTCTGTCGAGCTGACTCTGCTTCTGAGCTGAGTCACACAGCTTGAAACACATCAAGCTGACTACTCGATATATACCTTATGTGACATACACAGATTATTAAACATATTAATAAACAAGCTAAGGTATAATATAAACTGATCAACATATGCTCAGCTTATATTCATCTTATACTCAGTCTGAATCACTCGAAGTGTTCAGTCTGACTAAGCTTCATAATTCTGTTTAAGTTATATGTAGAACTCATCTTACAAACTTAACTTTGTCTCATCTAATTCAAACTGATGAGATCATTTTCCCAACAAACTCCCCCTATTTGATGATGACAAAACCATCAAACAGTTCTTAAGTTTGTTTAACAGAATTATGTTTTAAATCTTAAACTTATTAAGATTTTATTATTTGAACTGATCAAATGTTTATTGAACATATCAATATTAATTAAACTTATCAATTTAAATTGGAACACACCAATTTTTAGTTGAACACACCAACTAATTATATTAATGAATAAGAACTTATCATTTATTCATTAAGCTGAACTTATCAGACTTATAGCTATGAACACATCATAATACAGTTGAACATATCAAACTTTATATTTGTATTAATAGAACTGATCATAATACAAAAGTTGTTGATCACTTAGATCATGCACACTAAGTGCTTACAAAATTAGAACTAATCTAATATTTACAGTAGAACTAATCTACTCAGGATGCAGCTCTTCAAACTCTTTAATCTCTTCATTTATTTCTTCAAGGATTTCTTGCAGATTAGGTATATGTTGAAGCTGATCCTTCTGTGATCGTATTGCCCTGTTGATTCTGTATCTGAACCTTGCAGTCTGTTCAGTCTTTTCTATTTGTCACAGAGCAAATACCTGAGATACCCCACAAGTATAAATGTTAGCATCAGCCTGGAAGCATTTTTCACCATTTCTGTCCAAGTACATAAACCCTTTCTGAGGCTTTTCAACATATGTATTCTCTTGAAACTCCATGCCTTCAGGAAGAGCAAGACTGTACTTATCTAAATTTGCTAGTCCAGCTGGCTTTGTTTGCCTCTTCTTTCCAACTTTATGAAAAGAAGTTATTAGGGTAGCTATCTCAGACCTGGGTATTAATTGCATCGCATCAGCCCTAGCAAGTAGCCTTAACAACTCATCTTTAACTCGATTTCTTTCAGAAGACTTTTCCATCTGTTTAATGAACACTGCTACTTGCTTCCATTCCTCATAACCCAGCTTGTGCAGTTGATTCAGCTCCAGAGAAGGTGTCTCACCATTCTTTAAAGAAAATTCCATTATTATTATCCCTTAAGCTGAGCTCAACTTTAGAGAATCAATCTTAGAAGAGAAGTGCAGCTTTTCATAACAGTGAGATATATCTTCTTCCTCAGTTTGATCTTGGACAGGAAGTTCCTCTTCTTCATCCTTGGGCACGATAGGCAGTCTGAGTTTTGTCAATTCCTCATTCTGCTTTCTGATCAGCTCAGCCCAGTTTTGTTCTCTTATTTCTTTTTCTCTAGCTAACACAACTTGAGCATCTAATTGTCTTCTTCTCAGTTCTTCGACCAAGATCCCAAGCTGGTCAGCATCCTCCCTTTCCATTCTCCTAGCAGCCATTAGTGAAGCTCTTTCTTGAAGTGTCATTTTGTCAGCCGAGTCTTCATATGAGGCTGATGATTCACTAAGAATCATTTTCCTTTTCTTCTGTTGAGGGGCTTCTGATTCATCTGAGCTGACCACTACTGGTCTTTTGCCTTTTGCTTTCTCAGTCAGCTCAGGTTCTTTCTCTGTTTCTTTCTCCCCCTCAATCTGATCTGCTCCCTCTGCCAATAATTGTAGAGCTTCAGCTTTGACTGACTCAGCTTTAGCTTCTTGAACCTTCTCCCCCTTTTTGTCATCATCAATAGGGGTTGAAGTCTTTTGTTTTTGTAAGGCAGCAACAGCAGATTTTAACATCAACACCTCCTCATCCAGATTATCAAGGATCATCAGCATATCTTTCTATGCTTTCTTCCTTTTGAGTGCAATGTATCAAACTGACCTTTGAAGAATGTTAGCAGATCTTCCAAGTCAGCTTGAGTAGGTTGGAATTTGGGTGCATCATCCAAAGGTTGGTGTATACCTTCAAACTCATTTGCACCAGAGTCTTGACCCTGTGAATCACCCTGGTCTGAAGATGAAACATTGACAGGTCGTGCACTAGAGTGTGAGAAATGAATAGAACGAATAGGGCTCGAGACGTGAAGTGTATGGGTTGGTGGTTGGCTTTTAGGTAAAGAGGGGGGTGATTGACCCTGGGGATTGGTCATATGTTCAATGTAACCTGAATGTGTCTGTTCAGGCACAGAAGTAGGCTCTCCCATGGCACGAGCAAGTGTGGTCTGAGTAGACACCACACCCGGTTTAGGCTGTTGGGTTTGAATGAGCCGTGAGGTCGATACTTTGAGAGTAGGCGTCTCCCCCTCAACTCCTGCCGGAGGGATCAATGTGATCTCAGCTCCAGTGATGCCTTTAGGAGTGGCACCACCTTTGGTAGTTTTTCTTTGGTAGGTTTGGATATTCTCCCTAGCAGTAGTGGGCATACTAGGGGTGGCTTCAGATTGGAATTGTAGATGGAATGAAGGTGGAGGAGACGGGTTAGACTGAGTTGGTTCTACTGCAGTCTTATATCCAAAAGTGGATGGAGAAAAGTGGGAAGAAAGAGAAAGTGGAGAGGTTTTACCTGAAGCAGCTTCTGTATGTGCTGGTTCAGCTTGAGCAGAGAGCTCAGCCTGAACCTCGGTGTCAGCGTGAGAAGCTCCCCCTTGATTCGATCCCTCATCTCCACTTGTAGATGAAACTCCCTCAGCGACCAAGAGCATTGGACCACTTAGACCCTCTTGCTCTGGGAAGATGTCATTGTTAAACATCTTCGGACTGAGAGTTAGAACAGGGAACACATCCCATCCAGCTTCATATAAATCCCCCAACTCAGCTTCAAGCACCAAGGAAAAATACCTTATGAATGGTACATGGAGGTCCTTGGTGGCCTTCATTACTTGGACTTTGAGCTCGTTGAATATGAGCTGTGCATAATTGATACGCCTATCAAAGAACATATTGTATAGCAGCTGCATTTCGAACTCGTTAACTTAGCTAGAACACATCTTGAACAGGGAGTTGAAGAACATCCCTTAGCCATTGAACCGTGAGGGCCACCGTTCTATCACCATTACGAACAGTGCCGGTTATCTCTCCTCTGCTCTGATTGAAGGTGCATGTGAACCAGAACTCCAACAGGTGTTGTGGAACGATGTGAACAGGCGCTCCAATGAAAGCAATTGCCAAAGGGCATTTCCGAATATAAGCAACCCATGCTTCATATCCTCTCCCATGTTTCCTCGCAGGGATATCAAGACATGCACGCTGATTGATTTTGATCAGCGGCAATCCGTTGTTTTTCAACGCAGCACCACGAACCATTCGATCACTAAGAATGAGAGTGGTTCCTTCCATCGATGAAATTGTAGATTACACTGAGTAACTACTTTACTTGCACTGAGCAATGAGCGTCGCACTGAGCGAGTTAAGGTTTCAAAATCGATGGAACTGAGAATCGCACGTAGCAAATTTGTTGAAAGGTATATAGGCAGATGAGAGGTTTAGAGATGAGAAGTTGAAGCGTAAACCTCTAAAATGCGGTTAAGGTCGTTATATATACCTTTTCGAGGAGAGAGAAAAATTACCGTTGGAATCCCTTTTTAATCCGTTACGCCGAAAAATTACGGTTTGACGTAACAGTTAGAGGGTAGAAACACATCATTCTCCAACGGATACAAGTGTAGAATAATATTAACAAATAATAAGATTACAAACACTTTGTAAATATACCAATACACAATTGATATACGATACGAATTGAAACTGATTCAAATGCGTATGGACAGAAAAATTAATAACACGTAGTAATTAATTCATAGATTGGACACACCAAGCTGAGTAAACATATTACTCAGTCTAAGTCAAGCACTCAGCTTGATTCAAGCACTCAGCTTGAGTGGAGCACTCAGCTTGAGATTGATACTCAGCTTGAGTAGAGCACACAGCTCAGACTCAATGACACTTAGTCATTTATGTTTAAGGCTGACTTAAACATGTAATTTTAGCCACACTAAGTAGGTAAAATATGTTTGGAACTTACCAAACGTGTGAACCAATCACACAGTGTGAGTGAAGCACATAGCTCAGACTCAATGACACTTAGTCAGTTCAACTACACTGAGTAGTTGAATTATGTTTGGAACTGACCAAACGTGTGAACTCATTATTCAGTTTGACATATAGATCAGTTTATGAAAACTTATTTATAAACTGTGCACCCAGCTTAAGACACTTAGTCTCTGTCAAACTAAGAACTCAAATTTTAGACACTTAGCTAGGGGTTGAGCATACCCAATTTACTTAGCAGATACAAAAACCTCTTTTCATCAAGGGGCTTAGTAAAGATATCTGCTAATTGGTCATCAGTGGAGATAAATTTAAAGTCAACTTTACCTTTTTCCACGATGTCCCTTATGAAGTGATGTCTAATTTCAATATGCTTGGTTCTTGAGTGAAATACTGGATTGTAAGTGATGGCTATTGCACTTTGGTTATCACAGAAGATAGGAGTTTTCTTGAAACTCATCCCAAAGTCTTGAAGCTGATGCTGCATCCACAAGATTTGAGCACAACAGCTCCCTGCTGCAACATACTCAGCTTCAGCAGTTGAAGTAGCCACTGAGTTCTGTATCTTATTAGTCCAGCTTACTAATTTACCTCCAAGCAATTGACATCCTCTAGTGGTTGATTTTCTATCTAACTTGCACCCAGCATAGTCAGCATCAGAAAAACCAACTAACTCAAATCCAGAGTCCTTTGGATACCAAAGTCCTAGATTTGGTGTACCTTTTAGGTACCGAAAGATCCTTTTCACAGCTTGAAGATGTGATTCTTTAGGATCAGCCTGATATCTTGCACAAACACATGTAGCAAACATGATATCAGGTCTACTAGCTGTCAAATAGAGTAATGAACCTATCATTCCTCTATAGATAGACTGACACACAGACTTACCATCTGAGTCTTTACTCAGCTTGACAGCAGTTGACATGGGTGTTTTCATGGTTGAACATGAATCAAAACCATATTTATTGATCAAATCCAAAACATATTTGCTTTGATTGATGAAAATTCCATTAGGTTTTTGTTGAATTTGTAGGCCTAGGAAATATGTCATCTCACCCATCATACTCATCTTGTACTTTTGTGACATTATTTTGGAGAACCACTCACACAGAGATTCATTGGTTGAACCAAAAATAATATCATCCACATAGATTTGTACAAGAATCACCTGTCCTTTGCTCTTTTTAATAAAGAGTGTCTTATCTATACTACCTCTGCTGAAATCCATGGATAGTAGATAAGTGGACAGTGTATCATACCAAGCTCTTGGAGCTTGTTTAAGACCATACAAAGCCTTGTCCAACTTATAGACATGGTGTGGAAACTTTGAACTTACAAAGCCAGGAGGTTGTTTCACATAGACTTCCTCCTGAAGTTTTCCATTTAGGAAAGCACTCTTCACATTCATTTGATAGACTTTGAAGGCTTTATATGCTGCATAAGCCAGGAACAGCCTTATAGCTTCAATTCTAGCAACAGGGGCAAATGTCTCATCATAATCGATTCCTTCCTCTTGCTTATACCCTTGTGCTACCAGCCTGGCTTTGTTCCTAACTATCACTCCATCCTTGTTCATTTTATTTCTATAGACCCACTTAGTGCCAACAATTGAATGATCTTTGGGGGTAGGGACAAGGGTCCAGAATTTATTCCTCTCAAACTCATTTAATTCCTCTTGCATAACATCAATCCCATCCTCATCTGCTAAGGCTTCCTCAGTCTTCTTTGGTTCCATCTGAGACAGAAAACCAAATTGAGCAGCATAGTTAGTTGTAGCCTTAGATCTGGTCATGACTTTCTCTTGGACATTTCCAATGATTTGACCTTGAGGATGATCTTTGAGGAATTTAAATGTGGTAGTTGGAGAGTCAGGTTCTGAATCTGAGTGATGTTGAGAACCTTGAGGTGAACTTATCTCCTCAGTCTCAACAGCAGCATTGTCAACAAACTGATAATCACTGAGATTCTCAGTCTGAGTGACATCAGCTCCAAAGGGGTTGACGAACTCATCATCCTTCTCAGCTTGAGAATCCCTTGGAGTTTGTGATGATTTCTTTGATGAACACACATCATCATCACTATCATCTCCTATGACATACATAGGATTTGATAAGCTGGTTTCCTTAGGCCTTTCAAGCTCACTCAGACTAACCAAGTCAGCTTGACTCTTATCAGCTTGATCAAAACAGTCTTCATCAAAAGTGACATGAATTGATTCTTCTATTGCCTTTCTCCTTGTATTATATATTCTATAAGACTTGGAGATTGAGGAATAACCAACGAATATTCCAAGATCAGCTTTAGGTTCCAACTTATGGAGCTGATCTCTTTGATTCAGCACATAGCATTTTGAACCAAAGATATGGAAATAACCTATATTGGGCTTTCTAGACTTATACATTGCATATGAAGTCTTTCCATGTGTTTTGACAATGATTGACCTATTTTGAGTATAGCAGGCTGTACTAACAGCTTCATCCCATAAATAGATTTTCAATCCTGCCTCACATAGCATTGTCCTTGCAGCCTCAATTAAGGTTCTATTTCTCCTTTCAGCAACTCCATTTTGTTGTGGAGTTTTGACAGATGAGAAATTTTGTAATATTCCTTTTTGTTCACAGAAGCTTTCAAGGGTTGAGTTCCTGAACTCAGTCCCATGATCACTTCTGAGTTGCTTTACAGACAAACCTTTCTGCAACTCTTCCCTTTTGATAAAACTTATTATCTCCAGGGCAGCCTCACTTTTGGCTTTTAGGAATATTACCCAGGTGAATCGTGAGAACTCATTTACTATCACCAGAGTGTACTTCTTGCCACTTAGGCTTGGAGTACTTATGGGTCCAAACAGATCCATATGCAACATATGCAATGGGTCTGTTATTGAAAAATTTTGGGTTGATTTAAAGGACCCTTTATGGTGTTTCCCTTGTTCACAGGCTGAACACAATTTGTCTTTGACAAATGTGATTTTTGGTAATCTAGAGACTAACTCTTTATTGGACAACATATTTATATTTTTAAAGTTCAAATGAGACAAACATTTATGCCATAACAAACTCAGCTCAGGAACAAAATGGGAATACAAGCAGGTTTCATTATTGGGATCAGCAGAATTAAGATCAAGTAGATACACATATCTTTCTCTTTTAGCTATTAATACAGGCTTTCCCTTAGCATTATAAATTGTTCCTGCTTTCTTCCTAAAAGTAACAACGTTGTCCTCATCACACAATTGACTGATACTAATCAGGTTGTGTTTGAGGCCTTTGACATATGCAACTCTCTGGAAAGTAACTTTACCAGCTTGCATCTTCCCATAGCCTTTGGTTCTTCCATGGGAGTTGTCACCAAATATTACTTTAGGACCTTCATCTTCCTGGAAATCCCTGAGAAGTCCTTTCCATCCGGTCATGTGCCTTGAACATCCACTATCCAAGTACCATTTACTTGAACCCTGCACATGATATAAAAACTAAACACATTAGTTTTGCTTGGGAACCCACTTCTTGGTAGGTTCAGATGAGGAGTACTTAGCAGCTTCATCTTGTTGAACTGACTGCTCAGCTTGAGCAGGAACTGAATCCTGTATAGGCTGATCAGTTTGTTCTTGCTCAGGCCTTGAGATTTCAGCATCACAGTCCTTAGCCTCATGACCTCTACTTCTGCATTTGTAGCATCTCCTTCTTCCAATGATGACATGAGGTAGAGTGTCTAACAATCCTTGTGAGAATTTACTTTCAGTTTTAGGATGGTATATGGTGGATAACTTCTCAACTTTCTTTGCAAGCTGATTCACCTGGTGATCACTGACTTTGGACTTACCTTTGTCAGGTCTCTGTTTGTTATCCTGAGAAGATTGACTAACAACCTTCTTCTGCATGACTTTGGACTTACCTTTGTCATGCCTACTGGACTCACCAGTTTCAACAGGTTTGGACTTACCACTGTTGATCTTCTTGGACTTACCAAGATCAACAACTTTAGACTTACCATTGTTGTGATTTGACCTCTGACTTACAGTGGTCTTCCTGTTCTTATAACTTCTCTCCGAGCCAGATAGAGAATTTTGTCTTTTGAAAGGATTTGGATTAAGCCTTTCTATGACTGAAGTTCTTTGAACAGGTTGAGTGCCTAATCTGTCAAACACAGACTTACCATGTTGTTTGGATGTTGAGCACTCATTACCATGATCTTTGGCCTTCACAAACATATTGAATTTTAGGTTTAGATCATGTCTTTTCTCTGAGGCTGACTTCTGAGACTTAATCAGTTGTCTATCTTCCTCAGAATCTGTACTTGCTATCTCATCATCAGCTACATAAGCTGTTGTTTGATAGTCACCTCCAAGTATAGCCTTCACTTGTTTAGGTATCTGTTGGTTTATGCATTGTTCAGAAAGCTTTGATGACTTACACCAAGACTCAGTGATCTTTTGGAGTTGATCAGCTTTGTCTTTTGCTTCCTGAAGCTCTTTACTAAGAAGTTTATTAATGTGCCTCTGACATTCAAGGTCACACTGTGCTTTCTTACCAACATCAATGAGAGATTTATTTTCCTTAATCTCGTCTTTAAGTTTAGCTATTTCAACTTTGAGGTCAGTCTAAGACTTAAGGCTGGTCTTGAAATCATTCAACAAATAATCAAAAGCAAGACCTTTCTCCTCATCTGTATAAGAGTAGAAATTACTGACCTTGTACATGGAAGCAGGATCCCAACCACTCAGTTTGTTATTTTCCTCAGCTTCCTTCATGTCAGCTTCAAAGATTGATTTGGACTGACCATAATCAACCTCATCCAATTCTAGCTCTTCATCTTCTTGAGCCATTAGACATACATTATCATCTGAGGTGGATGATTCTGTATCCCAGGTTTCAGCATATAAACCTTTTCCGCTGGGTTTGTGTCCAGGCTTTGATTTCTTGAGCTGAGTGTAGTTCTTCTTGTACTTATCAGCTCTATAAGCATTCTTATCAACAACAGATGTTGATTCTATCTTCTTAGATCTACTCTCAGCAGCTATATGTCCCTTTTTCTGACAGTTGAAGCACACAGCATTCTTGGGATCAAAGGAACTCTTCCCTTTGCTCCTGTCAGATCTTCCTCTTCCCCTTTGAGCTTTTCTCAAATGTCTGGCTAACATGGCCATTTGCTCAGTGATGGTCTGAACATCATCAGTATCACTTGAGTCTGAGTCTGAGTGGTCAGCTTGAGATTCTGACTCAGTCTCAGATTCAACAACCATAGCTTTTGAACCTTTCTTCTTCTTCTGTGCAACTAATACAACTTCTGTTTTGTCCAAAGATTCTTTTAGTTGTTGTTGAGAAGCTCTTTTGTGTTCTATGATCTGTTCATGATTCAGCAAGAACCCATAGATGGAATGTAGGTTATACATGTGTAATGTTCCTCCAGCCCTTAGTTCAGTGGTTACTTCATTGAACCTTTCTGGTAACACATCCAAAAATTTCAGCACGAGCTCTGCTTCATCTCTCTTTACACCCACACTAAGTAGGTCATTTATCAAGCAGTGAAACCTTGTGAACAAATCTGCCAAGGTTTCATTCTTCTTTGAAAAGAAGTTTTCATACGATCTATTCAAGTGATTCTTCTTTTGCTGCTTGACCAGATCTGTGCCTTCATAAGTGACACTCAGCGTATCCCAGATATCCTTTGCAGTTTGACACCCAGTCACAGTGCGCAGAATTTCATTAGTTAGGGAATTTGCTAGAACACTCTTTGCCTTGTCATCTAGATTGAAGAGTTTCCGGTCTTCTTCAGTCCATGATGCAGTAGGCTTTCTTGTTTCCTTTTCAGTTTTGCCAGGAGACGTATCATTGACAGTAGAAGGAATTTTGGGAATGATTGGTCCTTTTGTGATGACTTCCGACATACGGTTGTCAATGGACATTAGGAAGAGCATGGCTCTGAACTTCCACATAGGATAGTCAGATCCATCAAATACGGGACATCCTTTTGTAGACATCTGAGGAAAGTTTGATGGAGTATTGCTTGTTGACATTTCAATCTTTCTCAGAATCTTGAACTATTCAACTGATGAAATCGTTCATCCTGCTCTGATACCAGTTGTTGGTCACTTGTATGAGAGAGTAACAACAAGCAACAGTGTGTAGAAGGGGGGGGGGGGTTGAATACACTTTCTGCAGAAATTGAACAAATCAAAGAAAAGTGTTACACACAGTAAATCAAACGACAATCAATCAAATGCTTTTATTAATCAGAAGATGATTACAATGCTTTGAATAAGAAGATGATTACAATGACTATCAGGTAAGCAACTCTTGATACATATCACCTAATATAAATCTCTCAATTCTCTCAAACTTAGATATCTATAATTAACATATAATTATAGATACCGACGACTCTCTAAACAGGATTTTCACATATTGAATCAACAAATGATTACTTACCAATATCAAAACTGATGTGATTAATTAGAACACACGAACTTCTTTGGCAATCTGTGATTAAATCTTGATACTGAATCAAGACTCGTAACACATACGATGAGGTGAGGTTTTGCTCTGCAACACTTAGTTGTAATCGTCTCTAAGTCGTACTGAGTCGTACCGAGTCGTACCTATAAACTTATCAGGAGATAAGTATTTATAATCCTTTTGCTACGGTTCCTAACAAACTAGACTTAGCCTAATTCGCTAACTAACTTTCGGATAAACCGGAATCTTGAATCTTGAATCTTCTTATCTTGAGTCTTCAATCTTCAATCTTGATTCTGGAGTCTTCTAATCCGCGCCGTAGATACAGAGAGAGATAAAGATGAATTTAAAACATATTTAAATTATCTTTAAACTGACTTCTTCACTCGGACTGAGTTACTCAGCTTGAAACTCAGCAAGCTGAGTTCTTCGAGAACAAACCCGAATTCAAACATGAACTAACATGTATAATTATTAACTCATCATTAGAAGTCCAAAGAGTTAAATAAAACATATTTGTTAACTCTGTCAAGCTGACTCTGCTTCTGAGCTGAGTCACTCAGCTTGAAACACATCAAGCTGACTACTCGATATATACCTTATGTGACATACACAGATTATTAAACATATTAATAAACAAGCTAAGGTATAATATAAACTGATCAACATATGCTCAGCTTATATTCAGTCTGAATCACTCGAAGTGTTCAGTCTGACTAAGCTTCATAATTCTGTTTAAGTTATATGTAGAACTCATCTTACAAACTTAACTTTGTCTCATCAAATTCAAACTGATGAGATCATTTTCCCAATAAGAACATATCCTGATCAGCTTCATACAGTGTTTTCCCTAGCTTGGCTTCAAATGCCAAGGACAGGTACCTCGTAAATGGTACATGAAGATCCCTTGTGGTCTTCATCACTTGGACCTTGAGCTCGTTGAAGATGAGCTGAGCATAATCTAAGTTTATGGAAATGTACATGTTATACAGCAGTTGTATCTCGAACTAATTGACCTGGTCTAGTCCTCCAACTTTGGTACCAAGTGAACGAATCACTTTGGACAGCATGACGCCCCAACTGGTTGGAAAAGTAGCCTTTTTTTATCACACCCTCTATTTGTGGGTGACCCATCAAGGGTAGAACAGATCTAGCTACCAGCTGCGTCACAGCAAGCTCGAACTCATCGGATTGAGGGAGTTGAAGAACCTCCCTTAGCCTGTTTAATGTGAGAATAATGGTCCTCTCTCCATTCAGCACCATGCCCCGAATTTCGTCATTGTTTTGGTCGTAGACACACGTATACCAAAATTCCAGCAGATGCTGAGGAACCACATGTGAAAGCGAAAGCGAAAGCTATGGTTCGAATATAATTTACCCATGGTTCGTATCCCCTATTAAATTTGCGTTGAGGGATTGCAAGGCAGGCACGTTGATTGTTGATTTTGATCAACGGAAATCCATTGTTTTTAAATGTAGCACCCCTTAACATTCTATCACTGAGATTCAGAATGGTTCCGTCCATCGTTGATTTCAGAAAATTACATTAAGTAACTGTTCTATTCGCACTGAGCAAATTGAGATCGCACTGAGCGATATTGGATTCGCACTGAGCGATGTAGGGTTTCGTGATCGATGAGACGAAGAATTGCACTGAGCAATTTGTGGTTGTGGAAGGTATATAGATAGGTTCAGAAGTATAGTAAGCGTAAACCTCTGAGAGTCGGTTATGGTCGATATATATACCTTTCCGACGAGAGAGAAAAGTTACCGTTGAAACCCCCTTTTTATCCTTTATGCCGATAATATTACGGCTTGATGTAACAGTAATAGGGTAGAAACTTATCATCTTCCAACGGATAAATATGTAAAATAATATTCTTGACTTACATAAATATTATAGACACTGTTGTATTACACCAATACACAATTGGTATAATACGCGATTTGAGACTGACTCAAATACGCTGAGATACATGAATTAATAACACTTAGTAGGTTTTGGACACACCAAATATGAGTAAACTTATTACTCAGTTTAAGTCAAGCACTCAGCTTAAGACACTTATAGACTTAGTAATTAAAAATAGTATAGACACTGTTGTATTACACCAATACACAATTGGTATAATACGTGATTCGAGACTGACTCAAATACGCAGAGATACATGAATTAATAACACTTAGTAATTAAATCATGGTTTTGGACACACCAAATCTGATTAAACTTATTACTCAGTTTAAGTCAAGCACTGAGCTCAATGACACTTAGTCATTTATGTTTGAGACTGACTCAAACATGTAATTTAGCTACACTAAGTAGTTAAAATATGTTTGGAACTTACCAAACGTGTGAACCAATCGCACAGTTTGAGTTATGCACATAGCTCAGACTCAATGGCACTTAGTCATTTTGTTTGAGACTAACTCAAACTATATATATTAACCACACTGAGTAGTTAAAATATGCTTGGAACTCACCAAACGTGTGAACTTATCATTCAGCTTGATAGGTTATTCAGTTTATGAAAACTTATTTATAAACTGTGCACTCAGCTTAAGACACTTAGTCTTTGTCAAACTGAAAACTCAGATTCTAGACACTTAGCTAGGGGTTGAGCATACCCAATTCACTTAGCAGATAGATAAACCTCTTCTCATCAAGTGGTTTAGTAAAGATATCTGCTAATTGGTCATCAGTTGAGATAAAATTAATGTCAATTTTACCTTTTTCCACGATGTCTCTGATGAAGTGATGCCGAATTTCAATGTGCTTGGTTCTTGAGTGGAAGACTGGATTGTAAGTGATGGCTATAGCACTTTGGTTATCACAGAAGATAGGAGTTTTCTTGAAACTCATACCAAAGTCATGAAGCTGATGTTGCATCTAAAAAATTTGAGCACAACAGCTTCCTGTTGCAACATATTCAGCTTCAGCAGTTGAAGTAGCCACTGAGTTTTGTTTCTTACTAGTCCAGCTTACTAACTTCCCTCCAAGCATTTGACATCCTCCAGTTGTTGATTTTCTATCTAACTTGCACCCAACATAGTCAGCATATGAAAAACCAATTAACTCAAATCTAGAGTCCTTTGGATACCAAAGACCTAGATTTGGAGTACCTTTAAGGTACCTAAAGATCCTTTTCACAGGATGAAGATGTGATTCTTTAGGATCTGACTGATATTTTGCACAAAGACATGTAGCAAACATGATATCAGGTCTACTAGCTGTCAAATAGAGTAATGAACCTATCATCCCTCTATAGGTAGACTGACACACAGATTTGCCATCTAAGTCTTTATTCAGCTTGACAGCTGGTCACATGGGTGTTTTCATGGTTGAACTTGAATCAAAACCATATTTCTTTATCAAATCAAGAACATACTTGCTTTAATTGATGAATATTCCATCAGGCTTTTGTTGAATTTGTAAGCCAAGGAAGTATGCCATCTCACCCATCATGCTCATCTTGTACTTTTGTGACATTATTTTGGAGAACCATTCACACAGAGATTCATTTGTAGAACCAAAGATAATGTCATCCATATAGATTTGTACAAGAAACACCTGTCCTTTACTCTTTTTAATAGAGAATGTCTTATCTATACTACCTCTGGTAAAATCCATTAATAGTAGATAGTTGAATAGTGTACATACCAAACTCTTGGAGCTTGTTTAAGAACATACAAAGCCTTGTCTAACTTATAGACATGATGTGGAAACTTTGAACTAACAAAGCCATGAGGTTGTTTCACATAGACTTCCTCCTGAAGTTTTCCATTTAGGAAAGCACTCTTCACATCTATTTGATAGACTTTGAAGTCTTTATATGCTGCATAGGCCAAAAACAGCCTTATGGATTCAATTCTAGCAACAAGGGCAAAGGTCTCATCATAATCGATTCCTTCTTCTTGCTTATACCCTTGTGCTACCAGCCTGGCTTTGTTCCTAACTGTCACTCAATCCTTGTCCATTTTATTTCTATAGACCCACTTAGTGCCTATAATTGAATGATCTTTGGGGGCAAGGACAAGGCTCCAGACCTTATTTCTCTCAAACTCATTTAAATCCTCTTGCATAGCTTCAATCCAATCCTCATCCTCTAAGGCTTCTTTACTCTTATTTGGTTCTATTTGAGTTAGGAAACCAAAGTAAGCAGCATAGTTAGTTGTAGCCTTTGATCTGGTCATAACCCTTTCTTGGACATTTCCAATGATGTGATCTTGAGGATGATCTTTGAGGAATTTAAATGTTGTAGTTGGAGAATCTGGTTCTGGATCTGAGTGATGTTGAGAACTTTGAGGTGAACTAACATCCTCAGTCTCAATAGCAGCATTATCAACAAACTGATGATCACTAAGATCTTCAGTCTGAGTGACTTCAGCTCCAAAGGGATTGACGAACTCATCATCTTTCTCAGCTTGAGAGTCCCTTGGAGTTTGTGATGATTTCTTTGATGGACACACATCATCATCACTATCATCTCCCATGACATACATAGGATTTGACATATTGGTTTCCTCAGGCTTTTCAAGCTCACTCAGACTAACCAAGTCAGCTTGTCTTTTCTCAGCTTGATCAAGACTGTCTTCATCAAATGAGACATGAATTGATTCTTCTATAGCCTTTCTCATAGTGTTATACACTCTGTAAGGCTTGGAGATTGAGGAATAACCAACGAATATTCCAGGATCAGCTTTGGGTTCCAACTTATGGAGCTGATCTCTTTGATTCAGCACATAACATTTTGAACCAAAGACATGGAAATAACCTATATTGGGCTTTCTAGATTTATTCATTTCATATGCAGTCTTTCCATGTCTTTTGACAATGATTGATCTATTTTGGGTATAACAGGCTGTACTGACAGCTTCATCCCAAAAATAAAGTTTCAATCCTGCCTCACATAGCATTGTTCTGGCAGCCTCAATTAAGTTTCTATTTCTCTTCTCAGAAACTCCATTTTGTTGGGGAGTTGTAACTGATGAGAAATTTTGTAATATTCCCTTTTGTTCACAAAAGCTTTTAAGGGTTGAGTTTCTGAACTCAGTCTCATGATCACTTCTGAGTTGCTTTACAGACTTACCTTTCTGCAACTCTTCCTGTTTGATAAACCTTATTATCTCCAGGGCAGCTTCACTTTTAGCTTTTAGGAATATTACCCAGGTGAATCGTGAGAACTCATCTACTATCACCAGTGTGTACTTCTTGCCACTTAGACTTGGAGTACTTGTGGGTCCAAACAGATCCATATGCAACATATGCAGTGGGTCTGTTATTGAAATTTTTTGCTTTGATTTAAAGGATCCTTTATGGTGTTTCCCTTGTTCACAAGCTGAACACAATTTGTCATTGACAAATGTGATCTTTGGTAATCTAGAGACTAACTCTTTATTGGATAGCATATTTATATATTTGAAATTTAAATATGATAATCGTTTATGCCATGACCAACACAGCTTAGGAACAGATTGGGAATACAAGCAGGTTTCAGTATAGGGATCAACATAATTAAGATCAAGTAGATACACATCTCTTTCTCTTTTAGCTGTTAATACAGACTTTCCCTTAGCATTATATATAGTTCCTGCTTTCTTTCTAAAAGTAACTATATTGTCTTCATCACACAACTGGCTGATACCGATCAGATTGTATTTAAGACCTTTGACATATGCAACTTTCTAGAAAGTCACCTTGCCAGCATGCATCTTCCCATAGCCTTTAGTTCTTCCATGGGAGTTGTCACCAAAAGTTACTTTATGACCATCATCTTCCTGGAAATCACTAAGAAGTCTTTTCCACTATCCAAGTACCATTAACTTGAACCCTGCACATGATATGAAAACTAAACACATTAATTTTGTTTGGGAACCCACTTCTTGTTGGGTTCAGATGATGAGCACTTAGCATCTTCATCTTGTTGAACTGACTATTCAGGTTGAGCAGGAGTTGAGTCCTGTGTAGGGTGATCAGTCTGTTCTTGTTCAAGCCTTGAGATTTCAACATCACAGTCCTTAGCCTCATGACCTCTACTTCTGCACTTGTAGCATCTCCTTCTTCCAATGATTACAGGAGGTAGAGTGTCTAATAATCCTTGTCAGATCTTTGTTTGTTATCCTTTTGATTAGAAACTTGACCAACAAACTTCTTTTCCATGACCTTGGACTTACCTTTGTCATGCTTTCTGGACTTACCAGTTTAAACAGGTTTGGACTTACTACTGTTGATCTCCTTGGACTTACCAAGATCCACAACTTTGGACTTACCATTGTTGTGATTTGACATCTGACTTACAGTGGTCTTCCTATTCTTGTACCTTCTCTCCTAGCCAGATAGAGAGTGTTTTCTTTTGAAAGGATTTGGATTAAGCCTTTCTATGACTGAAGTTCTTTGAATAGGCTGAGTGCTTAATCTGTCCAAAACAGACTTACTATGCTGTTTAGATGTTGGGCACTCATTTCCATGATCTTTAGCCTTTACAAACATATTGTATTTCAAGCTTGGATCATGTCTTTTCTCTGAGCCTGACTTCTGAGACACAATCAGTTGTCTATCTTCCTCAGAGTCTGTACTTGCTATCTCATCATCAGCTACATAAGCTGCAGTTTCATAGTCACCTCCAAGTACAGCTTGTACCTGTTTAGGAATTTGTTGGTTTATGCACTTTTCAGCAAGCTTTGATGACTTACACCACGACTCGGTGACCTTTTGGAGTTGGTCATCTTTGACTTTAGCTTCCTGAAGTTCTTCACTTAGAAGTTTATTAATGTGTCTTTGTTGGTGCATAATTGTAAATCCCTAGTTCTTATCAATCCAATACATACATGTTTACTTGAAATGTTAATTCAAATGTGTTTTGATTAATGGTTTGCATGTTTATACATTCTAAGTGGTTACTTATGTTTGTCTTAAGCTTACAAGTACTTAGTCATGTGTTGATTTGTGTTTGGAAGTTTAAATATGTGTGAATGTCATAACGTGCGTGATGAGTCCACTACGTGCGTAGTGAAGCTCACTACGTGCGTGGTGAGGTGGTCGGTTAAATTTAAATTAATTATTATTAAAACACCCAGTACGTGCGTACTGGATTCACTACGTGCGCAGTGCGTCGCATCACGTGCGTAGTGAAATTAATTAATACTATAAATACTCCTTAACTGCGTATTAGCGGGAATAATCAGTAATCGTCAGGTAATCGTCCGTAACCGCATATAACTACCGGAAATTGACCTTAAGCCTTAGTGAGCCTTCGTAATCGTACGTTTAACCTTGGTAATCGCGAACTTAGTGTTAATCTCGAATCCAAGGGCAGCCTTAAGCATTCTGTGTGAGTTCTTAGAGTTGTTCTTCGTCCTACTCTGTGTGTTCTTCGTGTTAACTGTGTGCCAGACACCTTAGCAGATCTTAGAATCCTTAGGAGGTTTGTGAAATAGATATTCCGCACTATTTCTCATCCTAGATCAGTCCTAGCATTAGGGTGTTTTAGTTTAGAACCCCCGCGGTCCTACAAAGTGGTATCAGAGCCTTGTGCTTTGATTGATCACTTTTTCTTAGGTTTCGTGATCTAGGTGTCGTTTTGGTCATTTAGGTGCTTTCGTTTTGTCGTTTTTCTAAGTGTTTCTTCGTACGTATAATCGTCAACAGGGCATTTTTGGGTCAAAAAGTTCAAGTTTTTACGTTAAAAGGTCTGAACTGTTGAATGTTATTCGTGCGTAGTACTCCTCACTACGTGCGTACCACATATTTGTTCGTGCATAGTGTGTCTTAGTGTTCTAAAAATTTTCTTAATCGTTGAAGTTTACTCGTGCGTAGTGTCTAGAATTACGTGCGTATTGATTTTCAGTGTGTGCGTAGTAGGTCGTTGGTACTCTAGAATCTTCGGTAGCTTGTGTGTCTGTCCGTGCGTAGTGGGTCATCAACACGTGCGTATTGCTTTACACTTCGCACGTATTGATTCTGTGTGTTAAATATTTTCTTAAAAAGCAATTTACTTGTTTCGTACGTAGTTAAGTCACTTCGTGCGTACTAGGTCCCCATTCCGTGCGTACCTATTTCTGTGTGATCCTTTGAGACCATACTCATTACGTACGTGGTGGTAGTCACCTCGTGCGTAGTGAGTACCTACTCCGTGCGTACCTCAGTCAGTGTGAGCTTTTGGTTGTTTAAATGTCTGACATGAGTGCAATGGCTGCCAAACAAACCATAACTGCTTTAAGCAATTTAATAATGGATAATGAACAGGGCGGGATAAATAAAGTACCTCGATTGCTAACCATGGAAGACTACCCATTCTGGAAACCACGTTTTGAAATTTTTATTGATGGGATTGATCCAAGGCTGCACCGGGCTATATCTGCTGACTACTTTGTTCCTAAGGGTGAAGGGAATATCGAAGTTCCCTATGACAAGATGAGTGACGATCAGAGGAAAGCATACGATGCTGAGAAGAAAGCTTATTACTATCTGATCCAAGCCATTCCAAATGAGATCTTCCACCAGTTCCGACGATATAGAACGTCACATTCTTTGTGGAATGCTTTACAGAAACGGAACGAAGGAAATGCATCATTAAAGGAGCTTAAGGCCTCACAGTTACGTAAAGAGTTTGATCACTTCACATTTTACAGAGATGAAAAGATTCCTGATTTGATTAACAGATATAACCACCTTCTGAGTGAGTTGGATAGCCTAGGTGTGCAAGTATCTGAGAGACAGCAGGTAGAGACCTTATCTAAGGCATTACCAAAGAGCTGGAGGCCATTTATAATGATCTTGAAAAATGGTGAAGGTTTCGAGGGTATGGATCTCAATGATTTCATCACCAAATTAAAAGAGCATGAACAGGAGGAACAAAATCTAGATAGATTGAGTAGCTATGTGCAGAATCCTTCCTTGTACTGCTCAAGATCCATTCCTTCTCCTGCAATCTCGTCAAATGCTCCGTTGCAGACTGCATTTACTTCAAGTGTCAGTGGATCAACTAGTTCTGCAACTACAAGTGGACCACCATATTCTGCTCCTTCAAGCAAAACGTCTATGCTTGCCTTAAACACTGAGCATTTCAAGCATGGCAGCACTGAAGAAGTAAAGGAGCATATGGGGATGCTTAGTGCTTTGGTCACATCATATGATGATCTGCTAAAGGGTAAAATCGGAAATGCCTACCTGACTCAGGAAGATTATGACCAGATAGACAATGATGAAATGGAAAGACAGGACATTCTATGGTCCTATGCTAATCTGGTAAGGAGAGCAAAGGCCTTGGTCAAGAGAACTGGGATGCAGATTACAGCAACTAAGGATACAAAGCTGGGCTTCGACAAATCAGCTGTAACCTGCTACAACTGTGGAGAAAAGGGTCATTTTGCAAGAGAATGTGAAAAGCCAAAGAACTCAGGACCCAAGTATCCATTCAGGACATCTCCTGGAAAATCATCAACTTCCACTACCCCAAAGAAAGCTGAAACATCCCATAAGGGATCATCTAAGGCAATGGTGGTTGTTCAGAAAGATGAGGGGATAGACTGGTTAGTACACTTTCAAGATAATGATGCTTTCGAAGTTGCTGAGACCAACTTGGCCAGTGTTCAAGACCTGAATGACGATTCACAGTCTGAGGCAGACAGTGTCCACGACGTTTGTGATAACGAGTCTGTATTGCCCAATGATGAGCATAATGTCAAATCAGCTTCAGTGCCAGCTGCCGAACCAACGCCAGTGATTGTTCATAACAATTCTGGCATTCCTTGTGCTTCGTGCAATGACTATGTGCAAAATATTTTATCTTTGAAATCTCAAGTAAGTGATCTTACCTATAAATTGCATGAAAATTTAATCATTAAAGGTAGGGAAAAGACACTAAAAGATAAAATTGAAAGCCAGAACAAACAGATTAGAGAACTAGAGGTAGCATTGCTAAACAAACAGGATGCCATAGTTTTCTACATCAATGAGATAGATACACTGAAGCGAGACCTTGCTAGTTCTAAGGTAGATTATGAGACTCTCAATCAGAAACTAAAAAGTTATTCAACTTCATCTTATCTATTTGAGCACATAATTGACCGGAGACCTCAAGGTTCCGATTCAGAGAAAGACAAAAAGGCATACACTAAATGTCCACCACCAGTTTTGAACCAATTGGTGAAAACAGATGTCTTTTCTGAAGCTGACCAACTTCCTCCTAAGGTTGATCAATTTGTTGCATCAACCTCAACATCTGAGTTAAAGTTAAAAGGGAAAGTTGGTAAGCCTCAGAAGAAAGAAGTCAAACAAGAAGAAAAGCCTGAATCTGGTATGAGAAAACTTCTAGGCAATTCTTCAGAAAAACAGAGCTGCAAAGGGAAAGTTGATTTTTCTGAAAATTTTCAGAAAAATAAAACGCTTAATCAAAATAATCAAAAATCAACTGCCCCTCATCAGCTCAAAAGGACTGTTGGGGAAACTTCTAGTAAACCCAAAAGTTTCAAGGTTAGTCAGATAGGGAATGAACCACTTCATAAGGTGATCAATGCTTCTAGTGTTTATCACAAGGCTACTCCCCGTCAAGACTTAAAATGGACCAATAAACCTGAATCTAAAATTTCAAATAGTCCATATACCAATGTAGACTCCAAAGCTACTGGTATGTGGATTAACGTGCAAGTTGTTGGAGAAGATGGGAAACCCATGACCATTCGGGCTTGGGTTCCTAATGCTAAGTAATTTTTTACTCTTTGTGCAGGGTGCCCAGGTTTTTGTTCTTAGTGAATGAAAACGGGATGAAAACCAAGTGTGAGGTTGTCCCCGATGATGCAACTTAATGTTTTTTTCTCGTATATGTGACTGTGTGTCTATTATCTGTGTGTTTATTTTCTGTGTCTGTGTGACTTCAGTTTATTTTATATGTGTCTTTGCGTTTCTATTTTCTTAGTTTTTAGTTTCTTTAGTATTTTAGGGGGAGCTAGGTGCAACATAGAAAATACAAAAAAAACCAGAAAAACATAGAAAATACAAAAAAATCAGAAAAACATAGAAAATACAAAAAAAATTAGAAAAACAAAAATGAGAAGTTGATCCAACTCAAATGGAAAATGATGGTACACTGGCTTTCAATACAAAATATGTCTAGTAAAATTAGGACTGAAGGCATGTACATATTCTTGAGAAAACTATCTGAAAATTTGAGTCAAATCAGATAAGAAACAGATGGCGTGTAAGACATATGATGAGAGTCTAGGCTGATAAGTGGTTATGCATGTGGAAATCCATCAAAGATTCAAACTATCAAGACATTCGAAGTCTACAAGTCAATAACAGTTGAGACTAACTTAGTCTGGTGCACACACTTGTTACCATGCCAAATGTGCTAAATGACAATGAGCAAAATGTAAAAAGAGGGTGAAAAATTGACCCCAATCTGAGATGTCAAAAGAAATATATACTTTGATCTATTATTGTTGAATTGTCAAAGAGCATAAAATGCAGTGACAAAAGCTCAACAGAAAGATCTATTAGTGTTGAATTGTCAAAGAACATAAAATGCAGTGACAAAAGCTCAACAGAAATTATCAAAAGAGGTGAAAAATTGACCTCCATGTCAAAGAGCATAAAATGCGTTGACAAAATCACAAAGCACATAAGCATGGTAGTTGGGTACTCAAGTTGTGCAACCGACTGAGTGAATCGAAACGCTATGAGATTTTAAAAGAGATAGTCTTAACCATGTACTCAGTTCTAGATAATCAGAAAATGTTGAAATCAAATCTGTCATTATCTGAGGAAAGTTAGATTGACAGACAGAAATTGAGGTAGTATATTTGTGCCTAAGGTTCTGAAATGAATGATAACTAAGTATAGATGTGCTGGTACTGATTCCATCTTGGAACCTTCTCACAAAAAGATTTAATTTCAGTAATTTAAATTTTTGCAAATCTCTTTAGTGTTTTCATTTCTGTCTCTTAGTTTTTAGGATTTAATTTGTTAACAGTCTGCATTTTCAGTTTCTTTTATTCCGAAAAATACAAAAAGATTTTTGGTATGTTTATTTCTTTTATATATAGTTTCTTGTGTTTTCGTGTGCTTAAAAGTTTATGACTTGTATTGAAGTTACTAACCGTTGTGTGCTGAGTACAGGATCATCAAGAAAAATTCTAACTTAATGTGAGAAATTCAATTCGCACGAAGTAAGAACACCTCGCACGAACTGTGTGATAAATCGTGCGTTGTGTATGCATACTCCGCGGTCAAGGATCAAGAGGCAAAGTGAATCCCATTTCGCACGATGTGAAGGTCATCACGTGCGAAATGAAGAGTCACTTCGGATGTACACTTCGGGTAACAACACGCGAAGTGAAAGCACTTCGTACGAAGTGTAGGGGAGTATATAAGCCTATTCCGTGCGTATACTTCATTACGCGCTCATACTTTCTACAGTACACTCCATTCTCTCTCGATTTTGATTCTGACTTTTGTGTGGAAAGAGTTATTCGTTTCATTCGTGTGATTCGCCTTTATGTTGTGATCATTTTGTACTAACAGTATCAAGATTCACATGTGAGGATTTCAGATCATTCGTATTGGAGTCACTGCGCACGAGCTACAACTTACCACGTGCGTAGTGCAGGTAAGGGCATAACGAAAGGTATTCTTATATTTGTTTGCTTTGTGCAGTTTGCTTTGTGCATTTTAGTTTGTGTATTTTGCTTAGTGCAATTTTTGTTGATAGAACTAGGTCTTAGGGGGAGTTTGTTGGTGCATAATTGTAAATCCCTAGTTCTTATCAATCCAATACATACATGTTTACTTGAAATGTTAATTCAAATGTGTTTTGATTAATGGTTTGCATGTTTATACATTCTAAGTGGTTACTTATGTTTGTCTTAAGCTTACAAGTACTTAGTCATGTGTTGATTTGTGTTTGGAAGTTTAAATATGTGTGAATGTCATAACGTACGTGATGAGTCCACTACGTTCGTAGTGAAGCTCACTACGTGCGTGGTGAGGTGGTCGGTTAAAGTTAAATTAATTATTATTAAAACACCCAGTACGTGCGTACTGGATTCACTACGTGCGCAGTGCGTCGCATCACGTGCGTAGTGAAATTAATTAATACTATAAATACTCCTTAACTGCGTATTAGCGGGAATAATCAGTAATCGTCAGGTAATCGTGAGGTAATCGTCCGTAACCGCATATAACTACCGGAAATTGACCTTAAGCCTTAGTGAGCCTTCGTAATCGTACGTTTAACCTCGGTAATCGCGAACTTAGTGTTAATCTCGAATCCAAGGGCAGCCTTAAGCATTCTGTGTGAGTTCTTAGAGTTGTTCTTCGTCCTACTCTGTGTGTTCTTCGTGTTAACTGTGTGCCAGACACCTAAGCAGATCTTAGAATCCTTAGGAGGTTTGGGAAATAGATATTCCGTACTATTTCTCATCCTAGATCAGTCCTAGCATTAGGGTGTTTTAGTTTAGAACCCCCGCGGTCCTACAGTCTTTGACATTCAAGATCACACTGTGCTTTCTTACCAACATCAATGAGAGATTGATTTTCCTTAATCTCATCTTTTAGTTTAGCAATCTCAGCTTTGAGGTCATTTTGAGACTTAAGGCTGGTCTTGAAATCATTTAGCAGATAATCAAATGCAAGACCCTTTTCCTCATCGGTGTAAGAGTAGAAATTACTGACCTTGTACATGGAAGCAGGATCCCAATCACTAAGCTTGCTGTTTTCCTCAGCTTCCTCCATGTCAGCTTCAAAGATTGATTCAGACTGACCATAATCAACCTCATCTATTTCCAACTCTTCATCTTCTTGAGCCATTAGACATACATCATCATCTGAGGTAGATGATTTTGTATCCCAGATTTTAGCATATAGTCCTTTGGCACTGGGTTTGTCTTCAAGCTTTCCTTTCTTAAGCTTAGTATATTTCTTCTTGTATTTGTCAGCTCTATAAGCATTCTTATCAGCAACTAATGCTGATTCTACCTTCTTTGATCTGCACTCAGCAGCAATGTGTCCCTTTTTCTGACAGTTGAAGCACATAACATTCTTAGGATCAAAAGAACTCTTTCCTTTGCTACTGTCAGATCTTCCTCTTCCCCTTTGAGCTCTTCTCAATCGTCTGGCTAGCATAGCCATTTGCTCAGTGATGGTTTCAACATCATCATCATCACTTGAGTTTGAGTCTGAGTAGTCAGCTTGAGATTCTGACTCAGTCTCAGATTCAACAACTAAGGCTTTGGAACCTTTCTTCTTTTTCTGTGCAACTAATGCAATATCAGCTTTATCCAAAGAATCCTTAAGTTGTTGTTGAGAAGATTTCTTGTGTTCTGTAATCTGTTCATGATTAAGCAAGAACCCATAGATGGACTATAGGTTATACATATGTAGTGTTCCTCCAGCCCTCAGTGATGTGGTTACTTCATTGAAGCTTTCTGGTAACACATCCAGAAATTTCAGCATAAGCTCAACTTCATCTTTCTTAACACCTACACTTAGCAGGTCATTTATCAAGCAGTGAAACCTTGTGAACAAATCAGGCAAGGTTTCATTCTTCTTAAAAAATAATATTCAAGTGATTCTTCTTCTGCTGCTTGACCAGATCAGTGCCCTCATATGTAATACTCAATGTATCCCAGATCTCTTTCGCCGTTTGACACCCAGTCACTGTATGCAAGATCTCATTGGTTAGGGCATTTACCAGAATACTCTTTGCCTTGTCATCCAAAGAATGTAGTTTCCAATCTTCTTCAGTCCAGGATGCAACAGGCTTTCTCATATCCTTTTCAGATCTGCCAGGAGACGTATCACTGACAGTTGCAGGAATCTTGGGGATTATTGGTCCGTTTGTAATAACATTGTACATACGATTATTAATGGACTTGAGAAACAGCATGGCTCTGAACTTTCACATAGGATAGTCAGATCCATCAAATATGAGACAGCCCTTAGCAGACATCTGTGGAATGTTTGAAGAATTATTATTGCTTGTAGACATTGTTAACTTTCTCAGAATCTTGAACTTTCAACGTATGAAATTGTTCAGCCTGCTCTGATACCAGTTGTTGGTCCCTTGGGGAGAAAAACAACAAGCAACAGATGTGTAGAAGGGGGGGGGTTGAATACACTTTATGCGGAAATTGAATAAATCAAAATAAAGTGTTACACATTATCAAACCACAATCTTATGCTTTGCTGTTCATTAATAAGAAGATGAATACAGACTCTATCAAGTAAGCAACTCTTGATATGTAAACACCTAATATAAATCTCTCAATCTTTCAAACTTAGCTATCTATAATCAACTTATGATTATAGATACTGGACAACTCTCTAAACAGGATTTAATCACAGATTGAAAACTTAGCAATTTCACAACTAATGTGAATCTTCGAACACACGAATAACTTGGCAATCTGTGAGTATCTTGATCACTGACAAATGGTGAATCAAGACTCGTAACACATACGGTTTGAGGTGGAACTGAGTTATGGCTATGTAACTCTTCGTTGTAGCAGTTTTAGTCGTACCTCAAAACTTATCAGGATGATAAGTATTTATAATCCTGTTCCTACGGATCCTAACAAATTGGACTTATCCTAATTTGCTAACTAACTAACGGATAAACCGGAATCTTGAATCTTGAATCTTGTTATCTTGAGTCTTCAATCTTCAATCTTGATTCTGGAGTCTTCTTATCCTTCCCGTAGATATAGAGAGTTAAAAAGATAAATTTAAAACATATTTAAATTCTCTTTAAACTAACTTCTTGCTCGGACTGAGTTACTTAGCTTGAAACTCATCAAGCTGAGTTCTTCGAGAACAGACTCGAAAACAAACATGGACTAACATGTATATTAATTAACTCATCCTTAGAAGTCTCAAGAGTTAGCTAGAACTTATTTAGCAACTCTGTCGAGCTAACTCAGTATATAAGCTGAGTCACTTAGCTTGAGACACATCAGGCTGAAAGCTCAATATATCTTAGGTGACATACACAGCTTATCACACATAGTGATAATCTTACTAAGATATAGTATAAGCTGATCTAACATATGCTTAGCTTATATTCAGTTTATGCTCAGTCTGAAACACTATAAGTGTTCAGTCTGATCAAGCCTCATAATTCTGTTTAATTAACTTTGGAACACATCTTGCAAACTTAACTTTGTCTCATCAAATCTTAACTAATGAGATCATCTTCCCAACAATAACACATCATGGTCTGAAATTAAACCTATACGGGCCGTGAACCTGAAGAACAGCAGATAATGCTCTGCATAGATATGTGTTTCGGTCTCTTTCAACCATTTCTCACTTTTAATTCGACTATAAATTGAAAAGGGATATTTTCCTAGATCTTCAATAGTACATACTATCTATTCAAACAACAAAACTCATCAAATATATGTTCTAATCCATGATTCAACCTTATTGAACCATGTTTGACTAAAAACACTTGATATTTATAAGAAATAATCATACCTTGCAATTGAGAAGATTACTATGTTGTTTTCAGAAACAAAACTTGTTATTTTCTCGTTGCTTAAAATCCAAAAGAAGAAAGGCAGAAGAGAGCGTGTACGTAATTGGTGGTAAAATGTTTGAGAATGGATTGCAAGACTTCCTTTAGAAGTCTTATATGTATTATACATGTACTAGGAAGTCAATGATATAAACACAAGGTGACACTTCATGTGACACCTATCATGTACGTTGGCCAAATAACAATAATGGCCCCTTAACTTCTCACTTTTAGATTTGATAATTTAAACCCCCATAGTTTTAATAACACATCTAAACACATAATAATGGGTAACCGAACCTGGGTGTTACAGTTTGAGTGCTTTCAAGTTGACCCGCGAACCCATATAAATAATGGGTAGTGTTCGGGTTAGCTAGTAGGTTTGTAGGTCGACAAGTAATCATCAAGACTTCTTTTTTTGGATTATACTATCTAGGTAATGTTTAACTTTATTTAATATTTTGTATTTGAATTATGTATTTAGACCAAAAAGAGAGAAAAATTTAGTTAAACTAGACCCGCCAACCTACTTATGACCCGCCAATTCGCGAATAACCTGTCCACCTTTGAATGACCTACAAACCCGCGAACCTGTTTATTTAAACAGGTTATATTGATCGTTTCATGTTTCAACTTATAAGGGTTCATGTTATACACCTTAACACAAATAATTATACAAGCTGTGTTTATGTCATAACCTGCGAACCGCTACCCGAACACAATATGATTACTACCCTTAAATAAAACTATAAAAAAATGGCATGAAATAAATTAACCAATTATAAAATTTGGTCTCTTGAAAGGGATAATGATCATATCAAAACTCCTCTCCTTAAGAACCTTTCTTGTTGTCGTTCAAAAAAATTTTAGCCAATTTTGGGTGTTACATTAAAATAAATTACTGACTCATAATTTTGATATATTCGTTTGACCTCTCTTATATATAACGTTTAATACATAATTAACCTTATATCAAAAACCAACACAACCAATCTTAGCCTTTAAATTTGGATGATCAATAGTCGATATTACGACAAAATATGTGTTTAGGTAAATCGAAATTGCAACGGAATATGCAGATTATGTAAATCGAATATGCAGTCATAATCTCAACGATTGATCGTCCAAATCTAAAGATTGAGATTGATTGAGTAGGTTCTATATATAAGACTAGTTCTATGTGTGTATATGATAATCGTGTTTCATAAGTGAATTACGAGAACCACTCTTAGCCCTTAATTTAAATAAATCAGAAAATTGTTAATGTCCTCATTAATATATATATATATATATATATATATATATATATATATATATATATATATATATATATATATATATATATATATATATATATATATAACTCATTAATGGTAGTGATTCTTAATGAGTTATTAATGCCGTCATTAATGACTCATTAATGGATCAAAAATGAAGTATTGAAGAGTGGCATTTTGGGAGAATCAATCTTGACAAATTAATTACTCCTCACCCGAAAATAATTTATGGTTGGGTAAATATATATATGACCAAAATATCTTTATTAATTAGTTAATAATGGTGTTACAAATATCTTGATTAACCGAGAGTTCTTTACATTAAATTTTAGATTTACTTTTATTAATAAAGTTGATTTGAATTGAAACATCGATCCTTATAAACAGAAAATAGGTGTACTTGGTGAAATCAACTTCTCAATGCATAGTGTCTTAGTCATAGTCCTCTTAGTCAGTGCAACATTTTCCAATACTTATGTAGCAGCAGATTCCATAGATGATTCTTGTTTTATTCTTACTCCATGGCATGTTTTTATAATCAATGGCATCCAGGAGAATATCGTATTTCATGTGAAGTCAAGAGATGATGATCTAGGAAATCATACACTTGCATACATTGGAGTCTATGATTGGTCGTTTTGTATGACACCAAGAACACTTTTTAGTGGCGAGTTTTGGTGGGGTTCGAAGTATAAAGCTTTGAATTTGGTTGATCATCATGCTTGGAAGATGTGTGATAGAAGCGCTGTTGGAACTGTGCATTGTTATTGGTTAGTAAGACCAGAAGGGTTTTACATAAGTCCTAAAAATAGATCATGGCCAGATGGAAATTGGCATTTTGAACAACCTTGGCCTTGAAAAAGTTGTAACATCTTTGACATTATAAAAGGAATGATATGGAGTATGTTTAATCTTTGTTTTGACCAATACGTACACATACATACTAGTATGTATGTATGTAGTGTGTGTATGTATGTATGTAGTGCGTGTATGTATGTATGTATGTCTGTATGTATGTATGTATGTTGTTTGTGTACGTAGTGTGTACGTATGTGTTATTCAAGAGTAGGTTATCTTTGAGAAATGGGAGGGAAGGTGGCTGTAAATAAATTGCTTTTAGATAGATAGATGATTAATACAATACTTAATAATCATATTAGAATTTTATTTGTTTAATTAAAAACAAATATTCTTTTATCATTATATATATAAAAAACAATTATATATATATATATATATATATATATATATATATATATATATATATATATATATATATATATATATATATAACATCATGGGATATAATTTTTGGTAATGAGAAATATTGATGTAACTTCTTATTGAGTGCTAAGCTTAAATGTTAACACATTTAAAATTACATTAATATAAATTAAATATTATATAAATGTGCTTTTGCATATCCTGACACGTCAACTTGATGAAATTGTCTATTTGTAAAAAAAAATTAAATAGTAAACATACAGAGTAAACCTAACTATATTATTTACCTTGTGAATTGAACTATTAGCTTTTTAGAAGAGACAATTTTTTACCAATAGTAGATACTGCTGCGACCTACAAGTCATTTGATATGTATTTTGTTGATAACAAGGTTTTTAGTGCTCGCGCGTTGTCTAGATCATTTATTATACACTCTTGAATGAATTCTTAATTGGAATTCAAAAGGTTAAACACATATTGCACTATGTAATGTTGTGTGGCAGTTTGATAGTAGATTGCTTGAACATACTAAAAAATATGGAATTACTAAATCTCGCAAGAGCTGTTATCCGATACCTAAAAAGTTGGTACTTCAAATACCTTCTACTTAAATAAATTTGTAACATCCATTAAAATTGCAAATAAGTGAGCTCTCAAACACAAACATAAGACACCAGGTTGGAAAAGGTTACATAAGAAAAACTCATAGCTAGTCCCACACACAATCCATACTTAAATCTCATTATTGGTAATTATTAGTGTACTTATATTAGACAGTAAGGTATATGTAGTGTTCTTGCCTTGTTCATAGTAGTAGAGAATTTAGCTAAGAGATGACATATCACTCTCTTATAAACAGTAAGGTAACAACCTTGTAGTTTCCTACAACCCGAGATTAACAAACCTCCCACTAACCACCACATTTGGAGTGCAGTTATAAAGTAATAGCAAGCACTGGAACCCAACAATCAACCATATGAATAAGAAATAACAACTGTTAGAACCCAAGATATCCAAATTAATAGTCATAAACATAACATAAATCCTAAATTAGGTAGCCCTAGGAATGAGAAATAGCAACAGTTAACACCATCAAATATAGGAATGAGAGATAGAACCGCCCAAACATACCCAAATAAAGAGTCATAGTGGTCAATGATTACTTTGGGCTTTGGAGGAAAATAAATAACAGAAGCTTTGATGTACAAACCATTCTCCTTTCTCCTTCTCGCCGGAAACCACTTTTTCATGTCTGCCTTTTCTATTTTTTTCCCTTTCTTCGCGGTAGTCTTTAATGATAACATAGATCACAGGAGCATTCAAGTCTCACTGCCATACTCTTTTGTTTATTTATAGCGCCTGCGCATTGCCGCGGGGTTCCTCGAGGACTTCCTAGTTTGTATGAGAATGCATATCACAATGCTAATTAGAATGCTACTTAAACAACATATAAACAATTATTCATGGCTAAAAATAGTTCCAGGGAAATTAATCATATTAATGAACTATATAGTTAGTTTTTGTGTAATATACTCAAACCACACATGGTTTAAACTTAAAACAGTTGCATAGTTTAGGCAAACTTTGAAAGATCTATACATGGACATTTGCACACACAAAACAGTCAAAGATCCAAATATACGCTAAATAGTAGCAGTGGTAATAACAGACAGTTTGGGTTGAAACATGTAATTTCGGTCGACACAAATGCGTCGGGCCAAATCACACCATTCCTAAAACATTTTTGCTGTATCTAGATTTTCTATAAATACTTAATAACTTAAATACGAACCCAAAATTTATGCGATTTGTTGATAACTTTCAATTTCTTTGCCCCACCCAACCCATTTGACCCGACTTCATTCTTTTGATAGTGATAGATCTTTTAGCATAACCCAAAATTTGGATCCTCACAAACTTTGATGTAATATGTAGGTTAGAAAGCATGGACACAGTGATTTAAGAGAATAACCGGCTCCAACCGAGATAATTTATAGTCATGAACAATGACATCACTCTCTTTAACAATAAATAAGAGATGGCATGAATTATCGTTTTTTTACAGTTCTGCACACTTACTCACAAACTTTTGTGGATTGTTGACTTAATTCTTTCCCCTTCTTCACGTGATTCCTTCTTCTTCCTCCCTATCAACACAAACAGTGAGATACACACATAGAGCTCCAAGAATCTAGGTTAGTAAAATTATGAACTCATCAATTTAATCTACATTCATGCTTAAGGAACTTTTTAGATCTCCTGAATATGATCAAAGATTATATTCTTCAAACCACCGTATTAGAGTGGGTCATAAATGTCAGGATCGGATATAGATTATATCAAATAACAAGAACTAACTTTTAAATAATAAATCAGAGTAAAATAAAAGTTAATCTTTAATTATGATCACAATCAACTAAGAAGTTGCGGAATCACACTTAATTGATTAAAGAAGGTTTTAAACACAGATCAATTCAATCAAACAGTAGTTTTATTAACCAACCAGAATGATTTCAAAAGCAAACTTCACCCCCAATCTAACTTATTATGTTAGACGAAGAACACAGACTGTTCTTAGGTTTCAACGAGAAACTTAGAGGCTTAGCACTATTCAGAAAGCAAAATTACAATTTTAAGAACGAATGCAAAATATAATCAATGAGTAAGTTCTTATTATGAATTCTAATCTAGCATATATATACTCCTTGATCTTCCTTGATTTGCTGACAGTTAGGTAATCTTCTATCTTCTCAGATAATCTTGATGATCTTCAAAGTATTTCGAGATATCTTCAAAGATAGGATTTTCCAAATATAGCTCAACAGAAACTGTTTAATGAATACAACAGTTCTTTATTCTTCTAACAGTCTTCAGCTTCAAGGTCTTCAAATAGTTGAAGATGTTTATACTAACAGTTCTCAACTGTTTTCATATTTTCAACAAACAGTTTTAAACTGTTTCACCAACCTTCACCAAACAGTTCTCATCTTTATGTTCAATAACTTAGATTATTTCCTAACAATCTCCCCCTAACTTAAAGTATTGAGCAATACATTTAAGTTGTTGGTTCGATTATAGAAAAATTAATATAAGTAATGAGTCACATTTCTTCTAATCTCCTTTTGAATCTGTTCAGTAAGTCTTCCTTCTGTTTTGAATCCCCATGGAATTTAGCTTTAATCAAAAACTCCAGCTTAGTCTTGTGATGCTCAATAAAGTTCAAATCAAACCACTCATGCATTGTATTTCCCATCACCATGTAGTATGTCCTTGATTTTGCATATACCTTTACTGCCTTTATGGGAAAAGTTTCCTCTGCTGTCAGTTTAGGCATAATCTTTAATGGGTTGCAAATGCTGGTAAGATATTCCATCAGAATCTTGATTCCTTCATTTGAGTCACTAAAGTGCTTAATTCCATATGTATACAATTCTTGTACATCTTCTGGTGATATTCTTGTCATCATTTGTACAAAATTGTCATACACTTCAACAGATCCATCTTCCCTTGCAATAGTAATGCAATGTTTGTCACTTGCTTTTTCTTCAAACTTCCATTCAACAACATGAGACTTTTCACCTAATTCTTTTTCCAATTGGTCAATCCCTTGCTGAACGTCTACTGTCAGTTTATCTTTCAGAATTTTGTGAACCACAACAGCTTTGTTTGAAGTGGGAAGTTTCTTGGTTGGCTTAACTGTAGATGCTTTACCTTTTATTACCCTTTTTCTTTTCACACCTTTCTGAGATCTTTCCTCCTTATCAATTTCAGCTGTGATTTTCTCACCTAGCTGAAGAGTCATAGCAAAATCTTTTTCTTCTTGTTCTTTCTTCTTGACAGCAAGCAGTTCTTGATCCCTTTCTTCAGCTGCCAGCCTCCTAGCCAACTGATAATCATCTTCAAGTTGTTGAGGCTTTTTAAGAACTTTAGTAGGAAGAACAACAACTTTCTTTCCTTTTCCTGAACCAGAAGGCATTTGATCAGCAATTCTTTCTTCCTGAATTGCAATGCCTTTGAATCCTTTCTTTGGTGGTAATGGTTTCAGCTCCTTCATACCTTTGAATTTACCTTCCAACCAACCATCCTCAATACTTTGTGCCATCCTCTTGGTGTTAAATCCAGTAGTTTGAGCACATAGGTCAATCAAGTAAGTTTGTTTAACCTTGGACCATGAATTGAAGACTTCAGTAGTTGGATAGCTAGCAGTAACAGCCATCTTGTTTATCATCATCCTATCCTCAGCTGACAAAGTTTCTTCATCTTCAGTAACAGCTGTTGGGTCAATGGTTGCAACTGTTTGTTCAGTTGTAGTGACAACTGTTTGTTGATCCTGTGGAACTGTTTGTTTAACTCCTTCCTGCTTGGATTTTCTTCTTCCTTTAGCTTGAGCAGTTGAAGAGGTTCTCACCAAAGATTTGGGTTTAAGCAGCATCTCATGAGTATGAAGAACATTGGTTGCCTTATTCAGATTCTCATCAAGAAAGTTCAGCTGCTTATCTTGCCTTATTAGCACCTCATTGTGAATTGCTACTACCTTGAGTACTTCAGTTGCCTTCTCCAACTTTTCAGTCAGTTCTTTTATCATCTCATCTTGAGTAACTATTCTTTTGTTTTGAAGGGCAATCCTTTTCTTTAGGTGTAGATGAGCAGCAAGATAAGGTGCAAAGTTAGGATCCGTCAATGCATGTTGTTTCAGTCTAGTCTCAATGTCAGTTAGTGTTTCCACTGTGACCATATCATTGACAGTTTCCACTGGTGGTTGACTCCCCTGAATCTCACCATCAGTACCCCTCTGTTCTTGGTTCTGGGGATTACCAGAAACTGTTTTACCAGTCTCTGTTGCCATGGTTGAGGTCTTAGCTATGTTAACACTGTCCTGGTTATCCCTTGCAGATAAAACAGTAGTGTCAGCCTAAAAAACCATATGATCACCCTCTTGAGGAATGATCACCTCCTCATTGTGCCTGGGAGACAGCACCAAAGGTTCCCTTTCGATATTCTGCACAGGTGAATGCACCTGTGCAGGGCTAACAGTTTGGGGTTCTCTAACTGTGGTGGAAGGAGCACCAACAGTTTTCCTCTTCTTTCTAAATGTTTTCAATGTAGAGGCTTGTGTTGTAGCTATTCGAATGGTAGCAGAAGGGGATGTTTGTGTATCTTGAGTTGCAAAGGTGGTGGAGTAGCAATAGTGTGGGCTTCATGCTCACCCCTGGCAACTCTGTTTCTTGACAAGAACTTCACCATTGCAGAGAGTGGTGGAGTTATGGCGCCTGAGAAGTTCTTCCCATTAACCAACAACTTGCTCAATGTGGAAGCCACATGAGCAGAGGGAATAATGACCCTCTTGTGTATTTTTAGATTTGGCATCAAAAAGTTTAACAAAACTTGCACAAATCGAGGATACATCAAAAAGAGACCATACTTGGTCCCTAGATGTTTTACCATGCCATTGAAAATTAATTTTGAAAAGTTGAAGCAACGATTGTTGGCCAAACAGATTAAGGCCAAAGCAATGTTGCTTCCAAACTCGTTCCATCCTGTTCTTTTAGGACTAATGCACTGCTGGAGAGTATGGATCAAATACTTCCAGTGAGCACAAAATTGTCCCTTATAGAATGTACCCTTCCCTGAAGGGCCCTCATACCCAAGCTTAACAAGCTCGGCATGCAAAAAATCTAGTGAAACTGAATCAGAATACTCACCCTCACTATCATTGAGTTGTAGGAGGTGGCGAATGGTGTCCTCAGAGATCGAGACATTCAAATCATTAATGGTAGAATCAATCCATTGCACGTCATCAGTTGTTCGAAGTTGAGCATGTTTCCAAAACTGATCAATGTGGGAAGTGTATATGGTAGGGTTGATGGTGAGAGCAGTGTTGAGATTGGACACGGAGAGATAATCAATCATAACGTGGAACATGTGAAGATCATCGGGTTTTGAAAGAAAAGCAAGCATGTTATGTTCCTTGACGAATGGAAGGGGAGCCATGGCGATTTGATAGCAAAGTTCTAGGGTTTTAGCGTTCAAACGAAGTTCAGTATGCGTAAAGAAACCTCTGAGGAGAGAATGGTTTATATATGTTTCGATTGTTGAATGCAATCCAAAGGCTTCCAAAATTCTGCAAATACCAAAACACCCTTTAATAGCTTTACAGTTGTCGGACAAAATGAACTAACAGTTGAGGAACTGTTTTCATAAGACATAACAACTGTTATTCAAAAGTTAACTCCCTTTTGATTGTTCATTTATTTGGATTAACAGTTGTTTAGTGTTTACAACTGTTCTTATTTCTCCCCCTTAGTTGACGAATTTCTCCCCCTCAGTTGCACATGGACTTTGCCTAACAGTTGCGGAAGCCATATACTAACAGTTGAAAACTGTTAGTATTGATTGAAACAGAAATGTGCAACTGTCAAACAAATTTTTAGCTCATATATGTCAAATGCTAAAGCAATAATAACAAATCATTAGTGAACACAGTCATCAACATAAGATATATTTTATTCAAGATAATCACAATTGAGCTACAATAATTTTGAGAAAACAATACTGTCTTTTGCTATAGATCTAAACACAGCTTATAAGAACTGTCTTAACTCCAAGATCTACATGTGACAAATTATCGTTAACATTTTGTATCATCAAATCTGAACTTTAAGGGAAGACAATCATCATCACATTCTTGCTCGAGAATGTCTTCATTATTTAAGAATCGAGTTCAGAATAGCCTCTACAGTGCCGCCATAGCCTTACTGAGAAGCTTGTCTTCAAAGAATGGTCATGTAATGCACAAGCCATTGTTGGTACTGCTTATCTAATTGTGCAAGGCCGTCTCGTAGGTGTGGGAGAACAATGATCTACACCGTAAGTGTAGCCAACTTTCTCCGTTAACAGTTGACATGCCTTAAACAATTTTCAAAACATACAACCCACCAATGGGTGTGCAGTAGACCTTCTCATCATATGTACCACCAGAGACGATTGTCATAATTTGCCTCTTGGGAAGATGGTGAATGATACTAATTCAACATCAGTGGAACTAGTCATCTATTACAATGACTTCCACTGCATCATCATCCGAGGCCCTCTGGTGGTTATGAGTATTATATCTTCGAACATTGAACCACACTACGGAGTTTGTAGTGCCTGCCAGGTTCAAGACGAATCTTAGACAACATAGTGTAGGCAATTCATGGAAGAGAGTGAAAATTTTAAAATCACCTCTTATACGAATATGATCAATTGGTTTATTTGGCCTACGTGGATCTGGATGCTGTGTCAAGGTGAACCTATCTCGATCATCATGCATCTCAAGAACACATGATGAGTATTGCCAAAGCTCATGCATTCTTACAAATGGGGCAGGGATGGTTACATAACTTTGTCTAACATTAATATCTTTGAGGTTTATGAGAAAGAAGTTAGTAGCCATTTGCAGAGAGAAGTGTGTGCAAATGTAGGTGTGATTTGTGAAGTAAGGGTGCAAGGCTATTTATAGAGAAACTGGGAGGCATTAATGTCCATTAATAACCATTAATGACCATTAATGTCCAGTAATTTCCATTAATAGCATGCAGTGACTTGTCATATCAAATTCACTATATTACAAGCAAAATGACTCACCTTTATCAGTCTGGAACTGTTGATTCAAGAAAGTGAATTTACCTTTACCTCTTAACAGGGACAGTCACGGGTGTGAAAACTGTTTGTGAGACAGGTCATCAGATATGTCCAAAACTGATGTGTGAAATTGCATTTCCTTCTCTGAATACTTAAATGAAAACAGTTGTTAGAAAACGTAACTAACAGTTGCAAACTGTTAGTGTGAAAAACATGGAATAATGAACAACTGTTAGTCCAAGTTAATCATTCCAATGTTGGAAATCAAAAAGTTGAATCTGCTCACATCAAAATCTTTAGTGAACAAATCAGCTAATTGATCATCAGTATGAATTTTCATAACTTGGATTAATCTCTTTTCATTGGAGTCTCTTATGAAGTGAAATCTGATTTCAATGTGCTTGGTTTTAGAATGCTTCACTGGATTATTAACTATGCTAATAGCACTGGTGTTATCAACATAAATAGGGGTATTTAAGAAAGACAAACCATAATCCAGAAGCTGATTTTGGATCCATAACAATTGTGAACAGCAGCTTGATGCAGCAATATATTCAGCCTCAGCTGTTGAAGTTGAAACTGTTGTTTGTTTCTTGCATTGCCATGAAACCAACCTTGATCCAAAGAATTGACATCCTCCAGAGGTTGATTTTCTGTCCACATTGGCTCCACCATAGTCACTATCAGAATATGCCACCAAATCAAAAGGTGAATCTTTAGGATACCAAAGTCCCAATTTTGGTTGGCCTTTGAAGTATCTAAAGATCCTCTTTATAGCAAACAGGTGTGACATCTTTGGACTGCATGGGAACCTGGCACAAACACAAACAGCAAACATTATATCAGGTCTAGAAGTAGTTAAGTACATTAATGAACCAATCATTGATCTGTAGAGGTGTATATCAACATCCTCCCCCTCAGAATCTGCTCCCAACTGTTTGTGTGTCTCCATTGGAGTACTTGCCAACTTCACATCTTGATAGCCAAACTTGTCCAATATGTCCTTGACATACTTAGATTGGCTTAGAAAAATACCAGTGGCCTTCTGTTTGACTTGTAATCCCAAGAAAAATGTGAGTTCACCCATTGAACTCATCTGAAACCTTTTGTGCATAATGACTTCAAAGTCTTTGCACAAGCTGTCATTAGTGGATCCAAAGATTATATCATCAACATAGATTTGAACAAGCAAAATCTCTGTTTTAACAATCTTTGTAAACAATGTTTTGTCAATTGTGCCTCTCTTAAAACCATTCTCAAGGAGATAGGATGATAATGTCTCATACCAAGCTCGAGGAGCTTGATGTAGACCATATAGGGCTTTATCCAACCTATATACCTTGTCAGGGTACTTTGAGTCTTCAAAGCCAGGGGGTTGACACACATATACCTCCTCATCAATAGTTCAATAGAGAAAAGCAGACTTGACATCCATTTGATACACCTTAAATCCTTTAAAGCATGCAAAAGCAAGAAATAGTCTAATGGCTTCAATCCTTGCAACAGGTGCAAAAACATCATCATAGTCTATTCCTTCCTCTTGTGTGTAGCCTTGTGCAACCAGTCTTGCCTTATTCTTGATTACAATCCCTCTTTCATCTTTCTTGTTTCTGAACACCCACTTGGTGCCAATTACTCTTTTGCCTCTTGGAAGCTCAACCAACTTCCAAATTTGCTGAATTTGAAATTGTAAGAGCTCTTCTTGCATTGCTTCCACCCATGAAGGGTCTTTCAATGCCTCAATTGCTTTCTTTGGTTCTATTTGAGATAGAAAGCAGGCATTCACATCAAATTGGGCAAGATCCACACCACTGTTTTCATTTTGCAGCATATTCCTTGTTCTGATAGGAGTGGTTGGATCACCAATTATTTGTGATATTGGATGAATCTTGTGAACTCTTGATGTAGGAATGTTTTCTTCAGTCAGTTCATTCCCAAGATTAGATAGATCAAATTCACATTCACTTGAATTTTCAGCATTATCACACACTTGAGCAGCAACTGTTTGGGATGTAGAGTCAGTGTGTTGTTGAGGAGCATGAGCTTCCATGTCCTTTGAAGATTCAGCATCAATCAATGGATCAACAGCATTGGAGAACTCTTGTTGAAGCATAGGAATCACAACAAAGTCTTCAGTAACTTTGTTTGAACCAACAGTTGTTGGTTTTGAGCTAACAGTGTCAAAACTGTTCGGGTTGGTGGAAGCTGTTTGATGATTTTCACCATCAGTTGTTGGGGTACTTGTAGCTGTTTCAGTAGAATACTCAAAAGAAAGAGATTTAGACAATGCATCAATATCAAATAACCAATCAGGTCCATTATCTGCAATATTGATCCTATTCTCATTAAAAGAGACATTCATGCTCTCTTCTATGATTCTAGTGACATTGTTAAAAACTCTATAAGCTTTACTTTGAGTGGAGTATCCTACAAAGAAACCTTCTTCAGCCTTACTCTCAAACTTGCCTAAATGTGATTTGGTATTAAGGATAGTACAAGGACACCCAAATGGTTTGAAGAAGTTGATTAAAGGTTTTCTCTTGAGGAACAACTCAGAAGGACTTTTCCCTTTGGACTTGACTACTTGTACTCTATTCTGAACATAGCAGGAAGTGTTCACTGCTTCTGCCCAGAATGTCATTGGAAGCCTAGAATCAGCTAACATGGATCTAGCAGCCTCTATCAAAGTCCTATTCCTTCTCTCAGCAACTCCATTCTGTTGGGGAGTCCTAGGGGCACTAAACTGTCTTTCAATACCTTTACTTTCACAAAAACTGTTTAGTTCATAGTTCTTAAATTCAGAACCATTGTCAGATCTAATGACTTTCACCTTCAAATCAGATTGATTTTCAATTTTAAGAATAAGAGACTTAACTAACTCAGCAGTTTTATCCTTAGTTCTAAGAAATTGAACCCAAGTAAACCTGGTGAAATCATCAACTATGACTAAACAGTAGGCTTTCTTCCCTATACTCACTACAGAAGTAGGACCAAAAAGATCCATATGCAATAGTTGTAAAGGTGCAGTAATGGAAGAAATCTCTTTGGACTTATAAGAAGTTTTGTGTTGCTTGCCTTTAAGACATGCCACACAATGATCATCACATGAGAACTCTTTTTGGGGCAAACCTCTTACCAAATTGTTTTTAGCTAACAAATTCATGGATTTAAAATTCATGTGACACATCCTCCTATGCCAAATGGCAGACTCATCATGAGATGCCTTGGAGAGTAAACAGCTTAACACATTCTGTTTAGCAATCTTTTGTGTATCAAGACAGTATACATTATCTTTTCTAGGTGTTCTTAAAAGAACATCCTTCTCATTTAGTATAAAATCTTTTGAAAGAATAATGCATTCTGAATCTGTAAACAAAACTTTGTTTCCATTGTCACAGATTTGAGATACACTTAACAAATTGTACTTAAGTTGTTCAACAAAGAAAACATCATTAAATGTAAGTGTACCTGCCTCAACAGCTCCTTTACCTGTGATTTTTCCTCCCTTAGTATTTCCTCCAAATGCTACAAATCCACCATTGATGTTTCTGAAATCCTTCAAACATTGTGGATTTCCAGTCATGTGCCTTGAGCATCCACTATCCACATGCCAGATAGATCCATGATTGGCCCTATGAATGCTCTGCACAAATAAAATCAGTTAGTAGCAGGAAGTACCCAGGCCATGCAGGTCTTGGGTACACCATTCAAGTCATAGTACTTAAACAGAGTTTTGTTCTTTTTGATTTCATCCAAATTAGATTTCTCTAATTTGTGTGAAGAATACTTTGTAAGAACATGTGGTTTCCAACTGTTGTGATTAACAGTGGACACCTTTGAACAAACAGCTGGTGGAGTTGGTAAAACAGATGAATCAACTTGTGATTCCTTTTGATTTTCAGTTTGAAAAACAGTTTTACCTTCTCCAGAATCAGTTTGTTTTTGAATTTTCATCCAAGCCAAACCAGCAGTTTTTGGTTTTGTTAAAACAGTTTTGGAACTGTTAGTTGGTTTGGATGTAACAGTTGTAGAACTGTTTGCCAGTTTTGGCTTAGCAGTCTTAGAACTGTTGATCTGCTTTGACTTAACAGTTTTAGAACTGTTATTTTGTCTTTTGAGACTTTTGTTTTGAGTGCCATTGGTCTGTGGGTTATAGTAACAGTCTTGAACTAAATGATTAGATCTCCCACAAATGTAGCATTTTTTGGTTTTCACAATAGGTAAACCAGTTCTTTGTGACCAGAATTGGTTTCGATTTCTTTGATTTCCTCTAACAGCTGCAGATTGAGGAAACTTTTGGACACCATGTTTTTGGCATGTGCATGCAGGCATTTCAGTATGCCTTTTCTTAGGCTTGGGTTTAGCCTGAGATTTTGTAGCTTCCATCTTCTTCTTTTCATACACAACCTCACCAACTTTCTCCTTTCCTTTGGCTTTTGTACTAACAGTTGGGCTTTTTAGCTTAGAACTGTTTGGGTTCTTGAGAGAACTGTTAGTGTAAAGATAGGGATTATTGGCAACAGTTGTGGAGCATTCTATGGAATGGACTGCTTTTGAAGGTGTTGGCTCAGTGATGAGGGATGCTGTGGATGCTTTTACAAACACCACAGGATTGAAAGATGGTTTTGTGGAAATGGGTTCACAACAGATGTGATTTTCATATGGAATCACTTCATCTTTCTTCACAACTATCTCAATATCTTCAATACTTACTACAGACAGAACTTCATCTTCATAACTCTCAAACTTTGGATCAGCTGACTTTAATTCATCTGCCAAAGGTTCATTGACATATCTATCAGCTGCCTCAGACAAGGGTGTTATATATGTGTGATTGTATGGAGGTGGGGTTTCCTTATATCCAAGTCCAGTTTTCACCTTGTCTCTCACTTGAGATTGTAGCAGAGTCTCAAGCTTAAGGTTTGCAGCCTTGAACATTCCAAGATCAATGTCCACACCCTCCAATTTCTTTGTGAGTTCATCCACCTTGCTTTCTTTTTCAACCAATTTCCTTTTCATACTATCAATCTCATCTTGAAACTGCTATTTCTCCCACTTATGATATTTTCTATCATAGTCCATTTGCAGTTCATTAGCCTGATAGTCTTTAATTTTCTTTTCAAGATCTTCTATCACAGCAGTATACTCATACCTTCTCTCCTCCATTTTACTTAGAGCAGCACATACTTTCTTATTGTGCTCTCTAAACCTCTTAACAATAGCTCTACATTCACCAGGACATAGTTTAGAAGATACCTGTATGTCCTCAGATTCTGGAGAATCCATCTTGATGGAGGAGTCAGTCAATGCCATCAAAGCTTTGTTGCTGGTAGCTTCCTCTGCTTGATCACTCCAATCAAATCCATGGCCTTCTTGTGAGACCAATGCTGAGGAGGTATGATTCTGAGTTGGCCTCTGACCTTGATTTTGAACTTGTCCACCAGATCTGCATTCTCTTGCAAAGTGGCCAAGTTGTTGACATTTGAAGCATCTCACCTTTGACTTGTCAAATCCAGCCTTGCCATCAGCTCTAAAATTCATGTTTTGCCTTCCAGTCCTTTTAATGAACCTCTTGGCTCTAACAGTAAGCATGGCCATCTGCCATTTGAGATCCATCTCCTCAAGATCATCAGGGTGCACTTGTTCAAGATCCTCATTGGTGAGGGTTGAATGTGCATGGCTGGCAAGAAAAGCTTCAAGAACTGCATCTGGAGTATTCATATCTAGTCCAACAACAGAACTAGTACCTGCACAACTATCAATAGAGTTAGTTAATGAATGGTTTGATTCCATACCTGAGGAAGACTGGAGAGCAGCATTGTGGCTAGGGATAACAGTTTTTCTTTTTCCCTCTATCTCTCCCTCAAACACTATCAAACTATTATAGAGGTCATCTAACTCTATGTCTTCAAGAGAATCCTTGGTTCTCCATTGTGCAGCAAACACAGTCCATTCATCACCTAGAGACCTAAGAAACATTCTATTTATCTCATCTTGATCAAGCCTAACCTTAGCACTCTCCAGTTGACTCACCAGTTTGTAAAACCTATCAAAGATTTGGGTGATACTCTCATTCTTCCCACTGGTGAAGTTCTCATAGGCTTGTTTAAGAAGATCTCTTTGGTTTCTCTTAGAACTAGCATTCCCAGCAAACCTCTTTTCCAGAGCATTCCAAAGTTCATGAGCATCATCAAATTTCTTGAATTGATGTTGATACTCATTGGGAATTGCAATCTGAAGGATGCTGAGGGCTTTCATCTCAATCATTCTATCCTTCTTTTCAGCATCTGTCTTTGGTGGTGGTTTCTTCTTTGGTTTTCCATTCTCATCCAGTTCAATGGGATTAGTGGGAACAGTTTCAATGATTTGCCAAACAACATAGTCCATTAGTTGGGCATGCTGTTTAATTCTTAGTTTCCACATCTCAAAATCAGATGGTTTGAGCATGGGAACACGAATGTTGGACCCTGACCCACTGTTATCAGAAGAACCTCCCGAATCCATTGAAACAAATTGATTTAAAGACAGTTTTAAAAAAAATATTAAAGCAAGGTAAAGCAAAAACCTTCAACCGGTGATCAAAGGAACCTTAATGATAAGGCTCTGATACCACTTGTCAGGATCGGATATAGATTATATCAAATAACAAGAACTAACTTTTAAATAATAAATCAGAGTAAAATAAAAGTTAATCTTTAATTATGATCACAATCAACTAAGAAGTTGCGGAATCACACTTAATTGATTAAAGAAGGTTTTAAACACAGATCAATTCAATCAAACAGTAGTTTTATTAACCAACCAGAATGATTTCAAAAGCAAACTTCACCCCCAATCTAACTTATTATGTTAGACGAAGAACACAGACTGTTCTTAGGTTTCAACGAGAAACTTAGAGGCTTAGCACTATTCAGAAAGCAAAATTACAATTTTAAGAACGAATGCAAAATATAATCAATGAGTAAGTTCTTATTATGAATTCTAATCTAGCATATATATACTACTTGATCTTCCTTGATTTGCTGACAGTTAGGTAATCTTCTATCTTTTGAGATAATCTTGATGATCTTCAAAGTATTTCGAGATATCTTCAAAGATAGGATTTTCCAAATATAGCTCAACAGAAACTGTTTAATGAATACAACAGTTCTTTATTCTTCTAACAGTCTTCAGCTTCAAGGTCTTCAAACAGTTGAAGATGTTTATACTAACAGTTCTCAACTGTTTTCATATTTTCAACAAACAGTTTTAAACTGTTTCACCAACCTTCACCAAACAGTTCTCATCTTTATGTTCAATAACTTAGATTATTTCCCAACAATAAATCATAATATAAACATGTAAATTTATAATTAGGTAGGTCGTGCATCATAACTTAAAATCCACTTAAGCAGGACATTGCGAGGCCTTAAAACAAAATCCTATAAACAACAAAAGGAATCACAAACTCTAACCCAATATTGACCACATATTAAATTTGCAGCATGATCTTACAACATATATTTTGAATCAAGTATGCATGAAGGCACCATAAGTACTCCAAACAACCTTTAATAGAGGACCAACTAACCCTCAATAATTCGTTCATATATGCATGAACGCACCATAGAAAACTTAAAGTGAACAACATATGACAAATCTAGACACTAACAACATATATTTGAAGTAATTACCAGAAGCCTTTATTAAAAAGTTTAAACAAAATGAAACAGCAGAAAGATCAAGAACTCTCACAGAGACATTTCATTAAGCACCTGGTGTAAGCTTCATTTAAAACCTATTTCAACCAGAAATTAAGATCAAGAATTAAGGCTAACAAAAAGAAAAGCACCCTCGTAATATACACACAGTTATACTTATGAAAAAAAATATAAATGGAGAACAAATAGAGAAGGAATAAGGATATTACCTGTTACGCAAGTGGTGGAGGCAGTGCAAGACTACGGCGAATACGGTAGTGTGACCCGTGGACACAATGGCTGAGGCGATGCTGTAGATGGTGGCAGATTTGAGGATAAACCTTTCGGAGCGCTGAGAGATGTCGAGAAAGTAAAAACTGCCATCGATTTTGACAAAAAAGAGATCGGTGCCTCGATTTTTCTAGACTAAAACAGAGCTGCCTAATGAAGTGATGGAAATGTAATTGATTGATGAAGAAATGGTTTGAGCAATGAAGAGGTGATTTGATTCAGACGGAGGTGAAGAGATGGCTTTGTACTTTTACCCAAAATTACACGGCAAGTAAACATAATTAGAAATGGGTATGGTCCTTTACCTTTTATACAAAAAAGCAGGAAGCAAAAATTGCAAAAAAAACTAAAACCAAGTATTGAACACGTGACCTATAGGAAACAACTATTTGAATGCCTTATCCGCTAGACTATCTCAATACTGTTGTTCAAGCATTCGATTTTCAGATACATACAAAAAGTATACTGTAGATAAACAGTGACATTTAGCCTTGCTAAATGTTAGTATTTAAATAAATAACTAAATTAGTTATGCTTCAAATTGGCTTTTATATGTATTTGTAAGTGTCAAATCAAAGAAAATATAATGTCCTTTTTTAATGATTAATCTTGTTACTTTTCTAAATATGAAATATTCTTGCAAAACCATACATCATGGTTGACCTTTTAAATCCCAAAAGAACGTTGACACATAAGAAATATAATGTTAGGATCTAATATATACTTCTAAAATCATTTAATTTACGTGTTTCTATATTTATAAATATTCAAATTAGAGGTATATTATGTTGGTGCATATTTGTGAATCCCTAGTTCGTATCAATAAAGTATATTCAGGTTTATTAATTCAAATGTGTTTTGATTAATGGTTTGCATGTGTATATATTCTTAGTGATTCTTTGTGATGATCTTAAGCTTACAAGTACTTAATCATGTGTTGATGTGTGTTTAGAAGTTTAAGTCTGTGTGAGAAATCACCACGTGCAAAGTCAGGCTCACTACGTGCGTAGTGGAGCTCACTACGCACGTAGTGAGTAGGTCGGTTTAAAACTAATTAATTATTATTTAAATAACCAGTACGTGCGTAATGAACTAGCTACGTGCGCAGTGAAGTGCATCACGTGCGTAGTGAAATTAATTACACTATAAATACTGTTTAACTTAATTTTAGCGAGGGAGTTCGCGGGTAATCGACGAATCAAGCAGGTAACCTACGAATCAATCGAGTAATCAACCGGGAGCCTTCGTAATTGACCTTATACGACCTTAAGCCTACAAAATCGTGACTTTAAACCTCGTAAACGAATAATGTGTGTTTAATCCGAATCCAAGGGCAGCCTTAAGCATCTCTGTGTGAGTTCTTAGAGTTTGTTCTTGTTTCTACTCTGTGTGTTTCTTAGTGTTACTGTGTGCCGGACACCTAAGCAGATCTTAGAATCCTTAGGAGGTTTGGGAAATAGAAATTCCGCACTATTTCTCATCCTAGATCAGTCCTAGCATTAGGGTGTTTTAGCTTAGTTTAGAACCCCATCCCCCAACCGGTCCTACAAAGTGGTATCAGAGCCTTGTGCTTTGATTGATCACTTTTCCTTAGGTTTCGTGATCTAGGTGTCGATTAGGCCTGTGTGTTTTTGTCCTTTTCGTCGTTTTTAATCGGTTGTTAGGTCGAAAATAGGTCGTTTTGCGTTAAAAAGGTCGTGTTTTTACGTAATCTGTTTGAGTGTTACCCGTGCGAACTGAGTCCTAGTCCGTGCGTATTATCCCTCATCACGTGCGTAGTGTGTCTTAGTGACTTAAACAGCTCTTAATCATTGAATTTTACTCGTACGAAGTAACTGTGTGTGCGTGCGTTGTGACCCTTAGTACGTGCGTAGTGTGTCGTTAATCCTCTAGAATCTTCGATAGGCTGTGTGCTAGTTCGTACGTAGTGACTCCTCAACTCGTGCGTGGTGTATCCAGTTCGTGCGAGTTGAGTCTGTGTGGTTTACTTTGTCTTTAAAAAATTATTTTGTTGCTTCGTGCGTACCATCTGCACTCCGTGCGTAGTAGCTCCCAATCCGTGCGTGGTAGAGTTCCAGTTCGTACGTAGGAGCATCTGTGTGTCCTCGTGTCAGTCCGTACGTAGTGCTTCGTGTTCGTGCGTAGTAGCTCCCACTCCGTACGTATTGAATCTGTGTGGTCTATCAAATCCTAATTTCAGTCTGTGTGTTCTCAGCTCTTGATTACTGAAATGGCATCAAAACAGACAACAGTTTTAAACAACTTATTATTAGACAGTGAAATGGGGAGTGCCAATAAAGTACCTAAACTGTTAACCATGGAAGACTATCCTATGTGGAAGCCCAGGTTCAAAATATTCCTCGATGGCCTTGACTGTAGACTTCGGAGAGCAATAAGCACCGATTATATGTTTCCCAAGGGGGAGGGAAATATTGAAACCCCCTATGATGGGATGACTGTTGAACAGAAGAGCAGTCATGATGCAGAGAAGAAGGCCTATGCTCAACTAATTCAGGCCATTCCAAATGAGATCTTCCATCAATTCAGAAGATATAAAACTTCCCACAGCCTGTGGAGAGCACTAGAGAAGAGAAATGAGGGAAATGCCGCCCTCAAGGAATTGAAAGCAAGTCAATTGAGAAAGGAATTAGATCATTTCATGGCTACTAGAGATGAAAAAATTCCTTCTCTCATTACAAGATATAATCATCTTCTTAGTGAACTGGACAGTCTGGGTGTTACTGTTCCAGAGAAGCAGCAGGTGGAAATTTTGGCAAAAGCCTTGCCCAAGAGCTAGCGGCCATATATTATGATACTGAAGAACAGTGGTGGTTTTGACGGGATGGATCTAAATGATTTCATCACCAAGTTGAAAGAGCAAGAGCAGGAGGAACAAAATTTGGATTCCATGTCCGGTTATCAACAAAATCCTTCTCTTTACTACTCTGGAACACCTGTATCGTCATCCACTTCTTCAAATGCCCCCTTACAATCTGCCTATGTGAGTAATGTAAATGAATCTGGCAGATCTACATCTGAAGCTTCATCTTCTGGGCCATCCTATACTGTGTCTTCTTCTGGATTCAATGCCGAGCATTTCAAGTATGGGAGTGCGGATGAAGTAACAACACATATGAGCATGCTAAGTGCGCTAGTCTCCTCTTATGATGATCTACTGAAGGGGAAGATTGGTAATGCTCATCTGACACAAGAGGACTATGACCAGATCGATGATGATGAGATGGAAAGACAAGATATCCTCTGGTCATATGCTAACTTAGTCAGGAGGGCGAGAGCATATGAGAAAAGAACAGGAAAGCAAATATCAGCTACAAAGGATACCAAACTTGGTTTTGATAAGTCTGCGGTAACATGCTATAATTGCGGTGAAAAAGGTCATTTCGCGAGAGAATGTGAAAAGCCGAAGAGTGTGGGACCGAAGTATCCTTTCAAAACCAGTCCTGGCAGTAGATCATCTTCCTCTTCAACCATAAAGTCTGAATCAACTCCAAAACCGGCTAAGGCAATGGCAGTTGTTCAAAAGGACGAGGGAATTGACTGGTCAGTACAATTTGGGAATGATGGTGCTGATATTAATGTGGCAAATGTTCATGTGTTGAACGAAGATTCTCAATCCGAGATAGAAAGTTACTCAAGTGAGGAAGAATCAATTGCCAGCATTGATGATGAACCAGCCTCGGTTCCAACTGCAGAAAAGACACCAGTGAAAGTTCGTGCCAATGAGCCAAACCAAAAGGTGTGCAGTTGTGGACAATCATCCGAGGAAAAGGTATGTACTTTTGGCTTACCTTGTGGTTCTTGTAATGATTATGTAAAACAGATAGTGTTCCTAAAGTCGACAATTTCAGAGCTCACATCTAAGTTAGATAAAAACCTGTTGATAAAAGAAAGAGAAAAACAGTTGAAAGAAAATAATGAAAGTTTAGGCAAACAGGTGCATGAACTAGGTGTGGCTCTGTTAAATAAACAGGATGCTATAGTGTTTTACATAAATGAGATTGATAAGCTGAAACGATACCTTGCTACTTCAAAGGTCGATTATGAGACTCTGAGTCAAAAACTCAAAAGTTATTCCACGTCCTCTTACTTATTTGAGTACATAATCGATCAGAGAGGTCAAGGTACTGATTCATAAAAGAACAAGAATTTTTACTCTAAATGTCCACCACCAGTGTTAAATCAACTGGTGAATGATGATGTTCACTCTGAATCTGACCCACTACTCACAAAGGTTGATGAATCTTCTGCATCAACCCCAAAAGAGGATTTAAAGTTACACGAGAATGTGGGTGAGCCTCAGAAGAATGAGGTTCAGCAAGAAGATATTATAAAGGCTGAACCAGGCATAAGAGAACTGTTGGCAAGTTCTAATGTGAAAGATCCGTTGATGCATCGTATCCGCGATGCTCTTCGGAAAATTGAAAAGGAGGGTGTAAAGTCTCCTGATACCCGTTCATACCAAGAGGTCAAAATCTTACCCAAACATCAAGGGTTAGGGTATCGATCTCAAAGGATGTCGAAATGTTCTTTAAAGCAATATCCAGATAGGATTTGCTATGTGTGCAGGAGACCTGGTCACCTCAGTTACGAGTGTGATCAGCAGCCACATCAGCGCTGTAACAGGAAAGTTGAGACTTTTCAAAAGAATAAAACGTTTCCTAAAAACAATCAAAACTCAACTTTTCCAGTACAACATCAAAGGACAAACGGGGTTACCATAAGAAAATCTAAAAATCCCGAGGTTGTTAGCAAAAGAAAATCTTCGCTCAATCAGACTTCTAAGTGGACTAACAAACTGTGTGTTCAAATGCCTAAGGATTCGAGTGACAGGTTCAGCAATGCTGCTGAGAAGACGGGAACTTGGATGAAACTTCCAGTGATTGGAGAAGACGGGAAACCCATGACTATTCGGGCTTGGGTTCCTAATGCTTTCTAATTCTTTTCTTCTATGTGAAGGGTGTCAACCGCTATAATCAAGTGTGAGGTATTTGTGACTGTGTGTCTATTTTCTGTGTGACTAATTTGTTCTTTTGTCTTTGTGTTTATTTCCTGTGTGCTTCTGCGTTTCTATTTTCTTAGTTTTTAGTTTCTTTAGTATTTTAGGGGGAGATAGTTCAGAAAACTTAGAAAATACAAAAAAATCAGAAAACTTAGAAAATACAAAAAAAAAATCAGAATACTTAAAAAAAAAAAATAAGAAAAACAAAAATGAGAAGTTGATCCAACTCAAATGGAGAGTGATGGCACACTGGTTCTCAATACAAAGTCGTCTAGTAAAATTAGGACTGAAAGCACATACATACTTTTGAGAAAACTGTCTGAAAATCTAGTTGAATCAGATAAGAAACAGATAGTGTGTAAGACATATAAGGAAAGTCTAGACTGATAAATGGTTATGCATGTGAAAATCAATCATAGATTTAAGCTATCGAGACATTCCAAGTCTATAAGTCAATAACAGTTGAGAATGACTTAGTTTGATGCACACACCTGTTACCATGCCTAATGTGTTAAATGACATTGAGCTATATGTAAAAGAGGGTGAAAAATTGACCCCAATTTTGAGAATGTCAAAAGATATAGATACATTGATCTATCATGATAAACTGTCAAAGAGCATAAAATGCATTGACAAAAGCTCAGCAAGAAAAATGTCTAGAGAGGTGAAAAATCGACCTCCATGTCAAAGAGCATAAAATGCGTTGACAAATTAACATATCACATAAGCATGGTGGTTTTGGTAATTAAGTTGTGCAACCTACTGAGTGAATCAAAATACTGTGAGACTTTGAAAGAGATAGTCTTAATCATGTATCTAGTCTAGACAATCTGAAAATGTTGAAACAAAATCTGTTATTATCTGAAGAAAGATAGGTTGACAGACAGAGTTTAAGAGAATATGTTTATGCCCAAGGTTCTGAAATGAATGATTACTGAGTATAGACGAGCTAGTACTGACTCCATACTGGAACCTTCTCACAAAAAGATTTAATTTTCAGGAATTTACTTCTTTTGCAAATTTATTCTGAGTTAATTTCATTTTAGTTATTTTCATTTCTGTCTTTTATTTTTAAGTCTTTAAATAGTTGAATTTAGATTCCCAAAAATAAGTTGTTAATAGTTTGCATTTTTTATCTCATTTCTGTTTAGAAAAATACAAAAAGAGTTCTAGTATGTTCTATTTTCTCTTAGTGTGATTTGTTCTGTTTACATTTCCTTCATCTCACTTTGATGTGTTTTGCTTAAATGTTTATAAGTGATCTTGAAGTTACTGACTGTTTATTGCTGAGTGCAGTACTAACAGTAATTAAGGTTCACAGATGAGAAACTCATTACATGTGAGATGGAACCCCACTAAGCACGAGCTACAACTCACATCGTGCGTAGTGCAGGTAAGGGCATGACGAAAGGTATTCGTTATGAATTTTGCTTTGTGCATTTTGCTTTGTGCATTTTACTTTGTGGAAATTTTGCTTAGTGCAATGGTTATTGATAGAACTAGGTCTTAGGGGGAGTTTGTTGGTGCATATTTGTGAATCCCTAGTTCGTATCAATAAAGTATATTCATGTTTATTAATTCAAATGTGTTTTGATTAATGGTTTGCATGTGTATATATTCTTAGTGATTCTTTGTGATGATCTTAAGCTTACAAGTACTTAATCATGTGTTGATGTGTGTTTGGAAGTTTAAGTCTGTGTGAGAAATCACCACGTGCGAAGTCAGGCTCACTATGTGCGTAGTGGAGCTCACTACGCACGTAGTGAGTAGGTCGGTTTAAAACTAATTAATTATTATTTAAATAACCAGTACGTGCGTAATGAACTAGCTACGTGCGCAGTGAAGTGCATCACGTGCGTAGTGAAATTAATTACACTATAAATACTGTTTAACTTAATTTTAGCGAGGGAGTTCGCGGGTAATCGACGAATCAAGCAGGTAACCTACGAATCAATCGAGTAATCAACCGGGAGCCTTCGTAATTGACCTTATACGACCTTAAGCCTACAAAATCGTGACTTTAAACCTCGTAAACGAATAATGTGTGTTTAATCCGAATCCAAGGGCAGCCTTAAGCATCTCTGTGTGAGTTCTTAGAGTTTGTTCTTGTTTCTACTCTGTGTGTTTCTTAGTGTTACTGTGTGCCGGACACCTAAGCAGATCTTAGAATCCTTAGGAGGTTTGGGAAATAGAAATTCCGCACTATTTCTCATCCTAGATCAGTCCTAGCATTAGGGTGTTTTAGCTTAGTTTAGAACCCCATCCCCCAACCGGTCCTACATATTATACATTTTATTATTTAATCATTAATTAAGTATTTATAAGTATATTATAATTATGAGCATACATCATCTTTCCTAAAATGTTAGTGTAAAGAATGATGGTATAATTTCCGGGTGAGGATTCTCTTATGTTTGAGTCAAATATGACCCATCATGTTCTGTCACAAATATAAGAGTGTGTCCCTTATATTAGTCAAGGATGGGTCCCCTTTGTAGGGTCCATCTCATGTTTGTGAGAGAACATGATGGGTCATGTTTGACTCAAACATGAGAGGATCCTCACCCGTAATTTCCGGTTTGAAAGGAATATAATCATAAACTTGATTTCATAAATTGCTAATGCATAAAATCTTGTAAATCACTCAATTAAGAAATATAATTATCTTCATTAATTTAATTAGTAAATCTTTTCATTTAAGTAAACTTAAATCCCAACCATTTATTTTTTTTAATAATTTAAAAAATCAATTTTGACTTTAAATGATCAAGATTGAAACATAATCTTTATTATAACATCTTCAATGCAAGTTGTATAAACTATAAAGGTTAAATAGGTGTATGAAGGTCGAATGGAGTGGAGAATGAGTTGTATAAACTATAAAGGTTAAATAGGAGGCGTTCAATTCCGATGAGTGTCGCTCTGTACGCTGACCCTGGACGACACTCTGTTCGTGCTTTCGATAAATCGGGGCTTCAATTTTAGTATCTCTAACAGTATCTTATTGCATGTCATGATTTCTCTAGCAGATATATGATTTAGCTTCTTTAAAATCGTTTTTTCTTTGTAAATATAGGCCTTTTGCAAAAACAGAAGAACAAAGTAAGATTCGTTTGAACGATAGAAATGTGGAGGCCGAAAATTAGTACATGCAAACTCACCTACACATTAATGTCTCTAAAATCTATGATTGGAGTCTTTACAAATTAGCAGGTTTGTTTTACCCTAAATCTATATAGGTTCCTGAATCTAATTGCATACTTGTGTTTTCAATTTACGTTACTTTAAGATGTAGTTTCCACTTTTTAAAAGAGAAAATGGTATGACTATGATAATATACCCGGAATAATTAAACTTGAATTTTTCGTATGCTTTTTAAATCTATCTGAAGTAGTATGTGTAATCATGCATTTCAACTGTCTTTATCCTGCTCGAGTCAGAATAATTTTTGTTGAAAAAGAAAACAGAACAATCTTGGGAGATGATTTGTACCAATACCATTCTGTCCTACACAAGAAAAAAGGAGACCATTATACTCTTAAAACATGTGGATAGGAATAACATATAAGGTATTAGAATCACACACATAGTGTTTGTTATAATGTTGCAGTATTAGGGTAATATGGTCAAGTACTTGCAATCTTGGTTAATTCAAAAAAATGTTAAGAGAAGACATATTATCTACAAAATACAAATATTTCATTGCAAAGTAACATAAAATGTATTCACTCACTTCAAAAGGACTGAAAGTTCAAAGAGAAATGGTAATTAGTTCATTATTAAATATATATATATATATATATATATATATATATATATATATATATATATATATATATATATATATATATATATATATATATATATATATATATATATATATATATATATAGTAATTGCATCAATAAAGAACCTATGTTTAAACAAAAAACCTAAAGAATCAATCTGAACAATTAGATCATTAAAATTACTGGATGAGATTAAAGATAGCAAAACTGTAATTATCATATATTAATTTAGAAAATAAAGGGTAAACATGGAAAACCCCCTCCCCAATTTAAAAAAAAAACCCAAAAACTTTAAATCGTCATAACTTTTTAAGTTTTGTGAATTTGAACAAAAAAATTATACCAATCTTTTAGTTTTTTAATCCTCTTTCAAACAAGATCACTCTTTCCATATTTTTCTAAATTTTTTTTTATCATGAATTTTTTTTTGCATTTTGGGCAGAATGTAGTGTTCTGTACGGATTTTGTATTTTAGTTTTGAATGTGTAATTTTGCATTTTGGGCTGCATTTTCAATTGAATCATGTTGGATCTGCATTTTATATTTCATAATTTTTGCATTTTAGAAGCATCTAGATGACCTGCATGTTTATATTTTGCGTTTTCGTTTTTTTTGCATTTTGGATTTAGGTTTGAATGAACCCAGCTCAAAATGCAAACTACGGATTTTGCATTTTGCATTTAGGTTTGAATGAAACCAGCATCTACGGATTTTGCATTTAGGTTTGAATGAACCCAGCTCAAAATGCAAACTACGGATTTTGCATTTTGCATTTAAGTTTGAATGAACTGAACATCTATGGATTTTGCATTTTGGGTTTTAATGAACCCAACTTAAAATGCAAACTTTGCATTTTAAAAAAAATGTTTCAGAAATATATCAAGCCCGGTCTTGTTTGAAAGGACGAAAAACTGAATCTAATGATATAATTTTTTTTGTTAAAATTCTTAAAAACGAACGAGTTATGATCATTTAAAGTAAGTGGGTTTTTTTTGCTTAGTCGCTGGGTTCTACGGAAGAAGCGTGACTTTTTTTTTTCTAATTTTCCATTTTTGCCTATAAACAATGCGCCACGTATCATCTGCAGAATAATTTCTTTGAGTTCTATGTTTAAGAGAGGTTCTATGTTAAACCTTACCCTATATATATATATATATATATATATATATATATTGGATCAACAAAGCCCCCCTTAAACAAAGTTCCAAAGTCTCATTCTTGGCCGTTAGACAGATCAAATCAATAGTTAAGATCTATAATGACATTATTGTAAATAAGTAAAAATTTATAAGATTTAATTTTAAAAGGAAGGGTATTATGGTCAAAGCCCCCATTTTTTGTTATTTTTTTACCCTTTAGATCATTAAATAACCATAACTATTTCAATTTTTTGAATTTGAGCAAAAAAATTATACCAATCTTTTCATTTTTAATCCTTTTTCAAACGAGACCACTCTTCCTATATTTCTGAAAAAAATTCGACGAAAATGACGAAAATGATGAAAATGACGAAATTCATCATTTTCGTCACCTGCTGTTATATCACGTAATAACAGGTCCCGAAAATGATAAATTTTGTCATTTTCATCATTTTCGTCACCTGCTGTTACATGTTATATAAGGGGACACGAAAATGATTAAAATGACGAAATTTTTATCATTTTCGGGACCTGCTGTTTAAGTGATATATAAGGGGACACGAAAATGATGAAAATGACAAAATTTATCATTTTCGTCACCTGCTGTTAAGTTATATGGAAGGGGCAGCCGAAAATGATAAATTTCGTCATTTTCATCATTTTCGGGACCTGCTGTTTGACTGATATATAAGGGGGACACGAAAATGATGAAAATGACGAAATTTTATCATTTTCACTTGCTGTTAGATGATATACAAGGGGCACGAAAATGATAAATTTCGTCATTTTCATCATTTTCGGGACCTGCTCTTTAAATGATATATAAGGGGGGTCACGAAAATGATGAAAATTACGAAATTTATCATTTTCGTCACCTGCTGTGACATGATATATAAGGGGGAACAAAAATGATAAATTTCGTCATTTTTCATCATTTTCGGGACCTGCTGTTTAAGTGATATATAAGAGGACACGAAATGATGAAAATAACGAAAATTTATCATTTTCGTCACCTGTTGTTAGGTGATATATAAGGGCAGCCGAAAATGATAAATTTCGTCATTTTCATCGTTTTCGTGCCCTTGTATATCATGTAACATCACAGCAGGTGACGAAAATGATAAATTTTCTCATTTTCATCATTTTCGGGACCTGCTGTTTAAGTGATATATAAGGAGACACAAAAATGATGAAAATGACAAATTTATCATTTTCGTCATTTTGGTAAAAAAAAATTCAGAAATATAGGAAGAGTGATCTCGTTTTAAAGAGGATTAAAAAAATAGAAGATTGGTATAATTTTTTTTCTCAAATTCAAAAAATTGAAGTAGCTATGATCATTTAAAGATTTGAGGGGTAAAAAAAAAATAGGTTTTTTAGAAGACTGGAACTTGGCGTGGGTTTTTTGATCAAATTATTAATTTCCAATCTTGCACTTTTAGATAAATGGCTGAGATTGAGACTTTGAGGTTTTTGTTTAAGAGGGATTTCTATTGAACCTAGATAACGGTAAGTACTAATCTTTGGCCAAACAATCTTATTTATTATTATCTTTTATATGTGCTTGTGTTTTGAATAATCGTTGAAATTTTTGTTACCTGAAACTCTGTAACATATTTAAAATTATGCGATAAAAATGAAAGATGCATTTTTTTGTTATGAAGGGGCGGTTTGAGCTAACTTCATAAAAAAATGAATCATGCCAGATTTAGTGAACAAAATCATCTAGCTTTGACTAATCAAATTTAAATTGATTTTAAAAAACCAATAAAAATTGTAAAATTGTTTTCTGTTAGGTTTATTTTTTCTTTAAATTATTATCAGTAAGCTTTTGATTATTCATGAATTGAAATTCTTAAAATTATACTGAACCTAGAAAGTCTTGCAAATATTTAGAAAACAAAGTTATTTTAACACGAAATAATTATTCACTTTTTTTTCCTCCTTATGTAGTTTTTTAATATTGTATTTAGACTTGCTTGAAAAAGAACTACAACTTTTATTTAAAATTTTGTTCACAAAAAAAAGAAAAAAAGAAAAAAAAAAACAGGATACTATCAAAGGTTGAGTTTTAATTAGAAGTTATAATTATGTTTTTCAAGTCATAAAATTTAATTGTTGTAATTATAAAATACATTTTGTTTGTCACTAATATGTAAAACTCATAGCCTTGTTTTTTCTTGTTAATAGAATGATAGAACTCATTTACTTGATACTGACTCTTGATTTGTTTGATTTTATCACATGAAAAAGTACATTTTGATGCAACTGGAAGTATGGAGGAATGTATGATTGCAGCTATTTGATGATACATACCTTTGTTTCCTCGATCATTAAATCGATGACCTTGTTTTCATGGTTAATGTGATTGAAGATGCTACTCTTATTTCTCTTTAGCAAAAGTTCATAGTGATTAGAACAAATAAGGAATTAAAAAGGTAAGTTATCATTTCGAAATAACCTTAATTTTGGAAAAGGATATGAACCACTAACCTTCTTCTCATCTTTTGTTATTTGCTTTGCAAGGTAAGTTACTGAATCAGTATCTATGAAGAATTTGAAGTTCCAAGGATTAATTAGATGATGTTAATTTTCTTAAATAATGGTACAGTATCTATGAAGAATTTGAACTTTTAAGGATTAATTAGATGAGGTTAATTTTCTTAAATAATGGTAGAGAAACGTGGAATGATGAAATGTTAGTTTGACTTGTTCAATATAACATAATAGGAATGTAATCTAGCATAATAATAGCATTTTAGTTGAATACTGAATATTGAACATCCCTAAACCATGACTATTTTCTTTAAAAATGTGAGAATTGGAAGAAATCTTGGCATTGACCAAGTCTTGTTGTTTTTAATGTGGCTGAGATTTATACTCAATTTCATCTAATGGTTGAAAATAGTTTATGCAATAATGACTGTGGGTAATATATATATATATATATATATATATATATATATATATATATATATATATATATATATATATATATATATATATATATATATATATATATAGATATATATAGTAATTGCATCAATAAAGAACCTATGTTTAAATAAAGAACCTAAAGAACCAATCTGGACCATTGGATTATCAAAATCAATGGAGGAGATTAAAGATGGCAAAATTGTAATTATCATGTATTAATTTAGGAAAAAAAGGTAAAAATGTAAAACCCCCACCTCAACAACCTCGATTTAAAAAAAACCTCAAAAACTTTAAATCCTCATAACTTTTTAAGTTTTGTGAATTTGAACAAATAAATTATAAAAATCTTTTTGTTTTTTAATCCTCTTTCAAACAAAATCACTCTTCCCATATTTTTCTAAATTTTTTTATCATGAATTTTTTGTTTGCATTTTGGGTAGAATGTAGTGTTTTGTACTGATTTTGCATTTTGGGTTTGAATATGTAATTTTGCATTTTGAGCTGCATTTTCATTTGAATCATGTTGGATTTGCATTTTGCATTTCATAATTTTTGCATTTTAGAAGCATCTAGATGACCTGCATGTTTATATTTTGCGTTTTCGTTTTTTTTTTGCATTTTGCATTTAGGTTTGAATGAACCCAACTCAAAATGTAAACTACGGATTTTGAATTTTGCATTTAGGTTTGAATGAACCCAGCATCTACGGATTTTGCATTTAGGTTTGAATGAACCCAGCATCTACGGATTTTGCATTTAGGTTTGAATGAACCCACCATCTACGGATTTTGCATTTAGGTTTGAATAAACCCAACTCAAAATACAAACTACGGATTTTGCATTTTGGGTTTGAATGAACCTAGCTCAAAATACAAACTTTGCATTTAAAAAAAAATTCAGAAATATATCAAGTGGGGTCTTGTTTGAAAGAGTACGAAAAACCGAATATAATGATATATTCTTTTTGTTAAAATTCTTAAAAACGAATGAGTTATGACCATTTAAAGATTGAGGTTTTTTTTTTCTTTTTTTTTTGCCTTAATCGTTGTAGTGTACGTGATTTTTTTTTAATTTTCCATTTTTACTCTAAACAATATGCCACATGTCAACTCCATGATAGTTCTTTACGTTCTTTATTTAAGGAAGGTTCTTTATAGAACTTTACCATATATATATATATATATATATATATATATAGGGTAAGGTTCTAGAAAGAACATCCCTTAAACATAGAACCTAAAGAATCATCCTGTAGTTGACACGTGACATATTGTTTAGGGGTAAAAATGTAAAATTAATGATAGGTCCCTATGTGTGGGATGAAGCTTTGCAAGATAGAGAGAACACACACAAACACTATGAGAGAATGTGTAAAATGATAGCAAAACTTAGATTGAACATTGAGCCAATGGCTTATATAGCCTTCGGCTATTTTACATATAACACCCTCACTTTTTGGTGTTCTAACAATCTCCCCCTAAGTGAGGAGTGTTCCTATTACAAAAGCTTTTGAACTACTAAGATAAAACAATTAAGGCACTCTGTTGCGTAGTCAAAAGTAGCTTTGCCACCCTCTGAAAATTCTTCTACTGTTCAGTGTTTTCTTTAATTTCTCAATGTATCGACTAATTTGTTGTCTCTCCTCCTCGATGATAGAAGACTCAGTATTAGCATTTTTCATCACCAGCATGTTGTACAAGATTCTCAATGTGTCGTCTGAATAAGCTAAAACATCGCACATTCGTACGAATGTTTTCTCTTTCTTTGAGTTCTGGAAGACGACACCTGGTTCACCATTAAAGAACTCATGCCCAACTTCAACTATTATCAACCCTTCCATCTGATCCAGGTTAGGATGAATCTGTTGAGGTTTCAGAATGTTAACTTTTTCATGATTGTTCTCAGCTGCCAGTTGCATATCATGTTCTTCAATAAACTCCATCAGCTTTCTCATATACTTCATCAGTGCAGACCTGGCAAATACTTCATTAGGTAGCTTTCTTGATTTCTCTGACAGGTGCAGATAAATGAAGTTGATATCATTCAGTTGAATATATCTGAGACCTGCTTCGTTAAATGTAAACTTCTGCTTATTTGCTATTTCAACTTCGAACCAAACAATCGTATGACCAAATGCAAATTCACTGTAGATATTGAGAAGCTTGGTGACTGGATATTCTGAAATTATCTTTTCTTTTGGAGTTCTGAATCTTTCAAGTACATGATGGTATCTTCTTTTCTGATTTTTATCTAGATGTCTGAACTAAGGAGGTGTTCTTGTTCTTCGTCCATATAAGTTTCATGTATTCTATCTTCAACAAATGGACCATTGACTGTAGTCTCTCTAGATTGGTTCAACTCTAGATTGTCTTGTGAACATGTTACTTCTATCAAGAGAAGGAGTTCCAGTATACACTGGAGCAGCAGGTGGTATTATCACACTTGGTGGTATAGGCCATTATGTATTTCTTACAAATTCTACAGCTGCTTTCCATTGTTGTTCTTGTCTGATTAGGTCTGCAGCTGAAGTCTGAAACTGACCTGAAGGAGGTGGAAAAGCAGTATGAACTTCATAATTGACCCCGCTCAAAACCCTTGAAACATCAAATGTCTTCTTTTTCGCTTGACTCTTAACCCTACCAGTTGTAGATTTTCACTTTCTTCTCTTTTCAATCTCTGCAGGATTCATATCATCGTCAAATCTATCCACAACCCAAGTATGAAGAGTTTCAGGATTAGTTACAGATGTTACATACTCATCAATCTCTTCATTTATATCATCAAAATTTTCCTCATTTTTCATGTTTACCTTAATATCACCACAAAGATCATTAAAACCTGTATCTGTTTCAGCACCAACCTCCTCAGTCTGTTTACTGTGATCACTTTGTTCTATCTCCCCCTCTTCACTTACACCAGGCCTCTGTTCAAAGATAATCATATCTTGCTATTCAGGAACATTATCAGCCTGTATCTCATCTTGATTCTTATGCCCGAACTAGAACCTTCACCAAAGGGTAAAATTTGATTCAACGGAGTTACTGATACAATACTACTTTCTCCAAGATACAATCTCCTACATTTCTCCCCCTCGGGGCGATCATCTGGATCATGATCGTCACGTCTTTTCGTTAAAGTACCTGCTTGAACTTTACAGGCAGTCTCCACCGCTTTCAATCTATCAGAAATCTCAGCAAAATTTTAATTCATATCATTTTGAATGACTGCAAGAGTAGAATCATGAGAAGTTTGTGCATGTGGTAAAGTGGAAGAATCAGAAATAGGGGTAGCCTGAGATCTGGATTGAAGTAAAGATTCAATTCTGTCAAGCTTAGAATCAATATGGTCAAGTTTAGCATGTAGAGGGTTAACAGCTTGTTGAATTGCTGTTTGGAGTTCTTCCTGAGTAACATACCTGGTATCACGAAGATTACCAGTTGAGGTACCAGCCACAGAGGCTGAACCACCTAAAGGAGCTGAAGAGATGTTGACTCCAGTAGGATTTCCATCCAATCCTCGAATGATACCATCAGTATTATCACATATGGATGTTCCAGGTACACTTTTGATTAGTGTGACCAGTGCATTTATAGTGTCCTTGTGTTGCGAAAGAAAAGTGGAAATCCGCGGATAATCAATGTGCTCAGAAACAACGGGCGAGGACGAGGGAGACGGTCCTCTATTTTCAATACGTCCAGTCTCCGAAGGAGAAAGTCGTAGATGATATGCTAAAGCCCTGTGCAATGAAGTAGAAGGTTGTTGAGAACCCTCTAAGTGGCTTGGTGGGGTTTGAAGATGCACGTGTGGGATAACCGTGTCTATTTCAATACCAGACCCAACTGTGTCAGGTCTGATAGCAGATGTAGCAGCCCGGATTTCTAGGTTTGGGGAAATCTCAACACTCTCATTTTCTTTTCTCACAGAACTATCACTCATATAATCTTCATCTTCGTTTCCATACCCAGCATACTGATTTGGAGATAATAATGAAGTCTCAAGTGTGAGAGAAGCAACCTCAAAAGATGATTCTATTGCATGATCAGGAGCTACTTGAGCAACCCGATTAATTACAGCTTGTTGCTAAGTAGGATCTAGAACGAGAGTAAGACCTTCCTAACTGACGGAAGTTTGTATTTGTGAAATTGGAGTCAAGTCAGCAGTTGGCACTATAAGAGTACTAACAACTGGAGATTGATCATGAGGATCAGTTAGTTTCATGTAGGAAGGAGTGCTATCTGGAGTGGTAATGATAGGAGCATCAGGAGTACCCACTGGAGATTAAACAACAGGTGGAGTACTCACAAGATTAGAAACAGATTCAGCACTCTTAGAATTGGAACTAGACAGAACAATTTGTTCAGTAGAAGCATCTGATTGCACATCAGATTGATCAGTAGAAAATGCCAGAGATTCAATAATATCATGAACAGCTGCTGGATCATAAACATCTTCTCCCTCTCTATGTGTTTCACCTTCATCATCTTCACCACCCTTCTCAGGATTTTCTCTCTACACTTCCCTCTCAGCATCTCCCATAGATGGCTGAGACCTATCCTCTAAGTTCTCACCTTGTACTACTTCTCCTTGGGTAGGTAGGACCGGCTCTGGTCTAACCATAGGAGGTATACCTACACTCATCCTATAACTGATTATTAAATTAGATTGCTCACAAAGATCCAACAGAGATATAGGAAAAGGTTGAGGTACAGGAAGTGGATGAGGAGTAGCAGGTTTAATAACATTAAAGACTTTAGGAGCAATAGAAGGTGAACCTGCTCTCCGAGGAATTGCAAGATTGTGATCCATTGCATGTTGAATGATCATTGGAATAAACCTAAAATATGGTAAAAACCTTGCTCCTGTTTTCTTTTGGCTGTTTTTCAACACCATAGTTGCTTTAATATCATTGAACAGCAACTGAGCATAATCCACATGCAAGTGGTTTCCCGCAGTAACAAAGATCTTCAACTGATTCTCAGTTAGAAACTCATACCCAGTGTGTTTGGCAGTTAAGCACTTCTAGAGAACTTCAAAGAAATTAATGTTAGACAAAGTTATGTAACCATCCCTGCCCTATTTGTAAGAATGCATGAACTTTGGCAATACTCATCATGTGTTCTTGAGATGCATGATGATCGAGATAGGTTCACCTTGACACAGCATCCAGATCCACGTAGGCCAAATAAACCAATTGATCATATTCGTATAAGAGGTGATTTTGAAAATTTCACTCTCTTCCATGAATTGCCTACACCATGTTGTCTAAGATTCGTCTTGAACCTGGCAGGCACTACCAACTAAAAGAACATCCTTCTCACACATATCTTTTCTTGTTTTACATCAGTTTAGTGTATCAAGATAGTATACATTATCCTTATTTGGAATGATTAACTTTGAGAAAGAAATTAGTAGCCATTTGCAGAGAGAAGTGTGTGCAAATGTAGGTGTGATTTGTGAAGTATGGGTGCAAGGCTATTTATAGAGAAACTGGGAGGCATTAATGTCCATTAATAGCCATTAATGACCATTAATGTCCAGTAATGTCCATTAATAGCATGCAATGACTTGTCATATCAAATTCACTATATTACAAGCAAAGTGACTCACCTTTATCAGTCTGGAACTGTTGATTCAAGAAAGTGAATTTACCTTTACCTCTTAACAAGGACAGTCACGGGTGTGAAAACTGTTTGTGAGACAGGTAAGCAGATATGACCAAAACTGATGTGTGAAATTGCATTTCCTTCTCTGAATACTTAAAAGACAACAGTTGTTAGAAAACGTAACTAACAGTTACAAACTGTTAGTGTGAAAAACATGGAATAATGAACAACTGTTAGTCCAAGTTAATCATTCCAATGTTGGAAATCAAAAAGTTGAATCTGCTCACATCAAAAGCTTTAGTGAACAAATCAGCTAATTGATCATCAGTATGAATTTTTATAACTTGGATTAATCTCTTTTCATTGCAGTCTCTTATGAAGTGAAATCTGATTTCAATATGCTTGGTTTTAGAATGCTTCACTTGATTATTAACTATGCTAATAGCACTGGTGTTATCAACATAAATAGGGGTATTTAAGAAAGACAAACCATAATCCAGAAGCTGATTTTGGATCCATAACACTTGTGAACAACAGCTTGATGCAGCAATATATTCAACCTCAGCTGTTGAAGTTGAAACTGTTGTTTGTTTCTTGCATTGCCATGAAACCAGCCTTGATCCAAAGAATTGACATCCTCCAGAGGTTGATTTTCTATCCACATTGGCTCCACCATAGTCACTATCAGAATATGCCACCAAATCAAAAGGTGAATCTTTAGGATACCAAAGTCCCAATTTTGGTTGGCCTTTGAGGTATCTAAAGATCCTCTTTACAGCAAACAGGTGTGACATCTTTGGACTGCATTGAAACTTGGCACAAACACAAACAGCAAACATTATATCAGGTCTAGAAGCAGTTAAGTACATTAATGAACCAATCATTGACCTATAGAGGTGTATATCAACATCCTCCCCCTCAGAATCTGCTCCCAACTGTTTGTGTGTCTCCATTGGGGTACTTGCCAGCTTCACATCTTGATAGCCAAACTTGTCCAATATGTCCTTGACGTACTTAGATTGGCTTAGAAAAATACCAGTGGGCTTCTGTTTGACTTGTAATCCCAAGAAAAATGTGAGTTCACCCATTGAACTCATCTGAAACCTTTTGTGCATGATGATTTCAAATTCTTTGCACAAGCTGTCATTAGTGGATCCAAAGATTATATCATCAACATAGATTTGAACAAGCAAAATCTCTGTTTTAACAATCTTTGTAAACAATGTTTTGTCAATTGTGCCTCTCTTAAAACCATTCTCAAGAAGGTAGGATGATAATGTCTCATACCAAGCTTTAGGAGCTTGATGTAGTCCATATAGAGCTTTATCCAACCTATATACCTTGTCAGGGTACTTTGAGTCTTCAAAGCCAGGGGGTTGACACACATATACCTCCTCATCAATAGTTCCATAGAGAAAAGCAGACTTGACATCCATTTGATACACCTTAAATCCTTTGAAGCTTGCAAAAGCAAGAAATAGTCTAATGGCTTCAATCCTTGCAACAGGTGCAAAAACATCATCATAGTCTATTCCTTCCTCTTGTGTGTAGCCTTGTGCAACCAGTCTTGCTTTATTCTTGATAACAATCCCTCTTTCATCTTTCTTGTTTCTGAACACCCACTTGGTGCCAATTACTCTTTTGCCTCTTGGAAGCTCAACCAACTTCCAAACTTACTGAATTTGAAATTGTAAGAGCTCCTCTTGCATTGCTTCCACCCATGAAGGGTCTTTCAATGCCTCAATTGCTTTCTTTGGTTCTATTTGAAATAGAAAGCAAGCATTCACATCAAATTGGGCAAGATCCACACCACTGTTTTCATTTTGCAGCATATTCCTTGTTCTGATAGGAGTGGTTGGATCACTAATTATTTGTGATATTGGATGAATCTTGTGAACTCTTGATGTAGGAATGTTTTCTTCAGTCAGTTCATTCCCTAGATTAGACAGATCAAACTCACATTCTCTTGAATTTTCAGCATTATCACACACTTGATCAGCAACTGTTTGGGATGCAGAGTCAGTGTGTTGTTGAGGATCATGAGATTCCATGTCCTTTGAAGATTTAGCATCAATCAATGGATCAACAGCATTGGAGAACTCTTGTTGAAGCATAGGAATCACAACAAAGTCTTCAGTAACTTTGTTTGAACCAACAGTTGTTGGTTTTGAGCTAACAGTGTCAAAACTGTTCGGGCTGGTGGAAGCTTTTTGATGATTTCCACCAACAGTTGTTGGGGTACCTGTAGCTGTTTCAGTAGAATACTCAAAAGAAAGAGATTTAGACAATGCATCAATATCAAATAACCAATCAGGTCCATTACCTGCAATATTGATCCTATTCTCATTGAAAGAGACATTCATACTCTTTTCTATGATTCTAGTGACATTGTTAAAAACTCTATAAGCTTTACTTTGAGTGGAGTATCCTACAAAGAACTATCACTCATATAATCTTCATCTTCGTTTCCATACCCAGCATACTGATTTGGAGATAATAATGAAGTCTCAAGTGTGAGAGAAGCAACCTCAAAAGATGATTCTATTGCATGATCAGGAGCTACTTGAGCAACCCGATTAATTACAGCTTGTTGCTGAGTAGGATCTAGAACGAGAGTAAGACCTTCCTAACTGACGGAAGTTTGTATTTGTGAAATTGGAGTCAAGTCAGCAGTTGGCACTATAAGAGTACTAACAACTGGAGATTGATCATGAGGATCAGTTAGTTTCATGTAGGAAGGAGTGCTATCTGGAGTGGTAATGATAGGAGCATCAGGAGTACCCACTGGAGATTAAACAATAGGTGGAGTACTCACAAGATTAGAAACAGATTCAGCACTCTTAGAATTGGAACTAGACAGAACAATTTGTTCAGTAGAAGCATCTGATTGCACATCAGATTGATCAGTAGCAAATGCCAGAGATTCAATAATATCATGAACAGCTGCTGGATCATAAACATCTTCTCCCTCTCTATGTGTTTCACCTTCATCATCTTCACCACCCTTCTCAGGATTTTCTCTCTACACTTCCCTCTCAGCATCTCCCATAGATGGCTGAGACCTATCCTCTAAGTTCTCACCTTGTACTACTTCTCCTTGGGTAGGTAGGACCGGCTCTGGTCTAACCATAGGAGGTATACCTACACTCATCCTATAACTGATTATTAAATCAGATTGCTCACAAAGATCCAACAGAGATATAGGAAAAGGTTGAGGTACAGGAAGTGGATCAGGAGTAGCAGGTTTAATAACATTAAAGACTTTAGGAGCAATAGAAGGTAAACCTGCTCTCCGAGGAATTGCAAGATTGTGATCCATTGCATGTTGAATGATCATTGGAATAAACCTAAAATATGGTAAAAACCTTGCTCCTGTTTTCTTTTGGCTGTTTTTCAACACCATAGTTGCTTTAATATCATTGAACAGCAACTGAGCATAATCCACATGCAAGTGGTTTCCCGCAGTAACAAAGATCTTCAACTGATTCTCAGTTAGAAACTCATACCCAGTGTGTTTGGCAGTTAAGCACTTCTAGAGAACTTCAAAGAAATTAATGTTAGACAAAGTTATGTAACCATCCCTGCCCTATTTGTAAGAATGCATGAACTTTGGCAATACTCATCATGTGTTCTTGAGATGCATGATGATCGAGATAGGTTCACCTTGACACAGCATCCAGATCCACGTAGGCCAAATAAACCAATTGATCATATTCGTATAAGAGGTGATTTTGAAAATTTCACTCTCTTCCATGAATTGCCTACACCATGTTGTCTAAGATTCGTCTTGAACCTGGCAGGCACTACCAACTAAAAGAACATCCTTCTCACACATATCTTTTCTTGTTTTACATCAGTTTAGTGTATCAAGATAGTATACATTATCCTTATTTGGAATGATTAACTTTGAGAAAGAAATTAGTAGCCATTTGCAGAGAGAAGTGTGTGCAAATGTAGGTGTGATTTGTGAAGTATGGGTGCAAGGCTATTTATAGAGAAACTGGGAGGCATTAATGTCCATTAATAGCCATTAATGACCATTAATGTCCAGTAATGTCCATTAATAGCATGCAATGACTTGTCATATCAAATTCACTATATTACAAGCAAAGTGACTCACCTTTATCAGTCTGGAACTGTTGATTCAAGAAAGTGAATTTACCTTTACCTCTTAACAAGGACAGTCACGGGTGTGAAAACTGTTTGTGAGACAGGTAAGCAGATATGACCAAAACTGATGTGTGAAATTGCATTTCCTTCTCTGAATACTTAAAAGACAACAGTTGTTAGAAAACGTAACTAACAGTTACAAACTGTTAGTGTGAAAAACATGGAATAATGAACAACTGTTAGTCCAAGTTAATCATTCCAATGTTGGAAATCAAAAAGTTGAATCTGCTCACATCAAAAGCTTTAGTGAACAAATCAGCTAATTGATCATCAGTATGAATTTTTATAACTTGGATTAATCTCTTTTCATTGCAGTCTCTTATGAAGTGAAATCTGATTTCAATATGCTTGGTTTTAGAATGCTTCACTTGATTATTAACTATGCTAATAGCACTGGTGTTATCAACATAAATAGGGGTATTTAAGAAAGACAAACCATAATCCAGAAGCTGATTTTGGATCCATAACACTTGTGAACAACAGCTTGATGCAGCAATATATTCAACCTCAGCTGTTGAAGTTGAAACTGTTGTTTGTTTCTTGCATTGCCATGAAACCAGCCTTGATCCAAAGAATTGACATCCTCCAGAGGTTGATTTTCTATCCACATTGGCTCCACCATAGTCACTATCAGAATATGCCACCAAATCAAAAGGTGAATCTTTAGGATACCAAAGTCCCAATTTTGGTTGGCCTTTGAGGTATCTAAAGATCCTCTTTACAGCAAACAGGTGTGACATCTTTGGACTGCATTGAAACTTGGCACAAACACAAACAGCAAACATTATATCAGGTCTAGAAGCAGTTAAGTACATTAATGAACCAATCATTGACCTATAGAGGTGTATATCAACATCCTCCCCCTCAGAATCTGCTCCCAACTGTTTGTGTGTCTCCATTGGGGTACTTGCCAGCTTCACATCTTGATAGCCAAACTTGTCCAATATGTCCTTGACGTACTTAGATTGGCTTAGAAAAATACCAGTGGGCTTCTGTTTGACTTGTAATCCCAAGAAAAATGTGAGTTCACCCATTGAACTCATCTGAAACCTTTTGTGCATGATGATTTCAAATTCTTTGCACAAGCTGTCATTAGTGGATCCAAAGATTATATCATCAACATAGATTTGAACAAGCAAAATCTCTGTTTTAACAATCTTTGTAAACAATGTTTTGTCAATTGTGCCTCTCTTAAAACCATTCTCAAGAAGGTAGGATGATAATGTCTCATACCAAGCTTTAGGAGCTTGATGTAGTCCATATAGAGCTTTATCCAACCTATATACCTTGTCAGGGTACTTTGAGTCTTCAAAGCCAGGGGGTTGACACACATATACCTCCTCATCAATAGTTCCATAGAGAAAAGCAGACTTGACATCCATTTGATACACCTTAAATCCTTTGAAGCTTGCAAAAGCAAGAAATAGTCTAATGGCTTCAATCCTTGCAACAGGTGCAAAAACATCATCATAGTCTATTCCTTCCTCTTGTGTGTAGCCTTGTGCAACCAGTCTTGCTTTATTCTTGATAACAATCCCTCTTTCATCTTTCTTGTTTCTGAACACCCACTTGGTGCCAATTACTCTTTTGCCTCTTGGAAGCTCAACCAACTTCCAAACTTACTGAATTTGAAATTGTAAGAGCTCCTCTTGCATTGCTTCCACCCATGAAGGGTCTTTCAATGCCTCAATTGCTTTCTTTGGTTCTATTTGAAATAGAAAGCAAGCATTCACATCAAATTGGGCAAGATCCACACCACTATTTTCATTTTGCAGCATATTCCTTGTTCTGATAGGAGTGGTTGGATCACTAATTATTTGTGATATTGGATGAATCTTGTGAACTCTTGATGTAGGAATGTTTTCTTCAGTCAGTTCATTCCCTAGATTAGACAGATCAAACTCACATTCTCTTGAATTTTCAGCATTATCACACACTTGATCAGCAACTGTTTGGGATGCAGAGTCAGTGTGTTGTTGAGGATCATGAGATTCCATGTCCTTTGAAGATTTAGCATCAATCAATGGATCAACAGCATTGGAGAACTCTTGTTGAAGCATAGGAATCACAACAAAGTCTTCAGTAACTTTGTTTGAACCAACAGTTGTTGGTTTTGAGCTAACAGTGTCAAAACTGTTCGGGCTGGTGGAAGCTTTTTGATGATTTCCACCAACAGTTGTTGGGGTACCTGTAGCTGTTTCAGTAGAATACTCAAAAGAAAGAGATTTAGACAATGCATCAATATCAAATAACCAATCAGGTCCATTACCTGCAATATTGATCCTATTCTCATTGAAAGAGACATTCATACTCTTTTCTATGATTCTAGTGACATTGTTAAAAACTCTATAAGCTTTACTTTGAGTGGAGTATCCTACAAAGAAACCTTCTTCAGCCTTACTCTCAAACTTGCCTAATTGTGATTTGGTATTAAGGATAGTGCAAGGACAACCAAATGGTTTGAAGAAGTTGATTAAAGGTTTTCTCTTGAGGAACAACTCATAAGGAGTTTTCCCTTTGGACTTGACTACTTGTACTCTATTCTGAACATAGCAGGCAGTGTTCACTGCTTCTGCCCAGAATGTCATTGGAAGCCTAGAATCAGCTAACATGGATCTAGCAGCCTCTATCAAAGTCCTATTCCTTCTCTCAGCAACTCCATTCTGTTGGGGAGTCCTAGGGACACTAAACTGTCTTTCAATACCTTTACTTTCACAAAAACTGTTTAGCTCATAGTTCTTAAATTCAGAACCATTGTCAGATCTAATGACTTTCACCTTCAAATCAGATTGATTTTCAATTTTAAGAATAAGAGACTTAACTAACTCAGCAGTTTCATCCTTAGTTCTAAGAAATTGAACCCATGTGAACCAGGTGAAATCATTAACTATGACTAAACAATACGCTTTCTTCCCTATACTCACCACAGATGTAGGACCAAAAAGATCCATGTGTAACAATTGTAAAGGTGCAGTAATAGAAGAAACTTCTTTGGTCTTATAAGAAGTTTTGTGTTGCTTGCCTTTGAGACAGGCTACACAATGATCATCACATGAGAATTCTTTTTGGGGCAAACCTCTTACCAAACTGTTTTTAGCTAACAAGTTCATGGTTTTAAAATTCATGTGACACATCCTTCTATGCCAAATGGCAGACTCATCATGAGATGCCTTTGAGAGTAAACAGCTTAACACATTCTGTTTAGCAATCTTTTGTATATCAAGACAGTATACATTATCTTTTCTAGGTGTTCTTAAAAGAACATCCTTCTCATTTAGTTGGTAAAACAGATGAATCAACTTGTGATTCCTTTTGATTTTCAGTTTGAAGAACAGTTTTACCCTCTCCAGAATCAGTTTGTTTTTGAATTTTCATCCAAGCCAAACCAGCAGTTTTTGGTTTTGTTAAAACAGTTTTGGAACTGTTAGTTGGTTTGGATGTAACAGTTGTAGAACTGTTTGCCAGTTTTGGCTTAGCAGTCTTAGAACTGTTGATCTGCTTTGACTTAACAGTTTTAGAACTGTTATTTTGTCTTTTGGGACTTTTGTTTTGAGTGCCATTGGTCTGTGGGTTATAGTAACAATCTTGAACTAAATGATTAGATCTCCCACAAATGTAGCACTTTTTGGTTTTCACAATAGGTAAACCAGTTCTTTGTGACCAGAATTGGTTTCGATTTCTTTGATTTCCTCTAACAGCTGCAGATTGAGGAAACTTTTGGACACCATGTTTTTGGCATGTGTATGCAGGCATTTCAGTATGCCTTTTCTTTGGCTTGGGTTTAGCCTGAGATTTTGGAGCTTCCATCTTCTTCTCTGCATACACAACCTCACCAACTTTCTCCTTTCCTTTGGCTTTTGTACTAACAGTTGGGATTTTTAGCTTAGAACTGTTTGGGTTCTTGTTGGAACTGCTAGTGGAAATATGGGGACTATTGGCAACATTTGTGGAACTTTCTATGGATTGGATAGCTTTTGAAGGTGTTGGCTCAGTGATGAGGGATTCTGTGGATGCTTTTACAAACACCACAGGCTTGAAAGATGGTTTTGTGGAAATGGGTTCACAACAGATGTGATTTTCATATGGAATCACTTCATCTTTCTTCACAACGATCTCAATATCTTCAACACTTACTACTAACAGAACTTCATCTTCATAACTCTCAAACTTTGGATCAGCTGACTTTAATTCATCTGCCAAAGGTTCATTGACATATCTATCAGCTGCCTCAGACAAGGGTGTTATGTATGTGTGATTGTATGGAGGTGGGGTTTCCTTATATCCAAGTCCAGTTTTCACCTTGTCTCTTACTTGAGATTGTAGCAGAGTCTCAAGCTTAAGGTTTGTAGCCTTGAACATTCCAAGATCAATGTCCACACCCTCCAATTTCTTTGTGAGTTCATCCACCTTGCTTTCTTTTTCAACCAATTTCTTTTTCAGACTATCAATCTCATCTTGAAACTGCTCTTTCTCCCACTTATCATATTTTCTATCATAGTCCATTTGCAGTTCATTAGCCTGATAGTCTTTAATTTTCTTTTCAAGATCTTCTATCACAGCAGTATACTCATACCTTCTCTCCTCCATTTTACTTAGAGCAGCACATACTTTCTTATTGTGCTCTCTAAACCTCTTAACAATAGCTCTACATTCACCAGGACATAGTTTAGAAGATACCTGCATGTCCTCAGATTCTGGGGAATCCATCTTGATGGTGGAGTCAGTCAATGCCATCAAAGCTTTGTTGCTTGTAGCCTCCTCTGCTAGATCACTCCAATCAAATCCATGGCCTTCTTGTGAGACCAATGCTGAGGAGGTATGATTCTGAGTTGTCCTCTGACCTTGATTCTGAACTTGTCCACCAGATCTGCATTCTCTTGCAAAGTGGCCAAGTTGTTGACATTTGAAGCATCTCACCTTTGACTTGTCAAATCCAGCCTTGTCATCAGCTCTGAAATTCATGTTTTGCCTTCCAGTCCTTTTAATGAACCTCTTGGCTCTAACAGTAAGCATGGCCATCTGCCATTTGAGATCCATCTCCTCAAGACCATCAGGGTGCACTTGTTCAAGATCCTCATTGGTGAGGGTTGAATGTGCATGGCTGGCAAGAAAAGCTTCAAGAACAGCATCTGGAGTGTTCATATCTAGTCCAACAGCAGAACTAGTACCTGCACAACTATCAATAGAGTTAGTTAATGAATGGTTTGATTCCATACCTGAGGATGACAGGAGAGCAGCATTGTGGCTAGGGATAACAGTTTTTCTTTTTCCCTCTATCTCTCCCTCAAACACTATCAAACTATTATAGAGGTCATCTAACTCTATGTCTTCAAGAGAATCCTTGGTTCTCCATTGTGCAGCAAACACAGTCCATTCATCACCTAGAGACCTAAGAAACTTTCTATTTATCTCATCTTGATCAAGCCTAACCTTAGCACTCTCCAGTTGACTCACTAGTTTGTAAAACCTATCAAAGATTTGGGTGATACTCTCATTCTTCCCACTGGTGAAGTTCTCATAGGCTTGTTTAAGAAGATCTCTTTGGTTTCTCTTAGAACTAGCATTCCCAGCAAATCTCTTCTCCAGAGCATTCCAAAGTTCATGAGCATCATCAAATTTCTTGAATTGATGTTGATACTCATTGGGAATTGCAATCTGGAGGATGCTGAGGGCTTTCATCTCAATCATTCTATCCTTCTTTTCAGCATCTGTCTTTGGTGGTGGTTTCTTCTTTGGTTTTCCATTCTCATCCAGTTCAATGGGATTAATGGGAACAGTTTCAATGATTTGCCAAACAGCATAGTCCATTAGTTGGACATGCTGTTTAATTCTTAGTTTCCACATCTCAAAATCAGATGGTTTGAGCATGAGAACACGAATGTTGGACCCTGACCCACTGTTATCAGAAGAACCTCCTGAATCCATTGAAACAAATTGATTAAAAAAAAACAGTTTTGAAAAATAAAGCAAGGTAATGCAAAAACCTTCAACTGGTGATCAAAGGAACCTTAATGATAAGGCTCTGATACCACTTGTCAGGATCGGATATAGATTATATCAAATAACAAGAACTAACTTTTAAATAATAATTCAGAGTAAAATAAAAGTTAATCTTTAACTATGATCACAATCAACTAAGAAGTTGCGGAATCACACTTAATTGATTAAAGAAGATTTTCATCACAAATCAATTCAATCAAACAGTAATTCTATTAATCAATGAGAACGATTACAATAGCAAACTTCACCCCCAATCTAACTTATTATGTTATACGAAGAACACAAATTGTTCTTAGGTTTCAACGAGAAACTTAGAGGCTTAGCACTATTCAGAGAGCAAAATTACAATTTGAAGAACGAATGCAAAAAAATATAATCAATGAGTAAGTTCTAATTATGAATTCTAATCTAGCATATATATACTCCTTGATCTTCCTTGATTTGCTGACAGTTAGGTAATCTTCTATCTTCTGAGATAATCTTGATGATCTTCAAAGTATTTCGAGATATCTTCAAAGATAGGATTTTTCCATATATAGCTCAACAGAAACTGTTTAATGAATACAACAGTTCTTGATTTTTCTAACAGTCTTTAGCTTCAAGGTCTTCAAACAGTTGTAGACGTTTACACTAACAGTTCTCAACTGTTTTCATATTTTCAACTAACAGTTTCCAACTGTTACACCAACCTTTACTTAACAATCTTAACAGTTTTAACAGTTTTGATTTTTGCATGTATAACAGTTTCAATGACTTAGCCAATTTCCAACAGAGTATGGTCATAAACATGTTGTACATAGGATGCAGGTTGTTCCTCTTAAACTGATTCTTTTTCTCTAGTGGACCTGAATAACCAAAAGATTGAACTGCAGCTAGACAGACTGCTTCCATAGGGATTTCAGCAAAAGTAACTATAGGAGGACGATTGTCAGCAGTAGGAAGGTGTAAAATCTCCCTAAGTCTGTCCACTGTGATAGCAATAATGAACTCATCAACGTCTGCCCGGATAGAAAGAGTTTTAGTACAACTAGTGTGCATATGACAAGTTTTTCAAAACTGTTGAGCATACACCTCTGGGACATGAGTATCGGCAGTAGCAGGGTTGTAAGTTAACAAATAGTTCAAAGGATGGATTCGGAGTATTTCAGTAAGGACTGGGAAGTTTGGATTTTTCAAAGTAGCAAGGTCAATGAACTGGTTATTATCATGAGTGGTTACAGAAAGAAATTCTGCTTTAGGCATTAAGAGCTCGTCTGGTTTTGGGTTTTGGGCTGGCTGACTAGGAGCCACAAAATAAACATGTGATGTGGATTCACCTTCCATATTAGCCAAGTTACCTGCACACAACAACAAATCAGGTTAAATCTGTAATGCAATGATTATTGACAAGCCCACACACTCATAAAAAAACAGTCAAACTTAGATAAAACTCGACCTTTTGATACTAAGTTGACCTATTTTAACCAAATGTTTGATTTTTGAAAAATTGAAATTTATGACAAAAAATCCTTAACACTGAAATCCTCATTGAGTACATGATGTTTACACTTATCAAAAAATGAATTTTGAGCTTTATTATACACTGATTACATGTATACGAACAACTTTGTTACACTGAAGCATAGTCAAAATTTGATCCTAACACCATGTAATCACTCAAAATCCAAATTTCTAGTACAAACTCATACCCACGAAGAACACATGTTAAAATTTATGAAAACGTTTTGTAGATCTGTGTTCCTTATTCAATCCTAAAACCAACCATACAACAATCGAAGCCAAACAAGGTCAGATTGAGGGTCAAATCGCAAAAAGAGAGTCCGAAAAACCCTTGAAGTTTCGGAACTGTTTTGGTTCAAAAATCCATTAAAAATCAATATTAGTTAAATTCCACCGTGAGGATTGATTACCTCATTGTTAGGAATCGATTGACACAAAAATTGTAAATTTTGGTAGAGTTTTGCTTGGATTTGTTTAACGTTGTAACCGAGAGAAAAAAAATGGTGAAAACAGTTGGTTGCGATGAAAATGATCGAAGAAGACGATCTGTTGACAATATCTAAAAAGGTGATTGAAGTGACAAGGACATGTGTCATTCACTGATTAGACCAAAAGAAAATGACGCGGTCAAACGGAGGTGATCACATGCAATTCAAATTCAAATTCAATCGAATGCGATTGAACCCAATGCTAGTGTTGTGTGATCGAACTCAATTGAACACAAAAGAAATGTACTTAGAAAATCTCAAAGATTGAGTCAATCAAACTGAACAATCCAATGCAATCAACAATGATCGAGTGCGATCAAAGCGAATGAATAACAATGTGTTAGAATGCAATTCATTTTTCAATGTGATCAATGCGATCGAAGTCAATTTTCAGAATTCAATTGAACTAACACTTGATGAATTTTTAAAACTTTTCCATTTTCTAATTTGCAGTTTTATTTTATTTTTCTGTTTTCTATTTTCCAAATTTGATTTTAAACATTCAAAATGCACAATATAAAACTCCCCCTCAATCTGTGCACGAATTTTTTCAAAAAGGTTAGATTGAGTAAAGATATAGACACTCCCCCTAGATTTCTGTATTGATGACCTGCAAAACAAACAAACTTCATAATACCTATTTAAAACCAAAAAAAAATAATAATAAAGAAAAAGGAAAATCAGTATGTCATACATGCTTATTAAGCATGCCAAGAAATGCGCACTGCCAACGTACCGGATTACATGAAATGAAAATAGCAGATTGCGAGTCACAAAACAGTGGGATCTTATCATACTGTAAGCCAAAGTCTGATAACTTTGTCCGGATCCACAAATTCTGTGAGAAACACTTTGCAGAAGCAACATATTCAGCTTCAGCAGTTGATGTAGATACACAGTTCTGTTTCTTAGAGGTCCAGCAGACTAATCTATCTCCTAAGAAATGCGCACTGCCAGAGGTACTTTTTCTGTCTATCATGCATCCAGCATAGTCATACTCTGAGTAAGCATACAAGTCAAGATTAGAATCTCTAGGATACCATAAACCCAAATCCATAGTTCCTTTAAGATAACGAAAAATTCGCTAGACTGCTTGCAGATGTGACTCTTTGGGATTGGCCTTGAACCGAGCACACAGACAGGTTGAAAACATGATGTCTGGTCGGCTTGCAACCACATACAGTAACAAACCAATCATACCCCTATATGTCTTCAGATCGGCGGGTAAACCGTCCAAATTAGTAGATAGCTTAGTTTATACTGCCATAGGAGTTGAGATTGCTGAGCAAGTGAGCATGTCATATTTTTTCAGTAAATCCTTTATGTACTTTGAATGTCTGATAAAGATACCAGTGCTCAGTTGCTTTATTTGGAGACCAAGGAAAAATGACATTTCCCCCATCATGCTCATTTGAAAACGATTTGCCATTGTCTTAGCAAACTCGTCACTGTATTTGGGATTTGTTGAGCCAAAGATAATATCGTCAACGTATATCTGCACCAAAATTTTATCTTTGCCCTTGGCCTTAATAAACAGTGTAGTGTCAGATGTTCCTTTTGTGTAACCCTCAATGAGTAAATATTTAGATAAGACATCATACCAGGCACGAGGTGCTTGTTTTAGACCATATAATTCCGTATCCAAAAATTAAACATGATTTGGTTATTGAGGATGTACAAATCCTTCAGGTTGTGAAACATAAACTTCTTCTTTGAGAATGCCATTGAGAAACGTAGTTTTCCCATCCATCTGAAAGACTTTAAGGCTCCGACTTGCAGCATATGCTAAGAAAAGTCTAATTGCTTCAGTTCTGGAAACAGGAGCAAATGTTTCATCCTAATCAATTCCTTCCTGTTGATTGTAGCCTTTTGCCACTAATCGAGCCTTGTTTCGAACAACTACACCATCTGTATCCCTTTTATTCTTAAAGATCCACTTGGTCCCTACAACAGATTTTTCATGTGGAAGAGGTACTAAAATCCAGACTTGTAGGCGATCAAACTGATTTAACTCATCTTGCATGGCAATCACCCAATCTGGATCACTAAGTGCTTCAGAGACCTTAGTGGGTTCTATCATACTCAGAAAACTAGAGTATTGACATTCATTTGCAGTTGCAGATCTAGTACAAACACCAAAACGTGGATTACCAATTATTTGAGTTTCAGGATGGTGTCTCGTCCATTTTGTTTCATGAGGGGTTTAAGTTGAAGGAAAGAAAATTTCCCGAGAAGGTATTTGTTCCTCAGCTTCTGTGATTTGATTCGGATCTGAATCTAAGATAGGCGGACTCTCAAATTCTTCTTCCGGAGTAGCCTCTTCAGGACGATTGATGGAATCAGATGCAGATTCTTCAAGAGGAATATCAGCAAAAGGATTTGATTATGTTACTGTTGGAGGAGTAATAGTAACACTCTCTTGAATAACTGGTTCAGTCCTAGAAACATCACGAATAGGAGTAGATTCAAATCTTAAGATATCAAACATAAAATCTAAGTCATTTTCATTTGAACTGGACTCAATTTTTGTATCGTTTAATTGAAGAATCGGTTTTCGAACGGTCATGTTCAGAAGCGTTTTTAGAATGTACTGGTGGAAAAATGTAACATTTAATGAATCATCAAATGTGACATTTATGTTTTCTTGTACATTTTGTGTTCTTTTATTGAAAACTCTATATGATTTTGATTCTTGAGAATAACCGAGGAAAATCGCTTCATCTTCTTTAGTTGCAAATTTTCCTAAGTTATCCTTATCATTCAGAACATAGCACCTATTACCAAATATTTGAAAATATTTGATATTAGGTACAATTCCATTTGCCAGTTCATATGGAGTTTTATTTAAATGTTTATGTATAAAAGAACGATTCTGCATATAGCAGGCAGTGCTGATTGCTTCAGCCCAGAAGGAAGGTGGGAAGCCTGAATAAGACATCATTGTACGAGCAGCGTCATCCATAGTTCGGTTGCGTCGTTCCACAACACCATTTTGCTGAGGTGTGTATGCTGCAGAAAACTGATGTGTAATTCCCACAAGGTCAAAGTAGCTCTTCAGAGTGTTATTCTTGAATTCTGTTCCATTATCTGTCCTAATGGCAATAGCACTCTGATTGTGCTTGTTTTGCTGCTGCTTTATAAAAGTGATAATTGTTGGAGCAGCCTCATCCTTGGAATGCAGAATCTTGACCCAAGTATATCGTGAGTAGTCATCCACCATGACTAAGATATACTTCTTCCCGCTTCTAGACTGAACTCGCATTGGACCACACATATCCATGTGCAGAAGTTGAAGCGGCTTAGATGTACTCATCTCTTGTTTGTTCAAATGAGAAGACTTTCGCAATTTGCATTTCACACAGTCTGCACACAGAGTGTTCTTTTTGAATCTCAACTTTGGTAGGACTTTAACCAAATCAGCTGATATCAGTTTGTTGATGCTTCTAAAGTTTAGGTGAGACAATTTTCTGTGACATTGCCAAGTTAAGTTTGAAGATGCTTCAGACAGTAAACAGATTGAATTTTACGTGGTATAGTTGTTGGTCCCTTAGTGAGAAGGTCAACAAGCAAGTAATGTGTAGAAGGGGGTTGAATACACTATCTGTGGAAAATTGAACAAATCAATAAAAAGTGTTAACACACATTAAACCATAACAGTCGAATGCTTTGCTTTTCATTCATAAGAAGATGATTACAGACTCTATCAAGTAAGCAACACTTGATATGTAAACACCTAATGTAAATCAAATCTCACAATCTCTCAAACTTTGCTATCTATAATCAACTTATGATTATAGATAACTTACCAATTTCACAACTGATGTGAATATTCGAACACACGAATAGCTTGGCAATCTGTGAGTTTCTTGATCATGTTGAACTGAGAAACAGTGAATCAAGAATCGTAACACATGCTGTTTGAGGTGAAACTGAGTTTGGCTCTGTAACTCATTTTTTCGTTGTAGTCGTCGTACCTCAAGACTTAGCAGGAGATAAGTATTTATAATCCTGTGCCTACGGATCCTAACAAACTAGAACTAATCCTAATTTGATAACTAACTAATGGATAACCCGGAATCTTGAATCTTGAATCTTCTTATCTTGAGTCTTCAATCTTCAATCATGATTCTGGAATATTCTTATCCTTGCCGTAGATATAGAGAGATAAAAGATGATTTTAAAACATATTTAAGTTCTCTTAAACTGACTTCTTACTCGGACTGAGTTACTCAGCTTGAAACTCATCAAGCTGAGTTCTTCGAGAACAAACCCGAAAACAAACATTAACTAACATGTATATTAATTAACTTATCCTTAGAAGTCCTAAGAGTTAGCTAGAACTTATTTAGCAACTCTATTGAGCTGACTCAGTCTATACACTGAGTCACTCAGCTTGATATACATCAAGTTGAAACTCAATATATATATCTTAGGAGACATACACAGCTTATCAAACACATTGATAATCTTACTAAGATATAGTATAAGTTGATCAAACATATGTACAACTTATACTCATTTTGAAACACTATAAGTGTTCAGTCTGATTAAGCTTTCATAGTTCTGTTTAAGTTGTATTCAGAACTTATCTTACAAACTTAACTTTGTCTCATCAAATTTCAACTGATGAGATCATTTGACCAACAAACTCCCCCTATTTGATGATGATAAAACCATCAAACAGTTCTTAAGTTTGTTTAACAGAATTATGTTTTAAATCTTAAACTTATCAAGATTTTATTTTTGAACTTATCAAATATTAATTGAACTTATCAATTTTAATTGAACTTATCAATTATAAGTGGAACATACCAACTTTAAGTTAAACAAACCAACCAAACATGTTAATGAATAAGAATTAATCAATTATTCATTCAAGCTGAACTAATCAGACTAATATTATGAACATATCATAACACAATTGAACATATCAAACTAATACTTGTATTAATTAAACATATCATAATACAAAAGTTTTGATCACTAAGATCATGCATACTTAGTGCTTAGAAGAATTAGAACTAATCTAATATGTACAATAGAACTAATCTATTCTGGATGCAGCTCTTTAAACTCTTTAATCTCCTTGTTGATTTCTTCTTGGAGTTCTTGCAGGTTAGGCAAGTATTGAAGCTGATCCTTTTGTGATCTAATTGCTCTGTTTAGTCTGTACCTGAACTTGGCATTTTGTTCAGTCTTTCCTACTATTAGTCTCAGAGCAAGCACTTGAGTTACCCCAAACATATATATATACTTTCATCAGACTGGAAGCATTGTTCTCCGTTTTTGTCTAAGTACATAAACCCTTTCTGAGGCTTTTCAACATAAGTATTTTTTTTAAACTCTATTCCCTCAGGAAGATCAAGACTGTACTTGTTTGCTTTTGCTAATCCAGCTGGCTTTGAAGACTTTTTCTTCCCCATTTTGTGAAAGGAAGTTAGTATGGTTAACACCTCAGACCTAAGAATGATTTCCATCGCATCCGTTCTTGCAATCAGCCTTAGTATTTCATCCTTTACTTGATTTCTAGCAGAGGAATTTTCCATATGCTTAATGAGTATGACCACTTGCTTCCATTCTTCATATCCTAGTCTGTGAAGTTGATTCAGCTCAAGGGAAGGTGTTTCACCATTTCTTAAGACGAACTCCAGAATGACTATCCTTTGAACTGAGTTCAACTTAACTGATTTAATTGATGAAGAGAAGTATGACCTTGTATAATACTGAGTTATATCCTCCTCCTCTTGTTGATTCTTAACAGGAGGTTCTTCTTCTTATTCTTCCTTGGGCACAATAGGCAGTCTGAGTCTTGCTAGTTCCTCATTCTGTATTCTGATTTGCTCAGCCCGTACTTGTTGTCTTGCTTCTTTCTCATTTGCTAACACAGCTTGAACATCCATTTGTCTTCTCCTTAATTCATTGATTGACATCCCAAGCTGGTCAGCATCCTCTTGTTCCAACCTTCTTACTGCCAGCAGAGAAGCTCTTTCCTGTAATGTCATCTTATCTGCAGAGTCTTCTTCTGAGGCTGATTCACTAAGAATCATCTTTCTTCTTTTCTGCTGGAGGGGTTCTGATTCATCTGAGCTGACTACTAAAGGTCTCTTTCCTTTAGCCTTTTCAGTCAGCCCAACTTGTATCTCCATTTCTTTCTCCCCCTCAATATGATCTGCTCTCTTTGCCAGTAATAATAAGGCTTCAGCTTGGACCAACCCGGCTTCATCCTTTTGAACATTCTCTCCGTTTTTGTCATCATCAATAGGGGTTGAAGTCTTGTGTTGTTGTAGGGCAGCAACAACAGATTTCAGTTTCAGCACCTCCTCAGCAAGAGAATCTAGAATCATCAGCAAATTCTTCTTTGTTTGTTTTCTTTTGAGGTGCAAAGTATCACACTGACCTTTAAAGAAATTCATTAGATCATCCAGGTCAGCTTGAGAAGGTTGGGATTGGGTGCGTCGTCCAAGGGTTTGTGTATACCCTAAAACTCATGTGCACCAGAGTTTGGACCATGTGAGTCATCCTGGTATTGATATGACACATTGACAGGTCGTGCAGGTGGGTGTGAGAAGTGAAGAGAAGTAATAGGGCTCGAAACGTGAAGTGTATTGGTAGGTGGTTGGCTAATTGGTTTGGAGGGGGGTGATTGACCCTGGGATTGGTCATTCTTTCAATGTTACCTGAGTGTGTCTGCTCAGGCATAGTAACAGGCTCTCCCATGGCTCTGGAGAGTGTGGGCTGAGTAGACACCACACCCGGTTTAGACTGTTGGGTTGAAATGAGCCTCGAGGTTGACACCTTAAGAGTAGACGTCTCCCCCTCAACTCCTGCCTGGGGAGGGATCAATGTGATCTCAGCTCCAGTGATGCCTATAGGAGTGGCACCACCTTTGGCAGTTTTGCGAGTGTAGGTATGGATATTCTCCCTTGTAGCAGTGGGCATACTAGGGGTGGCTTCAGAGTTGAGTTGAATGGAAGGTGGAGGAGATGGGTTAGACTTGGTTGGGTTTACCACAACCTTATCTCCAAATGATGATGGAGAAAAGTGAGAAGAAGTTGAGAGAGGAGGAGTGATACCTGGTCTAAGTCTGGCATCGAATGAAGACTCTGAAGATGACTTAGAACCAGAGGGAGAGGAAGGCTCAGTGTGAGTAGATTACTTAGCTCGATGATCTGGTTAAGCTCCAGATGCACCCCCTTGATCCAACTCCTCAGCTTCACTGTCAGAAGAAGCTCCCTCAGCTATCCATCGCATTGGGTCACTCAGACCTTCCCGCTCCGGAAAGATTTCATTGTTGAACATCTTTGAGTTCAGTGCTGTGGCAGGGAACACATCCTGTCCAGCTTCATATAGCTGTTCTCCCAACTCAGCTTCCACCACCAAGGATAAGTACCTTATGAATGGTACATGGAGATCCTATGGTGTCTTCACCACATGGGCTTTGAGCTCGTTGAAGATGAGCAATGCATAATCCAGGTTTCTGGCATTGTACATGTTGTAGAGCAGCTGCATATCGAACTCATTAACCTGGTCCAAGCCTTCAATTTTAGTGCCAAGTGAACGTATCACATTGGACACCATGAAGCCCCATCCAGTAAGAAAATTGGTCTTCTTTATAACACCCTCAGTCTGTGGGTGACCCATGTTGGGTAGGACTAACCTAGCCACTTGTCTGGTTGCAGCAACTTCGAACACATCATTAACAGGAAGTTGAAGAACTTCCCTTAGCCGCTGTACATAATGGAAAATTGTTCTATCCCCATTTAGAACAGTGTCTGTGATCTCTCCCTTGTTCTGATCATAAGTACAGGTGTACCAGAACTCTAACAGATGTTGTGGAACAATGTAGAGTGGTGCTCCAGAGAAAGCGAATGCCAGTGGGCATTTTCGAATATAGTCCGCCCATATCTCATATCCTCTGCCTTGTTTCCTTGCTGGAATTGCAAGTCATGCCCGTTGATTGTTGATTCTGATCAATGGCGCTCCATTGTTCTTAAACTGAGCACCTCGTACCATCCGATCACTGAGAAGTAGAGTGGTTCCGTTCATTGTTGAATTACACTGAGTAACTACTGAGCAATTGAGGATTCGCACTGAGCGTTGCGAAAATCGCACTTAGCAATTTAGGGTTTGAATATGAACGGAGGAATGCACTGAGCAAAAGAGGTGTTTGCGAAAGGTATTTGAGTGTATGAGAAGATGAGAAGTTAGAATTGTACGTGTAAACTTCTCTAAACCGGTTATGGTCGTTATATATACCTTTCTGAGGAAAGAGAAAAGTTACCGTTGAAAACCCTTTTATCCGTTACGCCAAATGAAATTACGGCTTGATGTAACAGTAATAGGGTAGAAACACATCATCTTCCAACGGTTAAATGCGTAAAATAATATTATTGACTTACAAGAATATTATAAACACTGTTGTATTACACCAATACAGAATTGGTATAAATCGGGATTTGAGACTGACTCAATTACACAACGACACATGAATTAATAACACTTAGTAATTAAAACATGGTATTGGACACACCAAGTCTGAGTAAACTCATTACTCAGCTTAAGTCAAGCACTCAGCTTGATTTGAGCACTCAGCTTGAGATTGATACTCAGCTTGAGTAGAGTACACAACTCAAGCTCAATGACACTTAGTCATTTATATTTGAGACATACTCAAATATATATTTTAACTACACTGAGTAGTTAAACCTATGTTTGGAACTCAACAAACGTGTGAACCAATCACACAACTTGAGTTATGCACATAGCTCAGACTCAATGACACTTAGTCATTTTGGTTTGAGACTTACTCAAACTTATGAACTCATCATTCATCTTGACAAGATGTTCAGTTTATGAAAACATATTTATAAACTGTGCACTCAGCTTTAGACACTTAGTCTTTGTCAAACTGAAACTCAAATTCTAGACACTTAGCTAGGGGTTGAGCATACCCAATTCACTTAGCAGATACATAAACCTCTTTTCATCAAGTGGTTTTGTAATGATATCTGCTAATTGGTCATCAGTGGAGATAAATTTTATGTCAACTTTACTTTTTTCCACTATGTCCCTGATGAAGTGATGTCTAATTTCAATGTGCTTGGTTCTTGAGTGGAAGACTGGATTGTAAGTGATGGCTATAGCGCTTTGGTTATCACATAAGATAGGAATTTTCTTAAAAATCATACCAAAGTCTTGAAGCTGATATTGCATCCACATGATTTGAGCACAACCGCTTCCTGCTGCAACATACTCAGCTTCAGCAGTTGAAGTAGCCACTGAGTTCTGTTTCTTACTAGTCCAGCTTACTAGCTTCCCTCCAAGCATTTGACATCCTCCTGTTGTTGATTTTCTGTCCAACTTGCACCCTGCATAGTCAGCATCTGAATAACCAACTAACTCAAAGCTAGAGTCCTTTGGATGCCAAAGATCTAGATTTGGTGTACCTTTAAGGTACCTAAACATCCTTTTTACAGCTTGAAGATGTGATTCCTTAGTATCTGACTGATATCTTGCACAAACACATGTAGCAAACATGATATCAGGTCTACTAGCTGTCAAATAGAGTAATGAACCAATCATTCCTCTATAGGTAGACTGACATACAGACTTACCATCTGAGTCCTTGCTCAGCTTGACATCTGCTGACATGGGTGTTTTCATGGTTGAACTTGAATCAAAACCATATTTCTTTATCAAATCAAGAACATACTTGCTTTGATTGATGAATATTCCATCAGGCTTTTGTTGAATTTGTAAGCCTAGGAAGTATGTCATCTCACTCATCATGCTCATATTGTACTTTTGTGACATTATTTTGGAGAACCATTCACACAGAGATTCATTTGTAGAACCAAAAATAATGTCATCCACATAGATTTGTACAAGAATCACCTGTCCTTTACTCTTTTTAATAAAGAGTGTCTTATCTATACTACCTATGGTGAAATCCATTGATAGTAGATAGTTGGACAATGTATCATACCAAGCTCTCGGAGCTTGTTTAAGACCATACAAAGCCTTGTCTAACTTATAGACATGGTGTGGAAACCTTGAACTAACACAGCCAGGAGGTTGTTTCACATAGACTTCCTCCTAAAGTTTTCCATTTAGGAAAGCACTCTTCATATCTATTTGATAGACTTTGAAGTCTTTATATGCAGCATAAGCTAAGAATAGTCTTATGGCTTCAATTCTATCAACATGGGCAAATGTCTCATCATAATCGATTCCTTCTTCTTGCTTATACCCTTGTGCTACCAGCCTAGCTTTGTTCCTAACTATCACTCCATCCTTGTCCATTTTATTTCTATAGACCTACTTAGTGCCTATAACTGTGTGATCTTTGGGGGCAGGGACAAGTCTCCAGACTTTGTTTCTCTCAAACTCGTTTAATTCCTCTTGCATAGCTTCAATCCAATCCTTATCCTCTAAGGCTTCTTCAGTCTTCTTTGGTTCCATTTGAGATAGAAAACCAAAGTAAGCAGCATAGTTAGCTGCAGCCTTTGATCCGATCATCACCCTTTCTTGAACATTACCAATTATTTGATCTTGAGGATGATCTTTGAGGTATTTAAATGTCGTAGTTGGAGAGTCTGGTTCTGGATCTGAGTGATATTGAGAAATCTGAGGTGAACTGACATTCTCAGTCTCAATAGCAGCGTTGTCAACAAACTGTTGATCACTAAGATCTTCAGTCTGAGGAACGTCAGCTCCAAAGGGATTGATGAACTCATCATCCTTCTCAGCTTGAGAGTTCCTTGGAGCTTGTGATGATTTCTTTGATGGACACACATCATCATCACTATCATCTCCCATGACATATATAGGGTTTGATATATTTGTTTTCTTAGGCTTTTCAAGCTCACTCAGAATAACCAAGTCAGCTTGTATTTTATCAGTTTGATCAAAACTGTCTTCATCAAATGAGACATGAATTGATTCTTCTATAGCCTTTCTCCTTGTGTTATATATTCTATAAGACTTGGAGATTGAGAAATAACCAACGAAAATTCCAGGATCAGCTTTAGGTTCCAACTTATGGAGCTGATCTCTTTGATTCAGCACATAGCATTTTGAACCAAAGACATGGAAATAACCTATATTAGGCTTTCTAGATTTATACATTTCATATGCCGTCTTGCTATGTCTTTTGACAACGATTGACCTATTTTGGGTATAACAGGCTGTACTGACAGCTTCATCCCAGAAATAGAGTTTCAATCCTTGTTAGGAAAATGATCTCATCAGTTATGATTTGATGAGACAAAGTTAAGTTTGTAGGATGTGTTCTAAGTATAACTTAAACAGAATTATGAGGCTTGATCAGACTGAACACTTATAGTGTTTTACACTGAGCATAAGCTGAGCATATGTTCGATCAGCTTAGACTATATCTTAGTAACATTATCAATGTGTTTGATAAGCTGTGTATGTCATCTAACGTATAGGTTGAGTATTCAGCCTGATGTGTTTAAAGCTGAGTGACTCAGTGTATATACTGAGTCAGCTCAATAAAGTTGCTAAATAAGTTCTAGCTAACTCTTAGGACATCTAAGGATGAGTTAATTATTATACATGTTAGTCCATGTTTGTTTTCGAGTTTGTTCTCGAAGAACTCATCTTGATGAGTTTCAAGCTGAGTAACTCAGTCCGAGCAAGAAGTCAGCTTAAAGAGAATTTAAATATGTTTTAAATTTATCTTTTATCTCTCTATAACTACGGGAAGGATAAGAAGATTCTAGAATCAAGATTGAAGATTGAAGACTCAAGATAAGAAGATTCAAGATTCAAGATTCCGGGTTATCCGATAGTTATTTAGCAAATTAGGATTAGTTCTAGTTTGTTAGGACCCGTAGGTTCAGGATTATAAATACTTATCATCCTGATAAGTTTAGAGGTACGACTTCGACTACGAGTTACTGAGCCAAAACTCAAGTCTCACATCAACATTGATCGTATGTGTTACGAATCTTGATTTACTGTTTGTCAGTTCAACGTGATCAAGATACTCACAGATTGCCAAGTTATTTGTGTGTTCGAATATTCACATCAGTTGTGAAATTGGTAAGTTTTCAATCTGTGATTAAAACCTGTTTAGAGAGTCGTCCGGTATCTATAATCATAAGTTGATTATAGATAGAAAAGTTTGAGAGATTGAGAGATTTGATTTACATTAGGTGTTTACATATCAAGTGTTGCTTACATGATAGAGTCTGTAATCATCTTCTTAATAGTATAAAGCAAAGCATTCGATTGGTGTTGTTTGATGTGTGTTAACACTTTTTATTGATTTGTTCAATTTTCCGTAGAAAGTGTATTTAACCCCCCTTCTACACATTACTTGCTTATTGACCTTCTCACTAAGGGACTAACAACTGGTATCAGAGCAGGCTGAACAATTTCATATGTTGAAAGTTCAAGATTATGAGAAAGTTCGTAATGTCTACAAGCAACAATTCATCAAACTTTCCTCAGATGTCTGCCAAGGGATGTCCCATCTTTGATGGATCTGACTATCCTATATGGAAATTCAGAGCCATGCTTTTCCTTAAGTCTATTGACAATTGTATGTCCGATGTCATCACTAAAGGACCTATTATCCCCAAGATTTCTGCTGTTGTTAGTGATACGTCCGCTGACAAATCAGACAGAAGTGAAAAAGAAGTAAAGAAGCCTGTTGCATCTTGGACAGATGAAGTCTGGAAACTGTTCAATCTGGATGACAAGGCAAAGAGTGTTCTGGCAAATGCCCTGACCAATGAGATCTTGTATATAGCGATTGCTTGTCAAACTGCAAAAGAGATCTGGGATACGCTATGTATTACATATGAGGGCACTGATCTGGTCAGGCAGCAAAAGAAGAGTCACCTGAATAGATCAGATGTAAACTTCTTTTCAAAGAAGAACAAAACCTTTCCTGATTTGTTCACAAGGTTTCACTTCTTGATAAATGACCTGCTAAGTGTGGGTATTAAGAAAGATGAAGCTGAACTTGTGCTGAAATTTCTGGATGTGTTACCAGAAAGGTTCAATGAAGTAACCACAGCACTGATGGCTGGAGGAACATTACATATGTATAACCTACAGTCCATCTATGGGTTCTTGCTCAATCATGAACAAATCACAGAGCACAAGAGAACTTCTCAACAACAACTTAAGGATTCTTTGGATTAAGCTGATATTGCATTAGCTGCACAGAAAAAGAAGAAAGGTTCCAAGGCCTTGGTTGTTGAATCTGAGACTGAGTTAGGATCTCAAGCTGACTACTTAGACTCAGACTCAGGTGATACTGATGATGTTTAGACTATCACTGAGCAAATGGCCATGTTAGCCAGATGGTTGAGAATATCTCAACGGGGAAGAGGAAGATCTGACAGGTGCAAAGGGAAGAGTTCCTTTGATCCCAAGAAGGTTGTGTGCTTCAACTATCACAAGAAGGATTGCTGCTGAGTGCAGATTAAAGAAGGAAGAATCAACATCAGTTGCTGATAAGAATGCTTATAGAGCTGACAAGTATAAAAAGAAATATACTCAACTCAAGGAAGCAAAGCCAGAAGAGAAAGGACTCTACGCTGAAACCTGGGATACAAAATCATCTACCTCGGATGATGATGATATTTGTCTAATGGCTCAAGAAGATGAAGAGTTTGAAATTGATGAAGTTGATTATGGTTTGTCCGAGTCAACTTTTGAAGCTGACATGAAGGAAACTGAGGAAAGCAGCATACTTAGTGATTGGGATCCTGCTTCCATGTACAAGGTTAATAATTTCAACTCTTACACCGATGAAGAAAATGGTCTTGCCTTTGAATATTTGTTAAATGATTTCAAGACTGGCCTTTATGTCTCAAAAGGACCTCAAAGCTGAAATAGCTAAACTAAAGAAAGAGATTAAGGAAAATCAATCTCTCATTGATGTTGGTAAGAAAACATAGTGTGATCTTGAATGTCAAAGACACAATAATAAACTTCTAAGTGAAGAACTTCAGGAAGCCAAAGACAAAGCTGACTAACTTCAAAAGATCACTGAATCTTGGTGTAAGTCATCAAGGCTTGCTGAAAAATGCATCAACCAACAAATTCCAAAACAGGTACAAGCTGTACTTGGAGTTGACTATCAATTCGCAGCCTATGCAGCTGATAAGGATGAGATAGCAAGTACAGACTCTGAGGAAGATAGACAACTGATTGAGTATCAGAAGTCAGCCTCGGAGAAGAAACATGGTCAAAACCTTAAATACAATATGCTTGTAAAGGCCAAAGATCATGGTAACGAGTGCTCAACATTCAAACAGCATGGTAAGTCTGTGTTGGACAGATTAGGCACTCAGCCTATTCAAAGAACTTCAGTCATAGAAAGGCTTAATCCAAATCCTTTCAAAAGACAACATTCTCTATTTGGCTCAGTGAGAAGTTACAAGAATAGGAAGACCACTGTAAGTCAGAGGTCAAATCACAACAATGGTAAGTCCAAAGTTGTGGACCTTGGTAAGTCCAAGGAGATCAACAGTGGTAAGTCCAAACCTGTTGAAACTGGTGAGTCCAGAAAGCATGACAAAGGTAAGTCCAAAGTCATGGAAAATAAGTTTGTTGGTCAAACTTCTAATCAAAATGATAACAAACAAAGATCTGACAAAGGTAAGTCCAAAGTCAGTGAGCATTAAGTGAATCAACTTGCAAAGAAAGTTGAAAAGTTATCCACTACATATAATCCTAAGACTGAGAGCAAGTTCTCACAAGGATTATTAGACACTCTAGCTCCTATAGTCATTGGAAGAAGGAGATGCTACAAGTGCAGAAGTAGAGGTCATGAGGCCAAGGACTGGGACACTGAAATCTCAAGGCCTGAACAAGAACAGGCTGATCAGCCTACATGTGACTCAGCTCCTGCTCAAGCTGAACAATCAGTTCCACAAGATGAAGATGCTAAGTACTCATCATCTGAACCCACCAAAAAGTGGGTTCCCAAACAAAACTAATGTGTTTAGTTTTCATATCATATGTAGTGTTCAAGTAAATGGTACTTGGATAGTGGATGTTCAAGGCACATGACTGGGTAGAAAGGACTTCTTAGTGATTTCTAGGAAGATAAACGTCCTAAAGTAACTTTTGGTGACAACTCCGAGGGAAGAAGTAAAGGCTATGGGAAGATGCATGCTGGCAAGGTGACTTTCCAAAAGGTTGCATATGTAAAGGGTCTTAAACACAATCTGATCAGTATCAGCCAGTTGTGTGATGAAGACAATATAGTTACTTTTAGGAAGAAAGAAGGAATTATATATAATGATAAGGGTAAGCCTGTATTAATAGATAAAAGAGAGAGATATGTGTATCTACTTGATCTTAAATCTGCTGATCCCTATACTGAAACCTGCTTGTATTCCCAATCTGTTCCTAAGCTGAGTTGGTTGTGGCATAAAAGATTATCGCATTTAAATTTTAAAAATATAAATATGCTATCCAATAAAGAGTTAGTCTCTGGATTACCAAAGATCACATTTGTCAAGGACAAATTGTGTTCAGCTTCTGAAAAAGGGAAACACCATAAAGGGTCCTTTAAATCAAAGAAAATTTTTTCAATAACAGACCCACTGCATATGTTGCATATGGATCTGTTTGGACCCATAAGTACTCCTAGCCTAAGTGGCAAGAAGTGCACACTGGTGATAGTAGATGAGTTCTCACGATTCACCTGGGTAATATTCCTTAAAGCCAAAAGTGAAGCTGCCCTGGAGTTAATAAGTTTTATCAATCAGGAAGAGTTGCAGAAATGTAAGTCTATAAAGCAACTCAGAAGTGATCATGGGACTGAGTTCAGGAACTCTACCCTAAAAGGCTTTTGTGAACAAAAGGGAATATTACAAAATTTCTTCTCAGTCAGAACTCCTCAACAAAATGGAGTAGCTGAAATGAGATATAGAACCTTAATTGAGGCTGCTAGAACAATGCTATGTGAGGCAGGATTGAAACTCTATTTTTGGGATGAAGATGTCAGTACAGCCTGTTATACCCAAAATAGGTCAATCATTGTGAAAAGACATGGCAAAACATCATATGAGATGTATAAATCTAGAAAGCTTAATATAGTTTATTTCCATGTCTTTGGTTCAAAATGCTATGTGCTGAATCAAAGAGATCAGCTCCATAAGTTGGAACCCAAAGCTGATCCTGTAATATTCGTTGGTTATTCCTCAATCTCCAAGTCTTACAGAGTGTATAACACTAGGAGAAAGGCTATAGAAGAATCAATTCATGTCTCATTTGATGAAGACAGTTTTGATCAAGCTGAGAAAAGACAAGCTGACTTGGTTAGTCTGGAAAGCTTGAAAAACCTGAGGAAACCAATATATCAAATCCTATGTATGTCATGGGAGATGATAGTGATGATGATGTGTGTCCATCAAAGAAATCATCACAAGCTCCAAGGAACTCTCAAGCTGAGTAGGATGATGAGTTCGCCAATCCCTTTGGAGCTGAAGTAACTCAGATTGAAAATCTTAATGATCATAAGTTTGTTGACAATGCTGCTATTGAGACTGAGGATGTTAGTTCACCTCAAAGCTCTCAACATCACTTAGATCTAGAACTAGATTCTCCAACTACAACATTTAAATTCCTCAAAGATCATCCTCAAGATCAAATCATTGGAAATGTCCAAGAAAACGTAATGACAAGATCAAAGGCTACATCAAACTACGCTGCTTACTTTGGTTTCCTATCTCAAATGGAACCAAAGAAGACTGACGAAGCCTTAGAGGATGAGGATTGGATAGAAGCTATGCAAGAGGAATTAAATGAGTTTGAGAGAAACAAAGTCTAGAGTTTTGTCCCTGCCCCCAAAGATCACATAATTATAGGCACTAAGTGGGTCTATAGAAACAAAATGGAAAAGGATGGAGTGATAGTTAGGAACAAAGCCAGGCTGGTAGCACAAGGGTATAAGCAAGAAGAAGGAATCGATTATGATGAGACCTTTGCCCCTGTTGCTAGAATTCAAGCTATAAGGCTGTTCTTAGCTTATGCAACATATAAAGACTTCAAAGTCTATCAAATGGATGTGAAGAGTGCTTTCCTAAATGGAAAACTTCAGGAGGAAGTCTATGTGAAACAACCTCCTGGCTTTGTTACTTCAAAGTTTCCACATCATGTCTATAAGTTAGACACGGCTTTGTATGGTATTAAACAAGCTCCAAGAGCTTGGTATGATACACTGTCCAATTATCTACTATTAATGGATTTTACCAGAGGTAGTATAGATAAGACATTTTATTAAAAAGAGTAAAGGACAGCTGATTCTTGTACAAATCTATGTGGATGATATTATTTTTGGTTCTACAAATGAATCTCTATGTGAATGGTTCTCCAAAATAATATCACAAAAGTACAAGTTGAGCATGATGAGTGAGATGACATACTTCCTAGGCTTACAAATTCAACAAAAGCCTGATGAAATATTCATTAATCAAAGCAAGTATGTTCTTGATTTGATAAAGAAGTATGGTTTTGATTCAAGTTCAACCATGAAAACACCCATGTCACCAGCTATCAAGCTGAGTAAAGACTCAGGTGTTAAGTCTGTATATTAGTCTACCTATAGAGGAATGATTGGTTCACTACTCTATTTGATAGCTAGTAGACCTGATATCATGTTTGCTACATGTGTTTGTGCAAGATATCAGTCAGATCTTAAAGAATCACATCTTCAAGCTATGAAAAGGATCTTTAGGTACCTTAAAGGTACACCAAATCTAGGTCTTTGGTATCCAAAGGACTCTGGATATGAGTTAGTTGGTTTTTCAAATGTTGACTATGCTGGGTGCAAGTTAGATAGAAAATCAACATCCGGAGGATGTCAAATGCTTGGAGGGAAGTTAGTAAGCTGGACTAGTAAGAAACAGAACTCAGTGTCTACTTCAACTGCTGAAGCTGAGTATGTTCCAGCAGGAAGTTGTTGTGCTCAAATCCTCTGGATGCAACATCAGCTCCAGGACTTTGGAATGAGTTTCAAGAAAACTCCTATATTTTGTGATAACCAAAGTTCTATAGCCATCACTTACAACCCATTATTTCACTCAAGAACCAAGCACATTGAAATTAGACATCACTTCATCCAGGACATCATGGAAAAAGGTAAAGTTGATATGAAATTTATCTCCACTAATGATCAACTGGCAGATATCTTCACAAAACCACTGGATGAAAATAGATTTATGTATCTGCTAAGTGAATTGGGTATGCTCAACCCATAGCAGTGTGTCTATAATTTGAGTTTCAGTTTGACAAGACTAAGTGTCTTAAGTTGAGTGCACAATTTATAAATAAGTTTTTATAAACTGAAAAACATGTCAAACTGAATAATGAGTTCACATGATTGAGTTAGTCTCAAACAAAAATAACTAAGTGTCATTGAGTCTGAGCTATGTGCTTAACTTAATCTGTGGGATTGGTTCACACGTTTGGTAAGTTCCAAACAAACTTTAACTACTCAGTGTAGTTAAAATGTAAGTTTGAGTCAGTCTCAAATGAAAATGACTAAGTGTCATTGATTCTGAGCTATGTGCTCTACTCAAGCTGAGTTTCAATCTCAAGCTGAGTGCTCAATTCAAGCTGAGTGCTTGACTTAGGTTGAGTAATATGTTTACTCAGCTTGGTGTGTCCAAACTATGATTTAATTACTAAGGGTCATTAATTCATATGTCAATGTGTATTTGAGTCAGTCTCAAATTGCATCGTATACCAATTGTGTATTGGTATAATACATCAGTGTTAATAATATTTTTGTAAGTCAATAATATTATTTTACACATTTATCCGTTGGAAGATGATGTGTTTTTACCCTACTACTGTTACATCAAGTCGTAATTTCTTCGGCGTGAAGGATAAAAAGGAATTCCAACGGTAACTTTTCTCTCTCCTCAGAAAGGTATATATACCGCCATAACCGGTTTAGAGAAGTTTACACTTACAATTCTAACCTCTCACCTTCTCATACCTTTCGTAAATACCTCTTTTACTTCGTGCAATCATCCGTTCACATTCAAGCCCTAAATTGTTCAGTGCGATTTTAAGAACGCTTAGTGCATATCTTAATTTGCTTAGTGCACATTCAAAAGTTACTCAGTGTAATTTAACGATGGGCGGAACCATTCTTATTCTCGGTGATCGAATGTTACGAGGTGCTCAGTTTCGGAACAATGGTGCGCCGTTGATCCGAATCAACAACCAACGGGCCTGTCTTGCAATTCCAGCACGGAAACAAGGAAGAGGATATGAGGCATGGGTGGACTATATTCGTAAATGCCCCTTGGCATTCGCTTTCTCTGGAGCACCACTGCACATCGTTCCACAGCACCTGTTGGAGTTCTGGTACACTTGCACTTATGACCAGAACAGGGGAGAGATCGCTGGCACTGTTTTAAATGGGGATAGAACAGTTGTCATAACTATACAGCGGCTAAGGGAAGTTCTTCAACTCTCTGAAAGTGATATGTTCGAAGCTGCTATTACTAGGCAAGTGGTTAGGTCAGTCCTACCCAACATGGGTCACCCGCATACTGAGGGTGTTATAAAGAAGGCCACTTTTCCTACTGGTTAGGGCTTCATGGTGTCCATGGTGATTCGTTCGCTGGGAACTAAGATTGGAGGCCTGAATCAGGTGAATGAGTTCGAGATGCAGCTGCTCTACAACATGTACCATGCCAGAATTCTGGACTATGCACTGCTCATCTTCAACGATCTCAAAGCCAAAGTGGTGAAGACACCAAAGGATCTCCATGTACCATTCATAAGGTACTTATCCATGGTGGTGGAAGCTGAGTTGGGAGAACAACATTATGAAGCTGGACAAGATGTGTTCCCTGCCCCAGCACTCAGCTCAAAAATGTTCAACAATGACATCTTACCAGGGCAGGAAGGTCTGAGTGACCCAATGCGATGGATAGCTGAGGGAGCCTCTTCTGACAATGAAGGTGAGGAGTGGGATCTAGGGGGAGCATCTGGAGCTGAACCAGATCATAGAGCTGAGCAACCTGCTCATGCTGAGCCTTCCTCTCCCTCTGGTTCTAAGTCCTCTTCAGAGTCTGCCTTCGTTACAAGACCAAGACAAGGTACAACTCCTCCTCTATCAACTTATTCTCACTTTTCTCCATCATCATTTGGAGATAAGACTGTGGTAAACCCAACCCAGTCTAACCCATCTCCTCCACCTTCCATTAAACTCCACTCTGAAGCCACCGCTAGTGTGCCCACTGCTACTAGGAAAAAAATCTAAACATATACTCGTAAAACTGCCAAAGGTGGTGCCACTCCTATAGGCATCATAGGAGCTGAGATCACACTGATCCCTCCATAGGTAGGAGTTGAGGGGGAGACGCCTACTCTTAAGGTGTCAACCTTGAGGCTCATTTCAACCCTAAAGCCTAAACCGGGTGTGGTGTCTACTCAGCCCACACTTTCCAGAGCCATGGGAGGGCCTGTTACTATGCATGACTAGACACATTCAGGTAACATTGAAAGAATGACCAATCCCCAAGGTCAATCACCCCCCTCCAAACCAATAAGCCAACCACCTACACATACACTTCACATTTCAAGCCCTATTACTTCTCTTCACTTCTCACACCCCCATGCATGACCTGTCAATGTTTCATCTACATACCAAGGTGAATCACAGGGTCCAAACTCTGGTGCAAATGAGTTTGAGGGTATACACGAACCCTGAGATGATACACCTAAGTTCCAACCCTCTCAACCTGACTTGGACGACTTGATGAATTTCTTTAAAGGTCAGTTTGATAAATTACACCTCAAGAGAAAGCAAACTAAGGCGGATATGTTGATGATTCTGGATTCTCTGCATGAGGAGGTGCTAAAATTAAAATCTGCTGTCGCTGCCCTTCAACAACACAAGACTTCGACCCCTGTTGATGATGACAAAAAGGGGGAGAATGTTCAAAAGGCTGAAGTTGCGTCTGTCTAAGCTGAAGCTTTATTACTATTGGCAAATGGAGCAGATCAGATTGAGGGGGAGAAAGAAATGGAGATAGAAGCTGAGCTGACTGAAAAAGCAAAAGGCAAAAGACCAGTAGTGGTCAGCTCAGATGAGTCAGAACCCCCTCAGCAGAAAAAAAGAATGATGATTCTTAGTGAATCAGCCTCAGAAGAAGACTCTGCTGACATAATGACATTACAAGAAAGAGCTTCTCTGTTGGTAGTAAGAAGGATGGAACAAGAAGATGCTGACCAGCTTGGGATGTCAATCAACGAGTTAAGAAGAAGACAAATAGATGTTCAGGCTGTGTTAGCTGATGAGAAAGAAGCAAGAGAACAAGCCTGGGTTGAGCAAATCAGAAAGGAGAATGAGGAACTAGCAAAACTCAGACTACCTATTGTGCCCAATGAGGAAGAGGTAGAAGAGCCTCATGTTCAGGATCAACAAGAGGAGGAGAATATAACTCAGTGTAATACAAGAACTTATTTCTCTTCTCAAATTGATTCACTCAAGTTGAGTTCAGTTCAAGGGATCATCATCATGGAGTTTGTCTTAAAGAATGGTGAAACACCTTCTCTAGAGCTGAATCGACTTCATAAACTCGGATATGAAGAGTGGAAGCAAGTGGCTATACTTATTAAGCAAATGGAAAAGTCCTCTGCCAAAAATCAAGTTAAAGACCAAATCTTAAGGCTACTTGCAAGAGCTGATGCGATGCAAATCATACCCAGGACTGAGATAGCTACCCTACTGACTTCTTTTCATAAAGTTGGAAAGAAGAAGCAAACAAAGCCAACTGGATTAGCATATATCGATTAGTACAGTCTCAATCTTCCTCAAGGCATGAAATTCAAAGAAAATACCTATGTGGAAAAGCCTAAAAAAGGATTCATGTACTTGGATAGAAATGGTGTACAATGCTTCCAGTCTGATGCAAGTATTTATACATGTGGGGTATCTCATGTATTTGCTCTTAGACAAATAGTGGAAAAGACTGAACAAACTGCCAGGTTCAGATACAGAATAAAAAGAGCAATAAGATCACAAAAGGATCAGCTTCAACACTTGCCTAACTTTCATGAAATTCTTGAAGATCCAACAAGGAGATCAAGGAGTTTGAAGAACTGCATCCTGAATAGATTAGTTCTATTGTATAAATTAGATTAGTTCTAATTTTGTAAGCACTAAGTGTGCATGATCAGAGTGATCAAACCTTTGTATTTTGATATGTTCAATTAATATAAGTATTAGTTTGATATGTTCAACTGTATTATGATATGTTCATAATTATTAGTCTGATAAGATCAGCTTGAATGAATAACTGATTAGTTCTTATTCGTTAATGTGTTTAGTTGGTTTGTTCAACATTAAACTTGGTATGTTCCACTTAAAATTGACAAGTTCAATTAAAATTGATATGTTCAATTAATATTTGATTGGTTCAAATGTAAAATCTTAATAAGTTTGAGGTTTAAAACATAATTCTGTTAAACAAAATTAAGAACTGTTTGATGGTTTTGTCATCATCAAATAGGGGGAGTTTGTTGGGAAAATGATCTCATCAATTAAGATTTGATGAGACAAAGTTAAGTTTGTAAGATGTGTTCTAAGGATAACTTAAACAGAATTATGAGGATTGATCAGACTGAACACTTATAGTGTTTCAGACTGAGCATAAGCTGAATATAAGCTGAGCATATATTCAATTAGCTTAGACTATATCATAGTAAGATTATCAATGTGTTTGATAAGTTGTGTATGTCACCTAAGGTATAGGTTGAGTATTCAGCCTGATGTGTTTCAAGCTGAGTGACTCAGCGTATATACTGAGTCAGCTCAACCGAGTTGCTAAATAAGTTCTAGCTAACTCTTAGGACTTCTAAGGATTAGTTAATTATTATACATGTTAGTCCATGTTTGTTTTCGAGTTTGTTCTCGAATAACTCAGCTTGATGAGTTTTAAGCTGAGTAACTCAGTACGAGCAAGAAGTCAGTTTAAAGAGAATTTAAATATGTTTAAAATTTTTCTTTTATCTCTCTATTACTACGGGAAGGATAAGAAGATTCCAGAATCAAGATTGAAGATTGAAGACTCAAGATAAGAAGATTCAAGATTCAAGATTCCGGGTTATCCGATAGTTAGTTAGCAAATTAGGATTGGTTCTAGTTTTTTAGGATCCGTAGGCACATGATTATAAATACTTATCATCCTGATAAGTTTAGAGGTACGACTTCGACTACCAGTTACAGAGCCAAAACTCGAGTCTCACCACAACATTGATTGTATGTGTTACGAATCTTGATTTACTGTTTGTCAGTTCAACGTGATCAAGATACTCACAGATTGCCAAGTTATTCGTGTGTTCGAATATTCACATTAGTTGTGAAATTGGTAAGTTTTCAATCTGTGATTAAATCCTTCTAAGAGAGTCGTCCTGTATCTATAATCATAAGTTGATTATAGATAGCAAAGTTTGAGAGATTGAGAGATTTGATTTATATTAGGTGTTTACATATCAAGTGTTGCTTACTTGATAGAGTCTGTAATCATCTTCTTATTAATATAAAGCAAAGCATTCAATTGGTGTTGTTTGATGTGTGTTAACACTTTTTATTGATTTGTTTAATTTTCCGCAGAAAGTGTATTCAACCCCCTTTCTACATATTACTTGCTTGTTGACCTTCTCACTAAGGGACCAACAATCCTGCCTCACATAGCATTGTTCTAGTAGCCTTAATTAAGGTTCTATTTCTCCTTTCAGCAACTCTATTTTGTTGAGGAGTTCTAACTGATGAGAAATTTTGTAATATTCCTTTTTGTTTACAAAAGCATTCTAGGGTTGAGTTTCTAAACTCAGTCCCATGGTCACTTCTGAGTTGCTTTACAGACTTACCTTTCTGCAACTCTTCGTGTTTAATAAAACTTATTATCTCCAGGGCAGCTTCACTTTTGGCTTTTAGTAATATTACCTAGGTGTACTTCTTGCCACTTAGGTTTGGACTACTTTTGGGTTCAAACTGATCCATATGCAACATATGCAGTGGGTCTGTTATTAAAAAAATTTGCTTTGATTTAAAGGACCCTTTATGATGTTTCCCTTGTTCACAAGCTGGACACAATTTGTCTTTGACAAATGTGATCTTTGGTAATCCAGAGACTAACTCTTTATTGGATAGCATATTTATATTTTTGAAATTTAAATGTGATAATCTTTTATGCCACAACCAACTCAGCTTAGGAACATATTGGGAATACAAGCAGGTTTCAGTATAGGGATCAGCATAATTAAGATCAAGTAGATACACATCTCTTTCTCTTTTTGCAATTAATACAGGCTTTCCCTTAGCATTATATATAGTTCATGCTTTCTTCCTAAAAGTAACAATATTTTCTTCATCACACAATTGGCTGATACTAATGAGATTGTGTTTAAGACCCTTGATATATGCAACCTTCTAGAAAGTAACCTTGCCAGCATGCATCTTCTCATAGCCTTTAGTTCATCCATGGGAGTTGTCACCAAATGTTATTCTAGGACCTTCATCTTCCTGGAAATCACTAAGAAGTCTTTTCCATCTAGTCATGTGCCTTAAGCATCCACTATCCAAGTACCATTTACTTGAACCCTGCACATGATAAGTAAACTAAACACATTAGTTTTGTTTAGGAACCCACTTCTTAGTAGGTTCATATGTTGAGCACTTAGCGTCTTCATCTTGTTGAACTGACTGTTCATCTTGAGCAGGAGCTGAGTCCTGTGTAGGCTGATCAGCCTATTCTTGTTCAGGCCTTGAGATTTCAACGTCACAGTCTTTAGCCTCATGTCCTCTACTTCTGCACTTGTAGCATCTCCTTCTTCCGATGATTACAGGAGGTAGAGTGTTTAATAATCCTTGTGAGAATTTACTCTCAGTCTTAGGATTATATGTTGTCGATAACTTTTCAACTTTCTTTGCAAGTTGATTCACTTGATGTTCACTGACTTTGGACTTACCTTTGTCAGATCTTTGTTTGTTATCCTTCTGTTCAGAGGTTTGACCAACAAACTTCTTTTTGATGACTTTGGACTTACCACTCTCATACTTTCTGGACTTACCAGTTTGAACAGGTTTGGACTTACCACTGTTGATCTCCTTGGACTTACCAAGATCCACAACTTTGGACTTACCATTGTTGTGATGTGACCTCTGACTTACAGTGGTCTACATATTCTTGTAACTTCTCTCTGAGCCAGATAGAGAATGTTGTCGTTTGAAACGATTTGGACTAAGCCTTTCTATGACAGAAGTTCTTTGAATAGGCTGAGTGCCTAATTTGTCCAACACAGACTTACTATGCTGTTTAGATGTTGAGCACTCGTTCCCATGATCTTTTGCCTTTACAAACATATTGTATTTTAGGCTTGGATCATGTCTCTTCTTTGAGGCTGAATTCTGAGACTCAATCAGTTGTCAATCTTCTTCAGAGTCTGTACTGGCTATCTCATCATCAGCTGTATAAGCTGCGGATTAATAGTCACCTCCAAGTACAGCTTGTACCTGTTTTGGAATTTGTTGGTTGATGCACTTATCAGCAAGCCTTGATGACTTACACCAAGATTCAGTGACCTTTTGAAGTTGGTCAGCTTTAACTTTGGCTTCCTGAAGTTCTTTACTTAGAAGTTTATTAATGTGTCTTTGACATTCAAGATCATATTCTGCCTTCTTACTAACATCAATGAGAGATTGATTCTCCTTAATCTCATCTTTTAGTTTAGCTATCTCAGCTTTGAGGTCCTTTTGAGACTTAAGGCTGGTGTTGAAATCATTTAACAAATAATCGAACGCAAGACCCTTTTCTTCATCGGTGTAAGAGTTGAAATTACTAACCTTGTACATGGAAGCAGGATCCCAATCACTAAGTTTGCTGTTTTCCTCACCTTCCTTCATGTCAGCTTCAAAGATTGATTCAGACAGACCATAACCAACCTCATCTATTTCAAACTCTTCATCTTATTGAGCCATTAGACATATATCATCATCATCTGAGGTAGATGATTCTGTATCCTAGGTTTCAGCATAGAGTCCTTTTACACTGGGCTTGTCTTCAGGCTTTCCTTTCTTGAGCTGAGTATATTTCTTCTTGTACTTATCAGCTCTATAAGCATTCTTATCAGCTACTGAAGATGATTCAACCTTCTTAGATCTGCACTCAGCAGCAATATGTCCCTTTTTCTAACAGTTGAAGCACACAACATTCTTGGGATCAAAAGAACTCTTTCCTTTGCCCCTGTCAGATCTTCCTCTTCGCCTTTCAGCTCTTATCAACCTTCTGCCTAGCATAGCCATCTGCTCAGTGATAGTCTGAACATCATCAGTATCACTTGAGTCTGAGTCTGAGTGGTCAACTTGAGAGTCTGACTCGGTCTCAGATTTAACAACCAAGGCCTTTGAACCTTTCTTCTATTTCTGTGCAACCAAAGCAACATCAGCTTTATCAAAAGACTCCTTTAGTTGATGTTGAGAAGTTCTCTTGTGCTCTGTGATCTGTTCATGATTTAGCAAGAACCCATAGATGGACTGTAGGTTATACATATGTAATGTTCATCCAGCCCTCAGTGCTGTAGTTACTTCATTGAACTTTTCTTGTAACACATCCTGAAATTTCAGCACTAGGTCAGCCTCATTCTTTTTAAGGCCTACACCTAGCAGGTCATTAATCAAGCAGTGAAACCTGGTAAACACATCAGCCAAGGTTTCATTCTTCTTAGAGAAGAAGTTTTCATAGGATCTGTTCAGATGATTCTTCTTCTACTGCTTGACCAGATATGTGCCCTCATATGTAATACTCAAAGTATCTTAGATCTCTTTTGCAGATTGACACCTTGTCACAATATGCAAGATCTTGTTGGTCAGGGCATTTGCCAGAACACTCTTTGCCTTGTCATCCAGATTATATAGTTTCCAGTCTTCATCAGTCCAGGATGCATTACTTCAGTTCTCTCTGTTTTATCAGTGGACGTATCACTGACAACAGCAGAAATCTAGGGGATAATAGGTCCTTTAGTGATGACATCGTACATACGATTGTCAATGGACTTGACGAAAAGCATGGCTATGAATTTCCACATAGGATAGTCAGATCCATCGAATATGGGATAGCCCTTAGCAGACATCTGTGGAAAGTTTGATGAATTGTTGCTTGTAGACATTGTAAACTTTCTCAGAATCTTGAACTTTCAACTTTTGAAATCGTTCAGCCTATTCTGATACTAGTTGTTGGTCCCTTAGTGAGAAGGTCAACAAGAGAGTAATGTGTAGAAGGGGGGTTGAATACACTTTCTGCGGAAAATTGAACAAATCTATAAAAGTGTTAACACACATCAAACCACAACAGTTGAATGCTTTGCTTTACATTAATAAGAAGATGATTACAGACTCTATTAAGTAAGCAACACTTGATATGTAAACACCTAATGTAAATCAAATCTCTCAATCTCTCAAACTTTGCTATCTATAATCAACTTATGATTATAGATACCAGACGAATCTCTAAACAGGATTTAATCACAGATTGAATACTTACCAATTTCACAACTGATGTGAATATTCGAACACACGAATAGCTTGGCAATCTATGAATTTCTTGATCACGTTGAACTGACAAACAGTGAATCAAGAATCGTAACACATACGGTTTGAGGTGAAACTGAGTTTGGCTCTGTAACTCTTTTTTTCGTTGTAGTCGTTGTACCTCAAAACTTATCAGGAGATAAGTATTTATAAGCATGTGCTTATGGATCCTAACAAACTAGAACTAATCCTAATTTGCTAACTAACTAACGGAGAACCCGGAATCTTGAATCTTGAATCCTCTTATCTTGAGTCTTCAATCTTCAATCTTGATTCTGGAATCTTCTTATCCTTGTCGCAGATAGAGATGAATTTAAAACATATTTAAATTCTCTTAAACTGACTTCTTACTCGGTCTGAGTTACTCAACTTAAAACTCATCAAGCTGAGTTCTTCGAGAATAAACCCGAAAACAAACATGAACTAACAAGTATATTAATTAACTCATCCTTAGAAGTCCTAAGAGTTGGCTAGAACTTATTTAGTAACTCTATTGAGCTGACTCAGTCTATACATTGAGTCACTCAGCTCGATATACATCAAGCTGAAACTCAATATATATCTTAGGTGACATACACAGCTTATCAAACACATTGATAATATTACTAAGATATAGTATAAGCTGATCAAACATATGTACAACTTATACTCAGCTTATACTCAGTCTGAAACACTATAACTGTTCAGTCTGATTAAGCTTTCATAATTCTGTTTAAGTTATATTCAGAACTTATCTTACAAACTTACCTTTGTCTTATCAAATTTCAAATGATGAGATCATTTGACCAACAATAGTTATTCAGATCAATGGAATACAAATTCGACTTTCTTGACCCTGAAAGAAGAATATCTCCAGCTTTAGTAGATACTGAACATGAATTCCTTTTGAAAACCACTTCCAAATCCTTGTCGAAAAACTGTCCAATGCTAAAAAGATTATGACCCAATCCTTCCACATAAGACACGTTCTTTATTTTTATGTTCTTCTTTTCTATATCTCCGTACCCCAAAATTGGTGCTATATTTTCATTCCCAAATCTTACGTTTCTGGAGTACTTTGAAACATAATTTTTGAGAAGGCTTTTGTCACTCGTCATGTGTTTGGTACATCCGGAGTCCAGGTACGATAAAGCAGGCGCCTGCAAAAAAAAAACAAAGAAGATTTAGGTCCCCTTGTATGAATGGGTCATGTTCTGTTAGTTTGTGGAAGATGAGCCTTTATGACATGCTGTGAGTGTGTATTAACATTATTACCTCCTAATGGTGAAAGCTTAGGAACCCATTTGGGGTTTATCTTCTTGTTTGGAGTTAATTGTCTATTCTTGTTAATTTGTTTCACAGATGACTTATGAAGTGATGAAGATTGAGTTTCAGAAGATGAAAGAGTAACGGAAGCGTTTGATTTGGATATCTTCTTAGAAACCGACTGCTTAGAAGTGGATTTGGACTTCTTCACCTCAACAGGATGTTGTTTTTCTGAAACAACACAAACAGAATTTTTGATTACCCACGTTTGGGATTTGTAAGTGAAAGACGAAGTGCGAGTTAATTTCGTTGTTTGACAACGCTTAGAACGTGATTTATTCTTGAGTTCCTGTTCGCGTGCAAGCCATTCGTAGAGTGCTTGATAGCCATAACTTCGATACGCCTCTAACTCACGTACTGTCATCAATCTTCGTGACTTGTTTAATTGCTTAAACACATATGCTTGACGTTTGGTGACCTAGATGTGCAAAACAAATCCTTTTAATTTAGAAATGGAAACTCGACTTGATTTGCATAAAAATCTGTCCAATGTGCACATGGTTTAATCCCAAAAGATTTACGAAGTTGATCACACTCACATTTAAACTCACAGTGACCATGCAAGCAACCATCACTCATACAAAATATATTCAAAGCAACATTTTATGTTGCAAGTTTTTTCAAACATTAATAGGTTTTGACAAACTAAGGAAGACCCGGTACATATCCTATTGGACTTAGGAATGACTCATTTCCATTGTGCTTTTATTCTCCTTTCTTCTCTAGGTTTCTTCACATCTGCAGCACAAGCAAACAAATTAGTTTTCAATCGGGGATGACTTGCAGCTGCTGCTGAAGCTTCTGGCTTATCTGAAGAGACAAGAGAAGTGCGACTACTTGCATGAATCTATGATGAGGAAACAACCTGTTTTAATTTATGATTTGAAAAATATGGTCTTGTGAAAAATATTTCTAAAAACTTTGGTGATGGAGCACCTGATGTGTTTTTTATGTCTGTGGAAGAATCCTCAAGAAAGAATGATTTTGCCTCATATGTATTGTTTGTTTGTGGAATCGTTGTCAGCTTTTCAAGTTGTGCTTCTAACTCATATTTCTCAATACACAACCGATCAATGATTCATTCATCATTATGCGTAATCGTTGTAAACTTTGTGTGAAGAACATCATTGGCTAGCTTCAGCTCATCAAGTTGTCTTGCAAGAATGAAGATCTCAACATGTAGAGACGAATCTGAAAAAGATGATGCTTTAGAATATGAGAAAATTGTTGTTGGAATTAGATCAAGAGGAGGAATCAAAGAATTTAAATCATTGATGATTTGAGATGTGAAGCAATATTCCTGTAGAGTATATAATCTCTTCAATAACTCAACAGAAGGAATATACTCCAAGTAAGATTTTGATGCAGGAGGAGCATACAACTCTTCTTCTGTATAAACAGAAGAAGTGTGTTTGGAAACATTAGTCTTAGGAAACTCGGAAGCATATGATTCATTCAGTTCGGTTTAATCAAAAGGTATTTCTGCTCGCTACTGAAGACTTCTCTTCATCTCTTCCTAAATTCTTTCTTCCTCTTGTCCTACGAATTTCATTCGTGCAGTAAGACCCGTATTAAACAGATCTACATTGAAAATTGGTTGCATGTGACCTTACTAAATACATGAGGATTTTCAAATCCCAAGCCTTCAAATGTCCATCCACTATAAGGTCTCTCCTTTTGCTTGTTCAAGAAAATGGTTTGTTCACTTTGATTTCTTTTGATTATAAAATCTTCAAGTTGTTTAATCTTAGTGGACAATTCACAATTTTTATGTTGGAGAACATCTGAATCCTTTTCAGCACTTAGGAGTTCAGCCTTGAGATCATGAATGGTTGTTTGTGTTTCAGTTGTCAATTTTAACAGTCTGGAGTTGGTTTCAATTAATTGATCTTTTGACTTTTGCAAATCCTTTTCAAGTTTATCAATTATTAACTGTGCCTCTTGATCTTGACTTTGAATTACTTGTTTTAATGCTTTGTTTTTATTTTTTAGGTTACTAACATTTGATTCTAGGTTTTTCATTCTATTTAAAATGGTGTGAATATATGCACTATTAAAACCTGCAGGAAAATCAATGTTAGTATTTACTTGCGCAGTCTCTACCTCATCTGATTCTGAGTCTGACTTGTCATAGGTAGGACTGTACTCCTCATTCTCATCAAAATCACCTCCATCATTCATTCCCATGAAACAGAACTATGCTTGATCATCAGCATCAGGATCAGTGTCAGAATCTATGTCAGATAGAAACTGATCCTCTTCAACTATCAAAACTTTCCCAGCCTTTTTCTGTTTTGAAAGACGGTACTTTTGCTTGTAATACTCAGCATCCTTGGTTTTCTTCTAAGAACAATTTATGATCAGATGACCAGTTCCTCCACAATTGTAGCACTTTAATTCAGCCCTCTTTTCAACCTTCTTCTCATCTCTCTGGAATCGAGGTTTCTCAATAGACTTGTAGTTCTCAGGACGTCTTGAACCTGAAGTGAACCTTTGCTTGTTATTGTTCTTGTAGAACCTATTCCTTATGTAGGTTTTTAACATTGTATTTAGACTTGCTTGAAAAAGAACTACAACTTTTATTTAAAATTTTGCTCACAAAAAAAAAGAAAAAAAACAGGATACTATCAAAGGTTGAGTTTTAATTAGAAATTATAATTATGAATTTCAAGTCATAAAATTTAATTGTTGTAATTATAAAATACATTTTGTTTGTCACTAATATGTAAAACTCATAGCCTTGTTTTTTCTTGTTAATAGAATTATAGAACTCATTTACTTGATACTGACTCTTGATTTGTTTGATTTTGTCACAGGAATAAGTACATTTTAATGCAACTGGAAGTATGGAGGCATGTATGATTGCAGCTATTTGATGATACATACCTTTGTTTCCTCGATCATTAAATCGATGACCTTGCTTTCATGGTTAATGTGATTGAACATGCTACTCTTATTTCTCTTTAGCAAAAGTTCATAGTGATTAGAACAAATAAGGAACTAAAAAGGTAAGTTATCATTTCGAAATAACCTTAATACAGGAAAAGGATATGAAACACTAACCTTCTTCTCATCTTTTGTTATTTGCTTTGCAAAGGTAAGTTACTGAATCAGTATCTATGAAGAATTTGAACTTTTAAGGATTAATTAGATGATGTTAATTTTCTTAAATAATGGTACATTATCTATGAAGAATTTGAACTTCTAAGGATTAATTAGATGAGGTTAATTTTCTTAAATAATGGTAGAGAAACGTGGAATGATCAAATGTTAGTTTGACTTGTTCAATATAACAGAATAGGAATGTAATCTAGCATAATAATAGCATTTTAGTTGAATACTGAATATTGAACATCCCTAAACCATGACTACTTTCTTTAAAAACGTGGGAATTGGAAGAAATCTTGGCATTGACCAAGTCTTGTTGTTTTTAATGCTGCTGAGATTTATTCTCAATTTCATCTAATGGTTGAAAATAGTTTATGCAATAATGACAGTGGGTAATATATATATATATATATATATATATATATATATATATATATATATAGTAATTGCATAAATAAAAACCTATGTTTAAACAAATAACCTAAAGAACCAATCTGGACAATTGGATCATCAAAATCAATGGATGAGATTAAAGATGGCAAAACTGTAATTATCATGTATTAATTTAGGAAGAAAAGGGTAAACATAAAACCCCCCCCCTCCTCAACAACCTCGATTTAAAAAAAACCCCAAAAACTTTAAATCGTCATAACTTTTTAAGTTTTGTGAATTTGAACAAAAAAATTATACCAATCTTTTAGTTTTTTAATCCTCTTTCAAACAAGATCACTCTTCCCATATTTTTCTAAATTTTTTTATCATGAAATTTTTGTTTGCATTTTGGGCAGAATGTAATGTTCTGTATAGATTTTGCATTTTGGGTTTGAATCTGTAATTTTGCATTTTGGGCTGCATTTTCATTTGAATCATGTTGGATTTTGTTAGATTATGAAAAGTGAGGGTGTAAATATGTAAATATTGTAACTTGGAAAAATGCTATAAAAGGCATTTGCCCCACTCATTTCAATCTAAGCTTTGCTTTATTCAAGACTTGTGTTTGTGTTCTCTCTACCTCTCGGCTCTCTCTCTCTCTAAACCGAACACAAACAAACACACACTAACAAGATAATCTTTCAAGCATAACTTCATCCTGTATACATTAAAGGGACCATCAATTGGTATCAGAGCAAAACTTATTTTTGGCTCGTGATTGTTCGAAAACAACAAGCAAAATCTCAAAGATTTCAAACTTAATGTGAAGAACAAGCATTCGGGTTCTACAAAGTATACAACCTCATGGTTAGTTCAAGAAAGGTGCGAGTTCAAGCATTTCCCGAAGGTAGAACACATCGGAGGTATAATCTACACTTTTTCTACCATCTCTTTAGGTTTGTTCAAAGGTAGTTACTGTTTTATACGGTTTTATTGAAGAGAAAATAAAACCGAGTGGTGTTTTAAAAGCAAAAAGCTCAATGGTTCATTAAATGCTGGACTTTTTGGCATTTAATTTTCTAGAAATTTAAGCATTTATGGTGTTCTTGAAGCTTAAATGCAGTCTTGAAGAAGAAGAAATCGGTTTTTGATTTAAAATAATTATTAATTCTTCAAAGATTAAGTGTTGAACAAGGTAACTCAAGTACTACCCATACCAATCAAGGTACAAGTGGGTAGACAGCATAAAGGGTAAGGCCATCAGATTTGATAGTGACACATAGGGATGAGCGCGGTTCCAAACCCGAACCGAACCGGACCGAACCCGAAAAGAACCGAACCCAAAAATGACTAAAATCTAGAACCGAGAACCGTCCCATTTAGGTGTTACCGGTTCCGGTTCGGTTCCGGTTCTTCAGTTCCAAAACCCGCACAACCCGAAATATATGAAACCTCTATTAAAATGTTTTCTATCTAAGCTTGCATGTTATATACTGCATATCAAAAAATATAACCAAGTTTGATTAACTTATGACAATTGTTAGCATGTTATATTCTACTCGTATACATTCACAAAAATCATATTACGTGAACTGTAAAACAAAATGAGTTTATCACTATCATCTAAAAGTTATTTTCTACTTGTAACGTGTCAACAATATTAATATATTTCTTTACCTTTCAAAAGAACATTAAAATAGACGAGTGCATATTAAGATCACTTACTAACTTGAGTTCTTCTATGGAAGAGGGTACTTAACTGTCCACAAATGACATTTAATAGGTTGAAGAAAACTTAGAAAAAAACCCTTAATGTTTGCACAAATGACTTATGGAATGAGGAGAAGATGAAAACTTTCTAGGGTTTGGACACGCTATCGACATGAAAGCGGGGCTACTACTGTCGAAGTGGTGTAGATGATGAAGGTTCACAATGAACATGTATTAAATTACGGATGAGCAAAAGACGTGAGATTGTGTTTTTGACTTTTTGATTCTTGTTTGTCACATATTAATTAAGGAGAAGATAATTTGAAGTATTATTTTTAAGAAGTTATTGTCAGTTGATATTTCGGTCCGGTTCTGGGTAAAAAGTCGAACCCGTTGGAACCGGAACCGAAAGAACCGTAACCGAAAAAAGAGAAAAAGTGGAACCGAGAACCGCCCCGCTTATGCATAAGTCGGTCCAGTCCGGTTCTGGTTCCGGTCCGGTTCGTGCAATTAAAGGGTTACCCGGCTTATAGAGTCCTCCAGAGCTGAAATTTACTAAGTGTTACTCTCAGTGCTATCATCCGCTATAAGATCAATCGCATGCGATTAAAAGTTTCAGAGAGATCTATCAGCCGCCCAAATATATGTACGATTCTAAGTGATTTCATCAATCGCATTAACTTGGCCGTGCGATTCAAGGTTCCTAGTTACTTGGACATCAAACACTCCAAAGGCAATCGCATTCGAATCATTTGCTTGATAAGAATTCGATTGATATTACTAACTGTTTATTTCTAAGTGTTTGGTGCTACAGGGATCAATCGCACTCTATTGGTTACCCTATTGATCACTACCAAAAAAAAGAAAGTTACTCTGCTCAATTTTCAAGGGATTCTACCAATCGCATAACATCATTCGCATACCTTGAATTTATTGGACAAGTGATAGAAACATTGGTACTTGACTTTTTGAACAAAGAGGACAATCGAACATAAAACTTAAAAATCTAATTCAAAATTGAATTTAATCTAATTCGGATATAATTCAAAGTTGAATTAAATTAACCTAATTCAATCTAATTCAAAGTTGAATTTAATCTTTACAAGATCTAATTCAAAGTTGAATTAAATTGACTTAGCTCCTCAATCATCACCAAGAAGTTTTCAAAACTGACATGAAAAGAATATAATTCTCTCTTGTCAGTAAAGTTTTCGAACAATCAATTCATATAACAAGTGAACGATCATTTCTTACTAAAACTCTCACAATGTCAAGTTGAAATGAAATGATGTCCATCGGTACCGACAAAAAACCTCATGTTCTGTTTCGAGGTGAATATAATGTTTGGAAAGGAAGGTTCATGGACTTCCGGGAGCACAATGAGACACACGGAGAAATGATGATCGACTGCATCATGAACGGGAACAAAAAGTTCGTCAAAGTTGTTGAGGCTGATCCAAAAAATAATCCCGCCATTCTCCGTCATGAGAGGGAAAAGACTACTGATTAGCTCACAACTCAAGAAAAGGAGATCAAGAAGGCTGAAAGATTGGCTAAGTATTATCTGAAACAAGGACACTCCTCAGAGATCTACACTAAGATAGATAGCTTAGCCACTGCTAAGGAAATATGGGATGAGATAAAGAAGCGGTTGCAGGGTACTGAGCAAGGAGAGTATATCAAGCGTACCTAACTAGTCAACAACTATCATGACTTTAGCGTGAGAGAGAATGAACTTCTTTCTGAAACCTATGGTAGATTTTGCAAACTGCAAAATGATATGAGGTCCAATCAAATCATAAGAACTGGCCTAGATCTAAACTGTGTTTTCTTAAAGTCACTAGGTCCAGAGTGAAAGTAATATGTTAGACTGTATAAGCAAATCAATAAAGATCTCACCACAGTCACTTTCCACAACATATTTTGAAGACCTTCATCAATACCAGGAAGAAATACTGAAGACTCTCCCGAAACAACCAGCTGCAGATCCTCTGGCCTTGGTAGCTACTGACAGAATTCCAAGAGAATCTTCATCAAGATCCATGAAGTTCAAGCAGGTGATTCTCAGTGAATCAGAACTAGATGATGATGATGAAGACTCAGTTGAAGATGTCATCCATGCTCTCTCAGTTGTTGGCAGAACTTTCAGAAATCGCTTTAACAAAACCAACAACAGACAAAGGTTTACCTCTAGCTCCAGAAGACCAGAAAGGCTATTGGTGGAACAAGTGACAGGGATAAAGATGGTGGTGATCTCTCCGATGCTGAGGAGGAGATCGTTGAAAGCGGAAAGGTACATTCTATTTCTAACTCTAACATGGGTTTTAATTTTGAACATATACAAACCATATTAAACCGCATGAAAAAGTTAGAATTTGAGGTGACCAAACTAACAAGCAAAAATCAAGTGTTAAAAGAGGTCATTCAAACAAAAGATAAAGAAGCACAAGCTGCAATTGAACAGTTAGAGAAATACATAAATGAATCTAAGATTCAATTAGCTGTGAAAGAATATGAATTTCTAGAATTAACTGATAAAACAAACATCATCATACACGATCTCAAAGTAGAACGTATTGGTGCAGAAAAAGATTCAGAAATTCTTAAAAATGATTAAAGTGCTCTTTGTTTTAAAATTAAAGAACTTGAATACCTTCTAATCAAAAGAGGGAAAAATGAACAAACCATCTTTCTGTACAAACAAAAGGAACGACCTTTTTCAAGATGGACATTCGATGGACTTGGTTTTGAAAATCTTAGTGTTCTGAGTAAGGTATTTGGCAACCAATTATACAATGCAAATCTATTTGGCGAAGGACTAACTCAAAGAATGGTATTTGTGGGTCAAGAGGAAGAACGACTTGAAGAGGATGTCAAACGGACCTTACATCTCAAAACTGAAACTCCCTTCAAATACTCTAACCTTAATGACTCATACTTCACTTACCCACCTCCGACACTGAATTCAATTGTCACCTCTCTAATCTATACAGATGCGGAACTGTATGCTCCTGAAGTGACAAAACCCCAATTTCAATACATTCCCCACAAACAATTGCAACTAAAGTTTCAAACCTTCGCAATAGTTTTGCTTCACCCATCTGATACAAGGAGATATTACCAACACTTTCCACTCCGAAACCACACATGAAACAATCTCAGTTTCTTCCCAATCACCAGAGCTCACTCAATTAGCTCAAGAAAATGCTATTCTTCACAAGCGGATCAAAAACATTTTTAATCATGATGAAAAGATCATAGATAACTTGTGTAGGAAAAATACAGCATTAAAAGAACGCATCATCTAAGTCAAGCAAGAGATGCAGGCTCCTACTCCATTCACTTTCTCTCCATACGCAGAACGAATTGAAGATTCTAAGCATGCGTCTACATCTTCCCAAGATGTCCAACCCAAGATAAAATCTGTTAACAATTCTACTTTGAAAACTATAAAACAAAAACATATTTTCAAACAGACATCCACTTCCACTTCTAGTCACATTTCTCGTATGATCACTGACATACCTGAATCTTTAAAAGCAGTTGCCAGTCGACCACGACTCCATTCTAACGTTTTATCTTCTGCTGCAGATGTGAAGAAGCTCGGGAGTAAAGAGCATAAAATAAACATAACTTGGAAGAGAGTCATTCCTAGGTCATCTAGGAAATGTTCGAACACTAGACAAACATGTGAACAAATTTTGATGTTTGATACTGTCTGTAATTATTCAAGTTTACATGATAAAATTGCCTCTTTAATGTTTTGTATTAGTAACAATCAAAGAGCTGGAAGTCTACAGATGGCAGGGCTACGAAGCATTCAAAAAGGCATGGAATGTTCACGAAAAACACTTGCATTCTCAAAAACGATCTCGCAATCCACCTTCCAAAAATGCCAAAACTTCCAAACCCAAGCCATCATCCAATCAACGAGTAGTACAACCTACTGCTCCCAAGGCTCCAGTTCTGCAAAAGCAGGTTGATGTATAGAGGCCACAGCGAATTCTTAAGAATTCCTTGCAAACATGGATTCGCAACCATAACTATTCCGCAACTCTTCCGAATCCTAAACCTCCGATTCCATCAACTGTCAAACCAAAGGTGGTACCGAAACTTCTTTCTAAGCCAATTCTGTCTCAATCTATTCCATCTCGACAAAAGATTAAACCCATTTGGGTACCTAAGGATAGATCATTAGAAGTTTTACCACCACCAGTTGAAATAATCAATACCCAACCACTTCTAGGACCTAACAATCAAGGACACATTCATATATTGGGACCTAAACATGTTTTATTCTCTTTTTACAGGTGCCTAACTTGTGGTACCTGGACTCCGGTTGTACCAAGCATATAACAAGGAACAAGAGTGTTCTCAAAAATTATGTTCCTAAGTACTCCGGGAATGTACGTTTTGGGAATGACAATGTTGCACCAATAATGGGGTATGGAGACATTGAGAAGAAGCACATCAAGATCAAGAAAGTCTCCTATGTTGAAGGGTTGGGTCACAATTTGTTTAGCATCGGACAGTTCTGTGATAAGGACTTGGAGGTAGTATTTAAGAAGAACAAATGTTATGTTCTAACTGAGAATGGAGATGAATTACTGGCAGGTGCAAGGAAATCTAACCTGTATTCCATTGATTTGGAAAATTACGACTCCCCTACCTCCGTGTGTCTACTGTCTGAAGCATCATCAGATCTTACTTGGCAATGGCAGAGAAAACTCTCTCACCTAAACTTTCAAAATATCAATAAATTAGTCACTGGTGACTTAGTGAGAGGCATACCCAAGTTAAGATTTAAGAAGGATCATCTGTGTGCAGACTGTGAAAAAGGTAAAATGAAAAAGGCTTCCCACAAATCTAAACAAGTGTTCAGCACTACAAAGCCTTTAGAACTCCTGCACATGGATCTCTGTGGTCCTATGAGAATTCAATCTAAAAATGGGAAGAAGTATATTCTAGTCATGGTGGATGACTACTCCAGATATACTTGGGTCAAGTTTCTGTGATCAAAAGATGAAGCCACACCAACAATCATCTCCTTTATCAAGCAACAGTAGAATAAGCATAGTCAGAGTGTTGTTTCCATTCGTACAGACAATGGAACTGAATTCAAAAATAGTACTCTGAAGAGCTTTTGTGACCTTGTTGGGATCAACCATGAGTGGGATCAACCATCAGTTCTCAGCTGCATACACTCCACAACAAAATGGTGTCGTGGAAAGATGAAACATAATTTTGGTTTAAGCTGCCCGTACCATGCTATCATATTCCGGGCTCCCACCTTCCTTTTGGGCTGAAGCAATCAGCACTGCCTGCTATACGCAGAACCGCTCTTTTATTAATAAACACTTTAATAAAACTCCATACGAACTGGCCAATGGCATAGTACTTAATATCAAATACTTTCATATTTTTGGTAATAGGTGCTTTGTGCTTAATGACAAGGATAATCTAGGAAAGTTTGCTCCAAAACCTGATGAGGCTATTTTCCTAGGTTATTCTACTGAGTCCAAAGCCTACCGAGTTTTAAATAAAAGAACAAAGAGCATTGTTGAAAGTATCAATGTAACATTTGATGATGCATTGAATGTTACATATTTTCCACCCAAATCAATTGAAAACGCTTCTGAACATACCAGTTCAGGACCGGTGCTTCAAAACAAAGAATCAAACAATCCGTCCAGTTCTAATACTAATCTTGACTTTATGTTTGATTTCTTTAGATCTAAATCAACTCCTGTTTTAACTGACAACAGGAACAACACAGCTATACAAACAAGTGTTACTATAATGGCTCCTACGGTCACTGAGACGAATCCATTTGCCGATCTATATGCTGAGGATTCTACATCTGTATCTGTCACTCGTCCCCCTGTGACTTCTCAGATTCCTGACCCTGAGAGCCCTCCTGTGTTTAATTCAGACCCAAATTTCTCCCGTGAAGATGAAGAGGAAGCGCGACTCTTACAAGATCTTATTCCTTCATCTTCTACTTCCCACGAGATAAAGTGGACCAAACATCACTCTGTGGATAACATCCTAGGAGACCCTTCAGTTGGATTTCAAACACGAGCACCAACGGCAAACGAATGTCAATTTTCGGGTTCTCTAAGTATCATTGAACCCACCAAGACTTCTGAAGCATTAGATGATCTGGATTGGGTAATTGCAATGTAGGAAGAACTTCACCAATTCGATCGTCTCAAATTCTAGAGATTAGTTCATCTTCCATATGGCAAATCTTTTGTTGGAACTAAGTGGATTTTTAAGAACAAACGGGATTCGGATGGAGTGGCAGTTCGTAACAAAGCTAGGTTGGTTGCTAAAGGCTACAATCAGGATGAGGGCATTGACTATGATGAAACATTTTCCTTAGTTGCTCGTATTGAAGCTATCAGACTCTTTCTTGCATATGCAGCCTCCAGAAGCTTCCGAGTCTTTCAGATGGATGTGCAGACAGATTTTCTTAACGGTGTTCTCAAAGAAGAAGTATATGTCTCACAACCTAAGGGTTTTATCAATTCAAAACATCCAACTCATGTCTATATCTTAGATAAGGCCTTGTACGGGTTAAAGCAAGCTCCACGTGCATGGTACGATGTCTTATCTGAATATTTGATTGGTGAAGGCTACTCAAAAGGAAAGACTGATACCACTATGTTCACAAAGACTAAGGGTAGGGACAAAACTTTAGTTCAAATATATGTGGATGACATCATTTTTGGGTCTACGAATCCAAAATACAGTGACAAGTTTGCTAAGATCATGGCAAACAGATTTCAAATGAGTATGATAGGGGAGATGTCATTCTTTCTCGAACTCCAGGTGAAGCAGTTATGTCATGGCAGTTTTATTTGCCAATCCAAGTACATCAAAGACCTTCTCACGAAGTATGATATGATTAACTGCACACCCATATCCACACCCATGGCTGCTAAGGCACAGCTATTAGCAGATCTTGATGGTTCTCTAGTAGATCTAAAAACTTACCGTGGGATGATTGGATCATTACTGTATCTAACTGCAAGTCGTCCGGACATCATGTTCTCTACCTGTCTCTGTGCCAGATACCAAGCGAATCCTAAAGAGTCACATCTTCTGGCAGTTAAGCAGATCTTCAGATATCTCAAAGGGTTTATGGATCTTGGTCTGTGGTATCCTTAAGATTCAAATCTGGATCTCCATGCTTACTCAGATGCTGATTATGCCGGTTGCAAGATTGATAGGAAAAGCACCTCTGGCAGTGCACACTTTCTGGGAGATCGTTTAGTCTGCTGGGCCTCAAAGAAGCAAAACTGCGTATCCACATCTATAGCTGAAGCTGAGTATGTTGCTGCTGCAATGTGCTATTCACAAAGTATCTGGACACGTACACAGTTATCAAACTTTGGCCTCAGGTATGAAAAAATTCCATTTCTATGCGATTGCCAGTCTACCATCGCTATCTCTTGCAATCCGGTACACCACTCTAAAACTAAACATATTGATATCCGTTATCACTTCATAAAAGATAACGTAGAGAAAGGTCTCATTGAGATACATTATGTTTCTACTGAAAATCAGCTAGCTGACTTGTTTACCAAACCATTAGATGAAAGTCGCTTCACTGAGTTGGTATCCAAGTTAGGCATGCTAAACCTAAAAATATAACAAACTGTTGGTTCATTTTTCCTTTCTTTCTTTTTGTTTAGAGTAGGTGTTATACTGTTTGTTCATTGTGCAAATATCTGATTCAACATTCAAGGGAAGTGATATTCTGGTTTTACACATGCTACATATGTGTAGGGGGAGAAAATCATACACATACTGCACATGTGTAGGGGGAGAAGTAGACAGCTGACACATTCCCTAAATTTTGAAAATTTTCATAAAACAAATGCAAAAGCCTAGGCGGAGTGTGTCAAACAAACACTCAAATCAAGATATCTGGGAAAATCAATTTTTCAACTCTAAAAATCCAGATATTTTGAATTTTCAGAATAATTTCCAAGTGTTGGGTTCGAATGGACACATTCGCATACTATGCTTCAATCACATGGGATTTATTTGAGCCCAACAAATTAAATTTTCTAAGTCTTGGTTCACACAAGGAAGTACAATCGCATGGATAGCCAATCACATGAGATAATTAAAATTGTTAACTATGCTTCAATCCTCAATCGCATGCGATAGACCATCTGTGAACCATGTACTAAGTAGCAATCGCATGCCATAGATCATCTGTGTACAAATGAATCAAGTGTCAATCGCATGCGATTGACAAAACAAGGGGAATCACATGCGATATAACATGTGTTAGCATTTGTGCTTAGCACGGAGGTCAATCGCATGGATCTATAAGCCGGGTGTTTTTACCATGTGATTGACCTTATCAGCCGCGTTTTTACCACCGGTTGGTCCAATCATCACGCACACGTGTCCCTTTCCCTTTATAGCCGTCCCATCCTCACCTGCCTATTCATGCGATCAGATTTGAAAAATTCAATTAAGTTTTCTCTCGTTTTTGGCTACTTGGTAATACGAACTCTCTCGTTACTCTGCCAAAATTTGCAATTTTTATCTCAAAACATTCGTGATCATATAGGTAACAACTTGTACGGTTTAGATTCTGAAAATTTTGAGTTAAATTGGTGATTTTTGGCCCTAGAATAGCTACTTGCAATGGACACTTTCGGAACTTTAAATGGACTTTTGGGACACGAAACAAACTTGTTTGATCAATCCAAGTTTGCGATGGGTGTTTTGAACACATGGGGAACACTTTGGTGCAAAAATATTTCAAAAATCCCAAAAAGTGTTCTTCGTGTTCTTGAGGTGTATGAACTTGAACTTAAAACACATTTTTTGATTTAAAAGAGGGTGTTATGATGATTTTTAGACTACACTCAAGTACTACAAAGTTGTTTGTTGCTATCTAACTGACATATTAAAACTGTTAAAACAACCTTTTTATACTGAAAATCATCTTGTACACAATGAGGGTTTAGGGTTAGGGTTTTCTCACAATTTTCAAACTTGATAATTTTGGTCAACAGTGGTCAACTTTGACTCATTCACTGAAGTTTGACCACAAGTTAAAGTTGAATGATGTCGTCTTTCATATCTCTATATCTTTGACTTAATTGTTTATCTATCTGTGCAGCTAAGATGGCACAAATTGTACTTCAACCTGAGGAGATCATGCCACAAGTAGGGTTTCTTAACTCTAAAACTCATGATAACAACCACTATGTTAACCTTACAAAACTGAAAAATCCTACCTACCCTATTTTTACTGAAATCTTAAAGATTCATCCTCTACACCACCTCCTTACATATAATCCATCCACCACTGGCACACATGTCCCTGAGCTTTATGTTCAACAATTCTGGAAGACGTATGATGTACGTACTAATGATAGAGGGAATGAGGTCATCCATGCAGAGTTTGATGAATATACAATTGATATACCTGTCAACCGCCTCAGAACAATCTTCAGACTGCCAAGGGCTGACAGCAGACCTCCTGCAACAGCTTTTGATGAAATCCCGGACAAGGAGACGTGTCTTGTTGCAATCAGATCCATGGGATACGATGGAGAGCTCACCATAAAGAATCAATTCAAACGCACCAACTTGCATCCAAAGTACAATACTTTTATGACGGTGCTTCAACTGTGTCTCACTCCTAAGCACTCTGGGTGTGAATTCCCTACTGAGCATGAGCTCAAGATCTTTGTGGCGGCTGCCAATCACCTGCACGTAGGTTATGCATTCCTGCTCTTTCAAGATATCAAGGCAACAATGCTGAGGAAATTCCCAGAAAAAGAAGGATGCTAACTTCCTGCCGTACCAAAGATTTCTGCCAATGATTGTCCAGTACCTGATGGACCAAAATGCTAACATTCCTCGCAGGGCAGGTTTACCTTCTGTGAACTCTAAACTTATTGTTTATATAAAACCTGCCACTCCTGCCAATGTACCTATTCCTCAACCATTCCTTTATGTGAGCAAAATGATGTTGTGAGTTATAGGGAGAGTGTAGGAATACCTCCTATGGTTATGCCAGCACCAGCCATACCTACTCAATGAGGTGTAGTACCAGGTGAGGAAATAGCATCTAGGTTTCAGCCATCTATGGGAGATGTTGAGTGGGTCAAGCAGAGAGAAAATTCTAAAGAGAGGGGTGGAGAAGAAGGTGAAGGTGGAGATAATAGAGAGGGAGGGGATGCTTATGATCCCACCACCGTTCAAACAGTTGTCAAATCTATTTCTCAGAACACCCAAACCAAAGTTGTACTAGAAGAACTTGGTTTTAACACTTCTAAGTCATCCAGTTCCCAATCTTCTCATGCTGAGTTTGCTTCCCAACCATGTGGTGACCCTGCCTTTGAACCTTTCCATTCTCCTTTAGGCACCCCTGACAGACCCATTGACCAACCAGCCGACATTACCCCTTCATTCATGAAACTAACAGACCCATATACTACCTCTCCTGACCAGACCCACACTGTTCAACCTACTCCTGTCATTCCTCAAACCGGTGGTCTGGTCATAAATTTGAATGCTCCTACCCAAACTATTGACATTCCTACAGCCAGAAATTCCATCATAGCCCCTGACCATGACATTCCAGTCGTTTCTCCATCTCCTGACTTATCTGTTAAAACTGGCTCTGTCACCCCTGATTCATTAATACATCCAAATCAATATGTTGGGTATGGTCCAGGTAGTGGTGAAGATGAAGATAGTTTTGTGGTAAGGAGTGTGAGTGAGAATGAGGAGGTGAGAAAAGAAAAGGAGAGTGCTGAGGGACCCCTAGCCCCAGAAAGCCGGGAAGCCACATCTACTATGAGACCTGACATTGTTGGGTCTCGTATTAAACAAGTCACGGTTATCCCACCCGTGCAGCTTTCAACCCCACCAAGCTACTACGGTGTCTTTCAACAGGCACCGTATTCATTGCACAGGGCTATAGCACATATACTAGGTCAACCCCACTCGGGTGTTAGACCTATTGAACATAGAGGACCGCCTCCCTCGTCCTTGACTTCTTTCAATGCACAATTTGATATACCGCGGATCTCCGCTTATCTTGACCAACACAGGGTTACAATTGATGCACTGAGCTTGTACGTCCAACAAGTCTCCTCAACTTCCAGAGGTGGTACCTCTCAAGGTACCATTCGAGGATTTGAAGGAAATCCTGCTGGAGCCAACATCAATGCTGCTCCAGTAGGTGGTACTGGCTCTGTTGCTGGTACCTCAACCAGAAGTATACATGATTCCGGGTTTGTTACACGTGCTGAATTACAGGAAACAATCCAACAAGCCGTGGCACCTCTCCAACAACAACTAACCGATACAAATAAAAAGTTGGATAGGATCGAAGCACTCCTTGCTATGAGACCTGCAGCTCCTGAGCCACAGCCGCAACCTGATCCAGCAACCATGTCAGTGGATGCTTTGAAGAGTCTATTGTATGTCAAACTCCTTGAACAAAGGCCCGAATCTGCTCATGATCAAGACCTTCTGAAAACTCTCCGCAACGAACAACGTCCACAGGGAATCTCCTTGGATGACTTTCAAGAGTTTCATGAAGATGTTAACAGCAAGACTGATGGGGTGACTAGGGGCTTCTATACTCCATCGGAAAAAATTACTGAGTGGCTGACTATCCTTGAACAAACTTGTCAGGCTCAGGCACAGAGTAGCAAAAGGAGACGGGATGATCAGGACCCCGATGATCAACCCGAGGGGGAGAAAAGAAGAAGAAGATTACACATATCTTCTACCTATGTGGCTTCAAAGACAACTGTACCAGTTACTCCACTAAGTTCTTTAATATCTGCAGGTACTAGTTCTAGCCAGCAGCAGAAACAACAACAATTGGCCGATGAAATTCATGAACAACAACAAGACAATGGTGACAAGCAGATTGTACTTTATGTACCCCAGCAACAATTGGATGTTTGAGCTATTCACAGACTCTTAAGATGAAATGGATGATCTATACGAGTATATGCCCACATCATCAATCAGGCATGAGGGAGAAAGAAGTATTGCTCAAAAAGAAGGCCTTCAGTTTGACATCTTCAATGATTTCGATTTAGATCAAACAGAAGGAGCTCAACCAGAGGAAGAACCTAAGGATCCTGAAATCCGTGACATGTTCAAAGACATAGATGAATATGTGAAAGACACTACACGTCCAGCTTCACCCAGAATTGTCCACAGATTTGATGATGTCTTCAGTGAAAGAGAACTTGCACTTAAAAGAAAAGAATGGGCAACAATCTCTAGAAGGGAAGCTAGAAGGAAACATAAACAGAAGAAAACCACCTTCGACGTGTCCAAGGTTCTCAGTGGAGTTAATATTGAAGTTCATGAAAGCTTCCCTCCTCCTCGTGTTCAATTTCAAGAATCAGCTGCAGATGTAATGGAAAGAAACAGACAGAGAGAAGCAACTGAGAAAGCAAGAAGAGAATCAAAATGGCCCTTGCCACCAAACGTCATAGTGCCACCTTCTCCTCCAGTGTATAGTGGAGATCTAGGTCTGGATGCAAACAACATGTTCACCAGAACTGCAAGGCCTGCAACCGTTATGGAAAAACTATTATGTTAATGCTGCCAACCTTGAAAAAAGAATATCAGACATATTCTGCAGTGAACAAATATAGGTTATTCCCCCCGAGTTGCGGAACATGGATGATAAACAAAGAAGAAGATATGAACATATCCTCACACAATCCATGACAAATCCATAAGAGATCAAATCAGAGTATCCAATTGTTGAACTCATCAATGTCTACACTCAAACCACCTTCAAGATAAAGTATGACATCTTTCACGTCAAAAGAGCAAACAACCTAACATACTTCCTCACCGAAGCAGATCTTAGGTTTGTTAAAGTTGAAGACATTAGCTTTATTTTTGACACCCTCTCTCAAAAAAGAGGAAAGTGGCTAGAAGAAGAATTTGGGAGAGTTGCTTTGATGAAGTATTTAAGAAATCTGATGGAATTTATAGAGGAGCATGATCTGCAACTTCGAGCTGAGAACAATTACAGAAAAATCAATCTCTTGAAGCCTAACCAGAGCCATCAAGATATAGAAAAGCTTGAAGAGTTGACTGTGATTGATGAAGGGCATGAAATCTTCAAGGGTAAACCAGGAGTCATCTCCAAAAACACTAAAGGAGAAAAGATCTTCATCAGACTTGATGAGCTAATGTCCCACTCAGACGGCACCTTGAAAATCCTTCATCATAAGATTCATCAAAAGGTATGGGATAACCGAGAGGCCTACACTTATGAACAACATGCACAGGCCTATCGTGCTATAGAACAAATGAAGACTACACTATCCAACATAAGGGAAGTTCGGAAGTGGCAAGTGGCTTTTGGGATTCGCAACAAATCAGCCTATGAATAGATTTATTTATTTCTTTGTTGTGAATCTTTGCACACCTCACTTAGGGGGAGAATGTTAGATTATGAAAAGTGAGGGTTCAAATATGTAAATATTGTAACTTGGGCAAATGCTATAAAAGGCATTTGCTCCACTTATTTCAATCTAAGCTTTGCATTATTCAAGACTTGTGTTTGTGTTCTCTCTACCTCTCGGCTCTTTCTCTTTCTAAACCGAACACACACTAACAAGATAATCTTCCAAGCATAGCTTCATCCTGTATACATTAAAGGGACCATCAGATTTGCATTTTGCATTTCATAATTTTTGCATTTTAGAAGCATCTAGATGACCTGCATGTTTATATCCTGCGTTTTCGTTTTTTTTTTTCAATTTTGCATTTAGGTTTGAATGAACCCAGCTCAAAATGCAAACAACAGATTTTGCATTTTGCATTTAGGTTTGAATGAACCCAGCATCTACGGATTTTGCATTTAGGTTTGAATAAACCCAGCTCAAAATGCAAACTACGGATTTTGCATTTTGGGTTTGAATGAACCCAGCTCAAAATGCAAACTTTGCATTTCAAAAAAAAAGTTTCAGAAATATATCAAGTGGGGTCTTGTTTGAAAGAGGATGAAAACTGAATTTAATGATATATTCTTTTTGCTAAAAATTTTAAAAACGAATGAGTTATGATCATTTAAAGATTGAGGGTTTTTTTTTCTTTTTTGCCTTAATCGCTGTAGTGTACGTGATTTTTTTTTAATTTTCCATTTTTACCCTAAACAATATGCCACGTGTCAACTCCATGATAGTTCTTTAGGTTTTATGTTTAAAGAAGGTTTTTTATAGAACCTTACCCTATATATATATATATATATATATATATATATAGGGTAAGGTTCTAGAAAGAACATCCCGTAAACATAGAACCTAAAGAATCATTCTGTAGTTGACACGTAACATACTATGTTGGTGCATACATGGTCATACATTTAAAAGTGCACTCCTTGTTTTGATGATGATAAAAATATACACATGTGATACTATTGCTTATCAAAATTATTCATATGTTCATATCTATATTCTTAAAGAAAATTAACAAGCCTCAAATTGATGATCAAGTGAAGTACAAACAAGTAAAAGAATTTAACTCAACAAGATATGAAGAAAACAAGTTTTGAAGAAAGCGTAAAGTGTTCACGGTCGATCCCACGGTCGACCGTGTATCAACCGTTACTGCACAACTCACTATTCTTAAACATTGTTTCTCGTGAAGTCAGCCGAACTCGTACCCGACAGTCGAAGGCGAAGAAAACTACAAACAAGAGTTCGAAAAATATGAGCTTACAAAAATAATTAATTAAAGAAGTTTAAGTTTTTACAAAATAATTTTATAAAAAAAACTTTTATAAAAAAATATTCAAATATTTTTTATATAAATCACAAGCTTGGTTGAAAAAAGTATAAGACTTCTTATTTTGGCAAATACCAAACATGATCTTCCATTAAATAACACAACACAACTTATAGGAAAAGGAATCTCCCAAAGAAGCAAACTTCCAACATGTTTTATGCATTTGGCTTCTAAACTTCCTATTTGGTGTTTAAATTCAAACATAAGAGGTATGGCACCAACCCAACTTTTCTAAGACTGCTTTTCAGTGCATTTTAATGGCAAAAATGGGTTGTGTGTGATTTTGGTAAAAGGCCAACATCTTTATTTGCAAGGCTCAAAAAGTTCCAGAATGCTGACGGAAGATGCCACGGTCGACCATGGATCGACCGTGGGCAGTCTGGACACTTTTTGAACTTGCACCTTTTTCCTTATTTAAACCAACTCAAGCCTTGTGTTTCAATAACCTCTTGTACAGCTAAAACACAGAACATATATTCTTATCTTGTGAGCTTATATTCTTTGATAATTCATCTATCATTCAAGATCAAGAATCAAGCAAGAGCAAAGCTTTAAAAGCTTAAACACTACATCATCTTTCTATATATATTGTAATAGTGTAAGGATCAACTCTAGCCTTTCAAATTAGAGTGAAGTAAGGATCATCTCTAGACTTTAGAATTAGAGAGAAGTAAGGATCAACTCTAGCCTATAGAATTAGAGTGAATCAAGGTTATCTTTACCTTCCTTGCAAGTTTGAAGTGTTAATTCTTGCAAGTGAAAAAGAGAAGAGTAAAAGTTTTATCTCTACTTTCAAAGAGAGAAGCTAGTGGAGCATATACCTCTGGGACATGAGTATCGGCAGTAGCAGAGTTGTAAGTTAACAGATAGTTCAAAGGATGGATTTGGAGTATTTCAGTAAGGACTGGAAAGTTTGGATTTTTCAAAGTAGCAAGGTCAATGAACTGGTTATTATCATGAGTGGTTACAGAAAGAAATTTTGCTCTAGGTATTAAGAGCTCGTCTGGTTTTAGGTTTTGGGTTGGCTGACTAGGAGCCACATAATGAACATGTGATGTGGATTCACCTTCCATATTAGCCAAGTTACCTGCACACAACATCAAATCAGGTTAAATCTGTAATGCAATGATTATTGGCAAGCCCACACACTCATAAAAAAAAGTCAAACTTTGATCAAACTCGACCTTTTGATACTAAGTTGACCTATTTTAACCAAATGTTTGATTTTTGAAAAATTAAAATTTATGACCAAAAATCCTTAACACTGAAATCCTCATTGAGTACATGATGTTTAAACTTATCAAAAAATGAATTTTGAGCTTTATTATACACTGATTACATGTATACGAACAACTTTGTTACACTGAAGCATAGTCAAAATTTGATCCTAACACCATGTAATCACTTAAAATCTAAATTTCTAGTACAAACTCATACCCACGAAGAACACATGTTAAAATTTATGAAAACTTTTTGTAGATCTATGTTCCTTATTCAATCCTAAGACCAACCGTACAACAATCGAAGCCTAACAAGGTTAGATCGTGGGTCAAATCGCAAAAAGAGAGTCCGAAAAACCCTTGCAAATTCGGAACTGTTTTGGTTAAAAAATCCATTAAAATCAATATTAGTTAAATTCCACCGTGGGGATTGATTACCTCGTTGTTAGGAATCGATTGAACACAAAAGAAATGTACTTAGAAAATCTCAAAGATTGAGTTAATCAAAACTGATACAATCAATAATGATCCAGTGCGATCAAAGCGAATGAATAACAATGTGTTAGAATGCAATTCATTTTTCAATGCGATCAATGCGATCGAAGTCAATTTTCAGAATTCAATTGAACTAACACTTGATGAAATTTTTAAAACTTTTCCATTTTCTAATTTGCAATTTTATTTTATTTTTCTGTTTTCTATTTTCCAAATTTGATTTTAAACAGTCAAAATACACAATAAAAAACTCCCCCTCAATCTATGCACGAATTTTTTCAAAAAGGTTAGATTGAGTAAAGATATAGACACTCCCCCTAGATTTCTGTATTGATGACCTGCAAAACGAACAAACTGCATAATACCTATTCAAAACCAAAAAAAACATAATAAAGAAAAAGGAAAATCAGTATGTCATACATGCTTATTAAGCATGCCAAGCTTAGAAACTAAATCATTAAACCAAGATTCTTCTAACGGTTTAGTAAATAAGTCAGCCGGCTTATTATCAATATGAACATACTGAAGCGCAATTAACCTTTTTTCCACATTATATTTTATAAAATGATATATGATGTCAATGTGTTTGGTTTTTAAATGGTGTACCGGATTGCATGAAATGGAAATCGCAGATTGCAAGTCACAAAACAGTGGGATCTTATCATACTGTATGCCAAAGTCTGATAACTATGTTTGGATCCACAAACTCTGTGAGCAACACAGTGCAGCAGCAACATATTCAGCTTCAGCAGTTGATATAGATACACAGTTCTGTTTCTTAGAGGCCCAACATACTAATCTATCTCCCAAGAAATGCGCACTGCCAGAGGTACTTTTTCTGTCTATCATGCATCCAGCGTAGTCATAGTCTGAGTAAGCATACAAGTCAAGATTAGAATCTCTAGGATACCATAAACCCAAATCCATAGTTCCTTTGAGATAATGAATAATTCGCTTGACTGCTTTGCAGATGTGACTCTTTGGGATTGGCCTGGAACCGAGCACACAGACAGGTTGAAAACATGATATCTAGTCGGCTTGCCGCCAAATACAGTAACGAACCAGTCATACCCCTATATGTCTTCAGATCGGCGGATAAACCGTCCAAATCAGCAGATAGCTTAGTTTTTACTGCCATAGGAGTTGAGATTGCTGAGCAAGTGAGCATGTCATATTTTTTCAGTAAATCCTTTATGTACTTTGACTGACTGATAAAGATACCAGTGCTCAGTTTCTTTACTTGGAGACCAAGGAAAAATGACATTTCCCTCCATCATGCTCATTTGAAAACGATTTGCCATTGTCTTAGCAAACTCGTTACTGTAATTGGGATTTGTTGAGCCAAAGATAATATCGTCAACGTATATCTGCACAAAAATTTTATATTTGCCCTTGGCCTTAATAAACAGTGTAGTGTCAGATGTTCCTTTTGTGTAACCCTCAATGAGTAAATATTCAGATAAGACATCATACTAGGCACGAGGTGCTTGCTTTTGACCATATAATGCCGTATCCAAAAAATAAACATGATTTGGATATTGAGGATGTACAAATCCTTCAGGTTGTGAAACATAAACTTCTTGTAAATTCAAATATTGTATAGAAATAGGAGTTTCTATGTAATATACTCATGGAGTATATATAGGGATATGACATGTTGTAATGTGTAAGGTTTTGGGCATAATTGAATAATGAACTATGTGTTTTTCATGGTGTAAAACATATTCTCTGTTGGGAAATTGGCTAAGTCATTGAAACTGTTATACATGCAAAAATCAAAACTGTTAAGACTGTTAGTAAAGATTATGGAAAACAGTTGTGAACTATTAGATGAAAATATGAAAACAGTTGTGAATAACAGTTGTTGTAGGCATTACAACTGTTAGTACGAAGTTCAGAACTGTTAGTTCAAATTGTCACAACTGTTAGAAGACCTTGAAGCCGAAGACTGTTTGAAGAACCAGAACTGTTGCATCCAATGAACAGTTTCGGTTGAGCTAAATATGGAAAACCCTATCTTTGAAGATATCCCGAAATATTTGAAAGATCATCAAGATTATCTCAGAAGATAGAAGATTACCTAACTGTCAGCAAATCAAGGAAGATCAAGGAGTATATAAATGCTAGATTAGAATTTATAATATGTACGTACTCATTGATTAAGTTTTTTTGCATTCATTATTCAAGTTGTAATTTGCTTTCAGAATAGTGCTAAGCCTCTAAGTTTCTCGTTAAAACCTAAGAACAATCTGTGTTCTTCGTCTAACATAATAAGTTAGATTGGGGGTGAAGTTTGCTATTATAATCATTCTGATTAATCAATAAAACTACTGTTTGATTGAATTGATTTGTGTTCAAAACCTTCTTTAATCAATTAAGTGTGATTCCGCAACTTCTTAGTTGATTGTGATCATAGTTAAAGATTAACTTTTATTCAACTCTGATTTTTTATTCAAAAGTTAGTTCTTGTTATTTGATATAATCTATATCCGATCCTGACAAGTGGTATCAGAGCCTTATCATTAAGGTTCCTTTGATCACCAGTTATAGGTTTTGCTTCAATCTTGCTTTGTTCTTTAAAATTGTTTTCAAATCACTTTGTTTCAATGGATTCTGGTGGATCTTCTGATAACAATGGCTCTGGGTCAAACATTCGTGCTCCCATGCTTAAGCCAACTGATTTTGAGATGTGGAAACTGATAATCAAGCAGCATGTCCAATTAATGGACTATTCTGTTTGGGAAATCATTGAAACTGTTCCCACTACCCCTGTTGATCTGGATGAGACTGGAAAACCAAAGAAGAAGCCACCACCAAAGACAGATGCTGAAAAGAAGGAGAGAGTGATTGAGATGAAAGCTCTCAGCATCCTCCAGATTGCAATTCCCAATGAGTATCAACATCAATTCAAGAAATTTGATGATGCTCATGAACTTTGGAATGCTCTGGAAAAGAGGTTTGCTGGGAATGCTAGCTCTAAGAGAAACCAAAGAGATCTCCTTAAACAAGCCTATGAGAACTTCACCAGTGGAAAGAATGAGAGCATCACCCAAATCTTTGATAGGTTTTACAAGCTGGTAAGCCAACTAGAGAGTGCTAAGGTTAGGCTTGATCAAGATGAGATAAATAGAAAGTTTCTTAGGTCTCTAGGTGATGAATGGACTGTGTTTGCTGCACAATGGAGGACTAAGGACTCTCTTGAAGACATAGAGTTAGATGACCTCTATAATAGTTTGATAGTGTTTGAGGGAGAGATAGAGGGAAAAAGAAAAACTGTTGTCCCTAGACACAATGCTGCTCTCCTGTCATCCTCAGGTATGGAATCAAACCATTCATTAACTAACTCTTTTGATAGTTGTGCAGGTACTAGTTCTGCTGTTGGACTAGATGTGAACACTCCAGATGCTGTACTTGAAGTTTTTCTTGCCAGCCATGCACATTCAACCCTCACCAATGAGGATCTTGAACAAGTGCACCCTGATGATCTTGAGGAGATGGATCTCAAATGGCAGATGGCTATGCTTACTGTTAGAGCCAAGAGGTTCATCAAAAGGACTGGAAGGCAAAACATGAATTTCAGAGCTGATGGCAAGGCTGGATTTGACAAGACAAATGTGAGATGCTTCAAATGTCAACAGCTTGGCCACTTTGCAAGAGAGTGCAGATCTGGTGGACAAGTCCAGAATCAAGGTCAGAGGCCAACTCAGAATCAAACCTCCTCAGCATTGGTCTCACAAGAAGGCCATGGGTTTGATTGGAGTGATCAAGCAGAAGAGGCTACAAACAACAAAGCTTTGATGGCATTGACGGACTCCTCCATCAAGTTGGATTCACCAGCATCTGAGGACATTCAGGTATCTTCTAAACTATGTCCTGGTGAATGTAGAGCTATTGTTAAAAGGTTTAGAGAGCACAATAAGAAAATGTGTGCTGCTCTATGCAAAATGGAGGAGAGGAGATATGAATCAAGTGCAGTCATTAAAAGCTTTGAAAAGAAAATAAAAGATTATCAAGCCAATGAACTGCAAATGGATTATGATAGAAAATATCATAAGTGGGAAAAAGAGCAGCTTCAAGAGGAGATTGGTAGTCTGAAAAAGAAGCTAAGTGAGAAGGAAAGTAAGGTTGATGAGTTAACCAAGAAGTTGGAGGGTGTTGATATTGATATGAGCATGTTCAAGGCAACAAATCTTAAACTTGAAACCTTGTTACAATCACAAATTAGAGACAAGGTGAAAACTGGTTTAGGATATAAGCAGACCCCACCTCCATACAATCACAACTACATAACTCCCATGTCTGATGTAGCTGATAGGTATGTTAATGAATCATTACCAGAGGAACTGAAGTCAGCTAATCCACAATTTGAAAGTGATGAGGAAGGAGTTTTGTATGCAGTGAGTGATGATAAGAATGAGGGAGTTGTGAAGAAGGATGAAGTTATTCCATATGAAAATCACATCTGTTGTGAGCCCATTCCCACAAAATCATCTTTACAACCTGTGGTGTTTGTAAAAGCATCCACTGAACCCCTCACCAATGAGTCAAAACCCTCAAAAGTTGTTAACTCCATAAAAAGTTTCACAACTCTAGCCAACAGTTCCCATCTCTACACTAACAGTTCCAAAAAGAACCCAAACAGCTCAAATGTTAGTACCAAGACCAAAGGAAAGGAGAAAGTTGGTGAAGTTGTAGTTGGAAAGCCCAAGAAGGAGGCTGCAAAAGCACAGACTAGACTCAGATCTGTAAAAAGGCATACTGAAATGCCTACATGCACTTGTCAAAAGCATGGTGTACAAAAGTTTCCTCAGTCAGCACCCATTAGAGGAAATCAAAGAAATAGGAACCAGTTCTGGTCACAAAGAACTGGTTTGCCTATTGTGAAAGCTAAAAAGTGCTATACATGTGGGAGATCCAATCACTTGGCTCAAGACTGTTATTATAACCCACAGCTGTGTAGCACCAAAAAACCAAGTTTAAAAAAGCAAAATAACAGTTCTAAAACTGTTAAGTCAAAGCAGATTAACAGTTCTAAAACTGCTAAGCCAAAACAGGCTAACAGTTCTACAACTGTTACATCCAAACCAACTAACAGTTCCACAAATGTTTTATCAAAACCAAAAACTGTTGGTCTGGCATGGGTGAAACTGCAGAAACAAACAGTTTCTAAAGAGGGTAAAACTGGTACTCAAATTGCAAAACAGAATAAGTCACATGATGACTCAACTGATTTACCATCTTCAACAACTGTTTGTTCAAAGGTCTCAAATGTTAATCACAACAATTGGGAACCACATGTTCTTACAAAGTGTTCCTCACACAAATTAGAGAAATCTAATTTGGATGAAATCAAAAAGAAACAAACTCTGTTTAAGTATTATGACTTGAATGGTGTACCCAAGACCTGCATGGCCTGGGTACTTTCTGCTACTAACTAATTTTGTTTGTGCAGAGCATTCATAGGGCCAATTATGGATCTATCTGGCATGTGGATAGTGGATGCTTAAGGCACATAACTGGAAATCCACATTGTTTGAAGGATTTCAGAAGCATCAATGGTGGATTTGTAGCATTTGGAGGAAATGCTAAGGGAGGAAAAATCACAGAGTTCAATGCAGTCCAAAGATGTCACACTTGTTTGCTGTGAAGAGGATCTTTAGATACCTCAAAGGCCAACCAAAATTGGGACTTTGGTATTGTTGGTGCATATTTGTGAATCCCTAGTTCTTATCAATCAAATACATACATGAAATGTTAATTCAAATGTGTTTTGATTAATTGTTTGCATGTGTATATATTCTTAGTGATTCTTTGTGATGATCTTAAGCTTACAAGTACTTAATCATGTGTTGATGTGTGTTCGGAAGTTTAAGTTTAGGTGAAAGATCACCACGTGCGAAGTCAGTCTCACTACGTGCGTAGTGGAGCTCACTACGCGCGCAGTGATTAGGTCGGTTAAAAGTTAATTAATTATTATTAATATAACCAGTACGTGCGTACTGGACTCACTTCGTACGAAGTGTGATACATTACGTGCGTAGTGAATTTAAGTACACTATAAATACCTCTTAACCGCATATTAGCGAGAAGTTCGCGGGTAATCGACTAATTGACAGGTAATCAACCGGGAGCCTTCGTAATCGACCTTATCTGACCTTAAGCCTTAGTAATCGCGACTTTTGACCTCATAATTCGTAATCTTAGTGATAAATACGAAAACCAAGGGCAGCCTTAAGCATCTCTGTGTGAGTTCTTAGAGTTGTTCTTCCTTCTACTCTATGTGTTTCTCTGTGTGATACTGTGTGCCGGACACCTAAGCAGATCTTAGAATCCTTAGGAGGTTTGGGAAATAGAAATTCCGCACTATTTCTCATCCTAGATCAGTCCTAGCATTAGGGTGTTTTAGTTTAGTTTAGAACCCCATTCCCCAGCGGTCCTACAAAGTGGTATCAGAGCCTTGTGCTTTGATTGATCACTTTTCCTTAGGTTTCGTGATCTAGGTGTCGATTAGGCCTGTGTGTTTTGTCCTTTTCGTCGTTTTTAATCGGTTGTTAGGTCGAAAATAGGTCGTTTTGCGTTAAAAAAGGTCATGTTTTACGTTAACTGTTTGAGTTTTACTCGTGCGAAGTGACTCCTTGTCCGTGCGTAGTGGCCGTAGTACGTGCGTAGTGTGTCGTAGATCATCTAGAATTTTCGGCAAGCTGTGTGTTCATTCCGTGCGTAGTAGGTCCTCAACGCGTGCGTGGTGTGTCCAGTTCGTGCGAGTTGAGTCTGTGTGGTTTACTTTGTCTTTAAAAAATTATTTTGTTGCTTCGTGCGTACCATCTGCACTCCGTGCGTCCTAGGTTCTCAGTTCGTGCGTGGTAGAGTTCCAGTTCGTACGTAGTATCGTCTGTGTGTCTTCGTGTCAGTTCGCATTGAGTATTACCCACTACGTGTGTATTGTGTCCTGTCCGTGTGTAGTACTGTGTGCTTCGTGCGTTGTGCTATGTGTTCGTGCAAAGTGCCTTCCCACTCTGTGCGTATTGAATCCTTGTGGTATATCAAATCCTAGTTTCAGTCTGTGTGTTCTCAGCTCTTGATTACTGAAATGGCATCAAAACAGACAACAGTCTTAAACAACTTATTATTAGACAGTGAAATGGGGAGTGCCAATAAAGTACCTAAACTGTTAACCATGGAAGACTATCCTATGTGGAAGCCCAGGTTCGAAATATTCCTCGATGGCCTTGACTGTAGACTTCGGAGAGCAATAAGCACCGATTATATGGTTCCCAAGAGGTAGGGAAATATTGAAACCCCCTATGATGGAATGACTGTTGAACAGAAGAGCAGTCATGATGCAGAGAAGAAGGCCTATGCTCAACTAATCCAGGTCATTCCAAATGAGATCTTCCATCAATTCAGAAGATATAAAACTTCCCACAGCCTGTGGAGAGCACTAGAGAAAAGAAATGAGGGAAATGCCGCCCTCAAGGAATTGAAAGCAAGTCAATTGAGAAAGGAATTAGATCATTTCATGGCTACTAGAGATGAAAAAATTCCTTCTCTCATTACAAGATATAATCATCTTCTTAGTGAACTGGACAGTCTGGGTGTTACTGTTCCAGAGAAGCAGCAGGTGGAAATTTTGGCAAAAGCCTTGCCCAAGAGCTGGCGGCCATATATTATGATACTGAAGAACAGTGGTGGTTTTGACGGGTTGGATCTAAATGATTTCATCACCAAGTTGAAAGAGCAAGAGCAGGAGGAACAAAATTTGGATTCCATGTCCGGTTATCAACAAAATCCTTCTCTCTACTACTCTGGAACACCTGTATCGTCATCCACTTCTTCAAATGCCCCCTTACAATCTGCCTATGTGAGTAATGTAAATGATTCTGGCAGATCTACACCTGAAGCCTCATCTTCTGGGCCATCCTATACTGTGTCTACTTCTGGATTCAATGTCGAGCATTTCAAGTATGGGAGCGCAGATGAAGTAAAAGCACATATGAGCATGCTAAGTGCGCTAGTCTCCTCTTATGATGATCTACTGAAGGGGAAGATTGGTAATGCTCATCTGACACAAGAAGACTATGACCAGATCGATGATGATGAGATGGAAAGACAAGATATCCTCTGGTCATATGCTAACTTAGTCAAGAGGGCGAGAGCATATGAGAAAAGAACAGGAAAGCAAATATCAGCTACAAAGGATACCAACCTTGGTTTTGATAAGTCTGCGGTAACATGTTATAACTGCGGTGAAAAAGGTCATTTCGCGAGAGAATGTAATAAGCCGAAGAGTGTGGGACCGAAGTATCCTTTCAAAACCAGTCCTGGCAGTAGATCATCTTCCTCTTCAACCATAAAGTCTGAATCAACTCCAAAACCGGCTAAGGCAATGGCAGTTGTTCAAAAGGACGAGGGAATTGACTGGTCAGTACAATTTGGGAATGATGGTGCTGATATTAATGTGGCAAATGTTCATGTGTTGAACGAAGATTCTCAATCCGAGACAGAAAGTTACTCAAGTGAGGAAGAATCAATTGCCAGCATTGATGATGAACCAGCCTCGGTTCCAGCTGCAGAAAAGACACCAGTGAACGTTCGTGCCAATGAGTCAAACCAAAAGGTGTGCAGTTGTGGTGAATCATCCGAGGAAAAGGTATGTACTTTTGGCTTACCTTGTGGTTCTTGTAATGATTATGTAAAACAGATAGTGTTCCTAAAGTCTACAATTTCAGAGCTCACATCTAAGTTAGATAAAAACCTGTTGATAAAAGAAAGAGAAAAACAGTTGAAAGAAAAAAATGAAAGTTTAGGCAAACAGGTGCATGAACTAGGTGTGGCTCTGTTAAATAAACAGGATGCTATAGTGTTTTACATAAATGAGATTGATAAGTTGAAACGAGACCTTGCTACTTCAAAGGTCGATTATGAGACTCTGAGTCAAAAACTCAAAAGTTATTCCACGTCTTCTTACTTATTTGAGTACATAATCGATCAGAGAGGTCAAGGTACTGATTCAGAAAAGAACAAGAAGTTATACTCTAAATGTCCACCACCAGTGTTAAATCAACTGGTGAATGATGATGTTCACTCTGAATCTGACCCACTACTCACAAAGGTTGATGAATCTTCTGCATCAACCCCAAAAGAGGATTTAAAGTTACACGAGAATGTGGGTGAGCCTCAGAAGAATGAGGTTCAGCAAGAAGAAATTAAAAAGGCTAAACCAGGCATAAGAGAACTGTTGGCAAGTTCTAATGTGAAAGATCCGTTGATACATCGTATCCGCGATGCCCTTCGGAAAATTGAAAAGGAGGGTGTAAAGTCTCCTGATACCCGTCCATACCAAGAGGTCAAAATCTTACCCAAACATCAAGGGTTAGGGTATCGATCTCAAAGGATGTCGAAAGGTTCTGTAAAGCAATATCCAGACAGGATTTGCTATGTGTGCAGGAGACCTGGTCACCTCAGTTGCGAGTGTGATCAGCAGCCACATCAGCGCTGTAACAGGAAAGTTGAGACTTTTCGAAAGAATAAAACGTTTACTAAAAACAATCAAAACTCAACTCTTCCAGTTCAGCATCAAAGGACAAACGGGGATACCATAAGAAAATCTAAAAATCCCGAAGTTGTTAGCAAAAGAAAATCTTCGCTCAATCAGACTTCTAAGTGGACTAACAAACTGTGTGTTCAAATGCCTAAGGATTCGAGTGACAGGTTCAGCAATGCTGCTGAGAAGACTAGAACTTGGATGAAACTTCCAGTGATTGGAGAAGACGGGAAACCCATGACTATTCGGGCTTGGGTTCCTAATGCTTTCTAATTCTTTCTTCTATGTGAAGGGTGTCAACCGCTATACTCAAGTGTGAGGTATTTGTGACTGTGTGTCTATTTTCTGTGTGACTAAATTGTTCTTTTGTCTTTGTGTTTATTTTTTGTGTGTTTTTGCATTTCTATTTTCTTAGTTTTTAGTTTCTTTAGTATTTTAGGGGGAGTTAGTTCAGAAAACTTAGAAAATACAAAAAAAATCAGAAAACTTAGAAAATACAAAAAAAATCAGAAAACTTGGAAAATACGAAAAAAAAAATCAGAAAACATAGAAAATACAAAAAAAATCAGAAAAACAAAAATGAGAAGTTGATCCAACGGTCCTACAAAGTGGAGAGTGATGGCACACTGGTTCTCAATACAAAGTATGTCTAGTAAAATTAGGACTGAAGGCATGTACATATTCTTGAGAAAACTGTCTGAAAATTTGAGTCAAATTAGATGAGAAACAGATGGCGTGTAAGGCATATGATGAGAGTCTAGGCTGACAAGTGGTTATGCATGTGAAAATCCATCAAAGATTCAAACTATCGAGACATTCCAAGTCTACAAGTCAATAACAGTTGAGACTAACTAAGTCTGGTGCACACACCTACTACCATGCCAAATGTGTTAGATGACAATGAGCAAAATGTAAAAAGAGGGTGAAAAATTGACCCCAATCTGAGATGTCAAAAGAAATAGATACATTGATCTATCAATGTTGAATTGTCAAAGAGCATAAAATGCAGTGACAAAAGCTATATTGATCTATTAGTGTTGAATTGTCAAAGAGCATAAAATGCAGTGACAAAAGCTCAACAGAAATTATCAGAAGAGGTGAAAAATTGACCTCCATGTCAAAGAGCATAAAATGCGTTGACAAAATCACAAAGCACATAAGCATGGTGGTTGGGTACTCAAGTTGTGCATCCTACTGAGTAAGTCAAAATACTGTGAGATTTTAAAAGAGATAGTCTTAACCATGTACTCAGTTCTAGATAATCAGAAAATGTTGAAATCAAATCTGTCATTATCTGAGGAAAGTTAGATTGACAGACAGAAATTGAGAGAGTATGTTTGTGCCTAAGGTTCTGAAATGAATGATAACTAAGTATAGATGTGCTGGTACTGATTCCATCTTGGAACCTTCTCACAAAAAGATTTAATTTTCAGGAATTTACTTCTTTTGCAAATTTATTCTTAGTTAATTTCATTTCAGTTCAGTTATTTTCATTTCTGTCTTTTATTTTTTAGGATTTAATTTGTTTACAGTTTACATTTTCATTTTTCTTTATTATCAGAAAAATACAAAAAGAGTTCTAGTATGTTCTATTTTCTCTTAGTGTGATTTGTTTTGTTTACATTTCCTTCATATCACTTTGATGTGTTTTGCTTAAATGTTTATAAGTGATCTTGAAGTTACTGACAGTTTATTGCTAAGTGCAGTACTAACAGTAATTAAGGTTCACAGATGAGAAACTCATTACATGTGAAATGGAACCCCACTAAGCACGAGTTACAGCTCACATCGTGCGTAGTGCAGGTAAGGGCATGACGAAAGGTATTCGTTTAGCATTCTGCTGTGTGCATTTTGCTTTGTGCATTTTACTTTGTGGAATTTTTGCTTAGTGCAATGGTTGTTGATAGAACTAGGTCTTAGGGGGAGTTTGTTGGTGCATATTTGTGAATCCCTAGTTCTTATCAATCAAATACATACATGAAATGTTAATTCAAATGTGTTTTGATTAATTGTTTGCATGTGTATATATTCTTAGTGATTCTTTGTGATGATCTTAAGCTTACAAGTACTTAATCATGTGTTGATGTATGTTTGGAAGTTTAAGTTTAGGTGAAAGATCACCACGTGCGAAGTCAGTCTCACTACGTGCGTAGTGGAGCTCACTACGCGCGCAGTGATTAGGTCGGTTAAAAGTTAATTAATTATTATTAATATAACCAGTACGTGCGTACTGGACTCACTTCGTACGAAGTGTGATACATTACGTGCGTAGTGAATTTAAGTACACTATAAATACCTCTTAACCGCATATTAGCAAGAAGTTCGCGGGTAATCGACTAATTGACAGGTAATCAACCGGGAGCCTTCGTAATCGACCTTATCTGACCTTAAGCCTTAGTAATCGCGACTTTTGACCTCATAATTCGTAATCTTAGTGATAAATACGAAAACCAAGGGCAGCCTTAAGCATCTCTGTGTGAGTTCTTAGAGTTGTTCTTGCTTCTACTCTGTGTGTTTCTCTGTGTGATACTGTGTGCCGGACACCTAAGCAGATCTTAGAATCCTTAGGAGGTTTGGGAAATAGAAATTCCGCACTATTTCTCATCCTAGATCAGTCCTAACATTAGGGTGTTTTAGTTTAGTTTAGAACCCCATTCCCCAGCGGTCCTACAGGTATTCTAAAGATTCACCTTTTGATTTGGTGGCATATTCTGATAGTGACTATGGTGGAGCCAATGTGGACAGAAAATCAACCTCTAGAGGATGTCAATTCTTTGGATCAAGGCTGGTTTCATGGCAATGCAAGAAACAAACAACAGTTTCAACTTCAACAGCTGAGGCTAAATATATTGCTGCATCAAGCTGCTGTTCACAAGTGTTGTGGATTCAAAATCAGCTTCTGGATTATGGTTTGTCTTTCTTGCATACACCTATTTATGTTGATAACACCAGTGCTATTAGCATAGTTAATAATCCAGTGAAACATTCTAAAACCAAGCACATTGAAATCAGATTTCATTTCATAAGAGATTGCAATGAAAAGAAATTAATCCAAGTTATGAAAATCCATACTGATGATCAATTAGCTGATCTGCTCACTAAAGCATTTGATGTGAGCAGATTCAACTTTTTGATCTCAAACATTGGAATGATTAACTTGGACTAACAGTTGTTCATTACTCAATGTTTTTCACACTAACAGTTTGCACCTGTTAGTATTGTTATCTAACAACTGTTGATTTCAAGTGTTCAGGGAAGAGTAAAAGTTCAAATCCCACACCAATTTTGGACGTATCTGGTTGCCTGTCCCACAAACAGTTTTCAAACCCGTGAATGTTCTTGATATGTGGTAAAGGTAAAATACTTTATTGAGAACAGTTCCAAACTGACAAAGGTAAGTCACTTTATTTTGACAAGTCACTGCATGCTAAATTATTGACCAATTTACAACCACAAGTTTGTCTATAAATTAGCTTGCATGCATTCTTCACAAATCACACCTACATTTGCATTCCAGAGAGCAAACTTTTCTTTGCAAATGACTACTAACTTCTTTCTCATAAACTTCAAAGAAATTGATGCTAAACAAAGTTATGTAACCATCCCTACCCCATTTGTTAGAATGCATGAGCTTTGGAAATACTCATCTTGTGTTCTTGAGATGCATGATGATCGAGATAGGTTCACCTTGACACAGCACCCAGACCCACGTAGGCCATATAAAATGACTGATCATATTCGTATAAGAGGTGATTTTGAAAACTTCACTCTCTTCCACGAGTTGCCTACCAACTGCTGTTTAAGGTTTGACTTGAACCTGGAAGGCACTACAGACTCAGTAGTGTGGTTCAATGTTCGAAGAAATGATGCTGATGATGACGTTCTAGCCTCGGATGATAATGCAGTGGAGGTCATTGTAATCGATGACTAGTTCCATTGCACATCATGGTCTTAGCTGATGATGGATTGGCAAGTGCTCATCATCATCATCCGAGTCTAATGGAAGCCATAACCATTAGAGACAAACAACCGTTAGAGAAAGAGATGGGTGTAGAAATCAAAGTCATAAAAGACTGAATTTCGTTGACCCTTGCACAATTAGATAGACAGTACCAACAATGGCTTGTGAAAATGCATGTACTTTGTAGTTCATCTGTGTTAAACATGAATAAAATGCATATTCTGTTGATGACTGTGTTGGCTAATGGTTTGTTTATGATGAATCAGCTTATGATGGGTGTATGAGCTAAGTTTTGTTGACAGTTGCACATTTTTTTTAACAGTTGTTTGATATACTACTAACAGTTTTCAACTGTTAGGATATAGCCTGCCCAACTGTTAGGCAAAATCCATGTGCATCTGAGGGGGAGAAACTCGTCCAATAACAGTTGTACTTTCTAACAAAAACAGTCTTCAACTGTTAGTGTGTAGAATACACAACTGTTCGAAAAGGGAGTTATTTCTAAATAACAGTTGTTACATCTTATGAAAACAGTTCTCCAACTGTTAGTTTTATTTTTGTCCGTCAACTGTTAAGTTACTAGAGGATGTTTTGGTCTTTGCAGAATTTTGAGGATGTTTGAATTGCATTGAAAATTCGAAACATATATAAGGCAATTCCCTCCTCATCAGTTCATTCACTCGTTCTGAACTTTCATCAAACGCTAAAACCCTAGAATTTTGCTCTCAAATCAAAATGGCTCCCCTTCCATTTGTCAAAGAACCCAATATGCTTGCCTTCCTTACAAAACATGCTGATCTTACTGCTTTCCACGACATGATTGACTATCTCTAGATGTCAACTATACACACTGCTCTCACCATAAACCCAACCATTTACACTTCTCATATTGATCAGTTTTGGAAACATGCTACCCTTCGAACAACTGATGAAGTGCAATGGATTGATTCCACTGTTGATGGTTTGAATGTTTCAATCTCTGAGGACTCCATCCGCCAACTTCTTCAACTTCATGATCGCGATGGTGAGTATTCTGATTCTGTTTCCCTATACTTTGTGCATACCGAGTTGGTTAGGCTTGGGTATGAGGGCCCTAGGGGCAAGGGTACCTTCTACAAGGGACATTTTCGTGCACACTGGAAGTTTTTGATTCATACTCTCCAGCAGTGTGTAAGTCCTAAACGCACAGGGTGGAATGAGTTTGGAAGAAACATTGCATTGGCCTTAATCTGTTTGGCCAACAATCGTTGTTTCAACTTTTCAAAACTTATTTTTAATGGCATGGTAAAACATCTCGGGACCAAATATGGTCTCTTTTTGATGTACCCGCGATTTGTACAAGTTTTGTTAAACGTTTTTATGCCAAATCTTAAAGCACACAAGAGGGTCCTAATACCCTCTGCTCATGTGGCCTCCACATTGAGCAAGTTGATGGTTAATGGGAAGAATTTCTCAGGTGCCATAACTCCACCACTATCTGCAATGGTGGAGTTTCTTTCAAGAAACAGAGCTGCTAGGGGTGAGCATGAAGCCCAACTTATTGCTACACCACCACCTCTGGAACCCATAGCTCACGATACTCAAATAATCCCTTCTGCTACCTTTGAAAGAGCTACAACACAAGCCCCTGCACTAAAAATATTTCAAAAGAAGAGGAAAAGAACTGTCGGTGCTCCTTCCACCACAGTTCATGAAACTGAAACTGTTAGCCCTGCACAGGTGCATTCACCTGTGCAGAATATCGAAAGGGAACCATTCGTGTTGTCTCCCAGGCACAATGAGGAGGTGATCACTCCATTAGAGGGTGATCATGTGGTTTTTGAGGCTAACACTACTGTTTCATCCGCAAGGGATGAACGGGACAGGGTTAACATAACTAAGACCTCAGCCAAGGCAACAGAGGCTGGTCAAACAGTTTCTGGAAATCCCCAGTACCAAGAACAAAGGGGTACTGGTGAGGGATCTTCTAGAAGTGAACCACCAGTTCTATCTGCCGATGATATGTTCACAGTGGCAACACTGGCTGATATTGAGGCAAGTATGAAACTTAAAGTATTGACGAATCCTGATCTTGTACCATTTGTTGTTGCTTTCCTCTATCTCAAAAAGAGGAATTTCCAATATGACAAGCTTCTGACAAAGCATAATGAGCTAATTATCAAGCGGGATCAACAAATCAAATTTTTGTCAGCTTCTTTGAAGAAGGCTACTGATGTTCTTCACGCACATGATCAAATGCTCCAAAAATCTTTTACTCGTGCCAGACCCTCCTCTCAAACAGTTGCTGAAACAGTTGCACCAGTTGAACTAACAGTTGCATCTAGTACACAAACAGTTGCAGCTGAAGGCACAACAGTTGCACCAATTGAACAAACAGTTGCAAGTGTTCAACAAGTGGAAGAAGAAGAAGAAGAAAGGTTTTCAGCTGTGGATAGAGTGTTTGATTAACAAGATGATCATGACAGGAGACTATCCAACAACCGAGGATTTTAAAACATGGTCTAAAGTTAATCAAAATCATTTGATTGAAATAGGTGCTCAAACTCTGAATATCAGCACATTCAAGATGGCACAAAAGATTGATGATGGATGGTTGGATGGAAAAGTGTCAAAGCTGAAACCACTTGCACCTAAGTCAGGGTTTAAAGGCATTGCAATTATTGAAGGAAAGAAAGATGAAAGGATGCCCCCTGTGCTAGGTAAGGGAAAGGAAGTGGTGGTTGATATTCCCAAGCTCAAGCTCACAAAAGAACAACAAGAAGAGCATGATAGGGAATTAGCACAAAGGTTGAATGCTGAGCTTGTACAGCAAGAAAAGAAAGATCATGATCTAGCTCAACAACTAGCTGCTGAATTTACACAAGAGTTGAATGAAGAAGAAAGGGAGAAGAAGGCTGGTAAGGGAGTAAAAAGAAAAAGAGTTGTAAAGAAGAAAATAGTTCCACCTCCCAAGCCAGTAGTTGAAAAGAAAAAGCCCCAAACAGTCCAAAAGCCCCAAACATCCCAAAAGTCTGAAGAAAAAGCTAAAGCTGAAAAGGTTCAAACCATTCTTCATGACAGACTAAGTGTAGAGATTGCTAAAAGAATTGAAAAATTAGCACAAGAGCAGCTTGGTCAAAAATCCCACATTACTGAGTGGAGATTTGTATTTTTGAGGGTAGAGACTGGAAAGCAAGGATTTACTATTGTCAGGGAACTGGAACCAATTGAAATTTATTCCAGTTTCTTCCATATGATGGATTGTGTGACAAGGAGAGACATACAGGAGATGTATGCATATGGAGTAAGTCACTATGGCGGGGCAGCTGAGGTTGAAATAAAAGTCTTGATGATGCACTTATCTAGTATATGTAATCCACTGGGAGTTATGCCCATGTTGATAAGTGATGAAAGATTTCCAATCATTACTGTGAAAGTATATGAAAGATCAAGGGTGTATCAAATGGTGATGGGAAATGCTCAAACTCAGTGGTTTGATCTTGAGTTCATCGAGCACAGTACACCAAAGCTAATGTATATGTTGAAAGCAAGGTTTTATGGACCTGCACAAGTGAAGGAAGATCTGATGAAGAGATTGAAGAAGAGATTGGAGATTATACAGTCAAAGAAAATGTAATTTTTCTATCTCTTGAATTTTTGATTGTAACAGTTTGATTTTGCATGAAATGATAAATATGTTCTTTACTTATGTTAATTTGTCTATGATTGAACCCTTAAAACAAACAACTTAATTGTATTGTTCAATACTTTAAGTTAGGGGGATATTGTTGGGAAATTGGCTAAGTCATTGAAACTGTTATACATGCAAAAATCAAAACTGTTAAGACTGTTAGTAAAGATTATGGAAAACAGTTGTGAACTGTTAGATGAAAATATGAAAACAGTTGTGAATAACAGTTGCTGTGGGCATTACAACTGTTAGTACAAAGTTCAGAACTGTTAGTTCAAATTGTCACAACTGTTAGAAGACCTTGAAGCCGAAGACTGTTTGAAGAACCAGAACTGTTGCATCCAATGAACAGTTTCGGTTGAGCTAAATATGGAAAACCCTATCTTTGAAGATATCCCGAAATATTTGAAAGATCATCAAGATTATCTCAGAAGATAGAAGATTACCTAACTGTCAGCAAATCAAGGAAGATCAAGGAGTATATAAATGCTAGATTAGAATTTATAATATGTACGTACTCATTGATTAAGTTTTTTTGCATTCATTATTCAAGTTGTAATTTGCTTTCAGAATAGTGCTAAGCCTCTAAGTTTCTCGTTGAAACCTAAGAACAATCTGTGTTCTTCGTCTAACATAATAAGTTAGATTGGGGGTGAAGTTTGCTATTATAATCATTCTGATTAATCAATAAAACTACTGTTTGATTGAATTGATTTGTGTTCAAAACCTTCTTTAATCAATTAAGTGTGATTCCGCTACTTCTTAGTTGATTGTGATCATAGTTAAAGATTAACTTTTATTCAACTCTGATTTGTTATTCAAAAGTTAGTTCTTGTTATTTGATATAATCTATATCCGATCCTGACATTCTCTCTAGTTCTACATACAAACCTTCAATCTATCCTACATTATACTTGATCCACTTGTTATATGGGACTAACAAGTGGTATCAGAGCCAAAGGAGTGATGATTAGATATGAATTCAACAAACAAAACTCGAATTTTTGAAGATCTTTGAAGAAAATGGGGTATTTTCGGGTTTGAGATCAAAGTCTAGATCAAATGGAATTTTTAAGTGTTAATTGATTGGATTAAGATCGCAAAGCATAATGAAACATTCGACATTTGATTTCATAGCAATTGGATAACAAATCAGTGGCCAAATTGAAGATTTTTTAGTTTTTGAGTTTTGGAAGTTCTTGAAGAAATTTGATCGATTTGGCTAATTTGATCGATGTTTGTGATAATTGTTGATAAAGAAATGTAAATCGGGGGTAGGCAAAGTGATCTGGATAAGAAATCATCAGATTTGGGCAAAATTTCGAAATTTTTGAATCTGAGCGGGATGATCTTGAAGCTGTCGGAATTCCAGGTTTGAAGGGGTCGGAATTGCCCTTTGAATCAGTCGGAATTGCTGAATTCCGAGAATATTTTGGTCGGATTTTTCGGATTCCGAGAAGAAATCAGTCGGAATTGCTGAATTCCGAGAATATTTTGGTCGGATTTGTCGGATTCCGAGGCTTTTGATCAGATTCCGAGAATTTTGATCGGATTCCGAGAATTTTGATCGGATTCCGAGACTTTTGATCGGATTCTAAGCTTTTGTCGGATTGCACGACAATTTGATCGGATTCCGAGACTTTTATCGGATTCCGTAGTTCTAATCGGATTTCTTGATTTCCTCGGATTATTTGTTTTCTCAGATTCCTAATTTACTCGGAATTCTATATTTTCTCGGATTTTCTTTTTCTCGGAATTCCTTATTTTCTCGGAAGTCTCTATGTGCTCTGAATTGCCTATTTTATCGGAATTCAAGATCACCCGGATTTACACACATTTTTCAAATTCATAAGACTACATATCGTGCCCAAGGAAGAAGAAGAGGAACTTCCTATCCAAGATCAAACTGAGGAAGAAGATATAGCTCAATGTTATGAAAAATTGTACTTCCTATCAAGATACTCACAGATTGCCAAATATATTCGTGTGTTCGAATTATCACATAAGTTTTGATATTGGTAAGTTATCATGTGTTGATTCAATCTGTGTAAATTCTGTTTAGAGAGTCGTTGGTATCTATAATTATATGTTAATTATAGATATCTAAGTTTGAGAGAATTGAGAGATTTATATTAGGTGATTATATATCAAGAGTTGCTTACTTGATAGTCATTGTAATCATCTTCTTATTCAAAGCATTGTAATCATCTTCTGATTAATAAAAGCATTTGATTGATTGTGGTTTGATTTACTGTGTGTGACACTTTTCTTTGATTTGTTCAATATCCGCAGAAAGTCTATTCAACCCCCCTTCTACACACCTGTTGCTTGTTGTTACTCTCTCATACAAGGGACCAACACTTAGCCGTTGATTTGATAAGTGGAACTCGTGGATGGAGAGCGTGGAGGGGATCAAGTGTGGCAGGGTGCATGTGAGGAATTCATGGGTGGGCAATGACATTAACAAAGGGAGAATTGGACTGCTCAGATTGGTTCTCGCGGTTCTCGCAATAAAAAGGGTTCTCAATGGAACTTCTTCCTATATATATATATATATATGTATATATATATATGTATATATATATATATGTATGTATATATATATATATATATATATATATATATATATATATATATATATATATATATATATATATAGGGGAGGGTTCTTGCCAGAACCGTTGTCCGCACGAGAACCGCGAGAACCAATCTCAGCCGTTTCTTAGATATGGGAGTTAAACGGATGGAGAGCGTGGAGGGATAGAGTGTGGCATGGTGCATATGGGGAATTCGTGGGTGGGCAATGATATTGAAGGAGGGGAAATTGGACGGCTCAGATTGGTTCTCGTGGTTCTCGCACTAAAAATGGTTCTCGCATGAACTTTTTCCTATATATACACACACACACACACACACACACACACATATAGGGGACAGTTTAAACGAGAACCGCAAGAACCAATTACAGCCATTGATCAAAGAGATGGAGGGTTGAGATTAAAGAGTTGTTAATGGATAACCTTAAACTAATCAAATTTATCCTTAATTAATTAAAGGTAGTTTGGATATTTTTACATTACCCTCGCATTTTTTAAACTAATATATACATCAAACAGAAAAGTGTTAAATTACAAAAATTATACCAAATTAACGAGAAAATTATGTTATTTAATTTGAGACCGGTCTTAATATATTTTTTCAAATTTTTTTTTGTGTTTGCTGTGTTTTTTATTGCAAATTTTGTTGCGCTTTTTTTTTTCTGTACAGCTCGAAATTTGCAGCAGTGCAAATTTTACTTTTATTTTTTTAACTTTAAAATTTTCAAAAATATAGTCATTATAATTGTCATTTTGTTTCAGTTTTAATCCTTTAAACTAAATGCTAATAACTTTGACTATTAATCAAAACGAATTTAATATTTTCTCACTTTATCTTAAAACAAACACCTATTACCTATTACAGTTTTTTTCTAACAAAATTTTCTTTCTAGCCTTGTTACCAAACACCTCTTTATCATCATTTTCCTTTAACTCACAGTCACCACCAAATAAAGGTGAGTAAGCGTACCGGAGATACCGAACCGTACCGGTACCATACCGAATTAGAGTTTTTTGTCCGGAACTCAGTACTTTAAATATGGCTAACTTGTTATTCGGATCTCGGTATTCGGGACTAGTACCGAACCAATTAGGTAAAATAGATACTTGGTATTCGAGACTAGGTATTCTCATCTCCCATTCTCTCTAGAATCTCTTACTCACACTCTCTCTCACACAACACCAACCACCACCATCGGTAGCCAAAAATAAAGGTCTTCGCCCATCACCCAAGTTCCCTCAGCCGACGCCACCACCACCCTGCCCGACACCAACCTGCTTCCCCCCACCCCCCACCCTCCTCACTTTCTCATATCAAATCCAACACAACCTAACAAAGCAGGTCTAAATAATTTGCATTTGAGTTATGTATTTTGTAACACCAGGTTTCAGAAGCTTAAAATTAGCGGAAATTAAAACTTTTTAAACTTATTTACACGAAAGGTTTGCAGCGGAACAAACCACTGATTTCATATTAAGTACTGTTGATCGAATTGGCGATTAAAAACAACGAATCAAGCCAAGTCCCAAAATATAAGCCAGTGTTACAATAAGCATGCTATCACGTCACAATATGGCACACAATGCTAAGCTATCACGTAGCGGTGTGCCGACATGTCAGCGGGATCATATCTTGCGAGGTAGCTAGCCTGGCTCAACGATCAAAGCTGGGGAATCAGTCACAACCATCCGCATCGTTGGGGGAGCGAAGAACAGCGCACCATCACGTTTGAGCCACTAGGACTCCGTTCGGATCTGATCATAGACCAAGACCCTCACTATATGTCGAGGAACGGCGGCCTGCAGAACCTTTACCCCGGAAAAACACTCGCGGGAACCGCTAATCCTTGAATAACACTCAAGGGACCCAGCCGCATCGGCGACTGACCTCAACCACTACGTCTGACCGTACAGGAATCATAAACACGTTTGACCCATAGGGTCCACAATACGCATGCGTATCACATATCACAATTTACATCACATCGTATCACTTATAACACTATGTCACTGTATTACTATGTCATGTCACACCTCGCGTGTTCACATTTATACACATGTCACATATCACTGGCACACAATAGCCCTACTTACTAAGTCTCATGGGAAACCGGTACTCACCTCGATATCACAGGACGCAGATATGGATCCGGGAATCCCAAGAACACATTGAGTCGTCCGAATCACCTAACACATTAGGTTCAGGCTTGGTTATCACTTACACGTACCACACATAGGTTACAACACAAGTTACACAAGCAGTCAGCACTGGACAGGCTCCTACGGCCGACGAGGACATGTCCTACGGCCGCAGGACACATGAAAACCACACCCTAAGGCCGTAGGGACAGTTCCCTGCGCCCGTAGAGGTTCTTTCCAATGAACCATACCCTACAGCCGCAGGAACCTATTCCTACGCCCGCAGGAGCTATTCTTTCGTGACCTCGATCGTAGGTTATGTACCTACGCCCGTAGACCTTGTTCCTTCGTCCGTATATGGTAAACCACACAAAAACACCTACTACGGCCGCATAAACCTTTTCCTACGGCCACAGAAGGCTTAATTTCAATAATCCTGCAAAACACCCTCCTACGGCCGTAGGAACATTTTACTACGGCCGCAGGAATAAAAACGGCCCCTACGGCCACAGGAACTTTCCCCTACGGCCGCAGGAACTTCCTGCACAGTAAGGTTCGTCCCTGTTCGCAAATCAGACCTGGAAATCACTTTTTTTTTACCTCTTCTTTGACCAAAACTCAGTTTTAATCACTTGTACACTTTACTTGACATCCACAAACACATATAAACACATTTGACATAACAATCAACACATAGAACACCATTTTGAACCATCAAAGTTGTGTTTCTCTTTCAACACATAAAAACTAGGTTTGAGCTTGAAGAAAGCTTACAATAAGAAGAAACACAGCAGATAGCACACGAATTTGGCTATAGAAATCACTTGCAACAGATTTGGATCTTGATTTCTCTTCAAGACTTGAGAGAATATGTGTGTGTATGCTTTCGTATGTATGTATGTGTTTTAGTGTGTGTAATTTGACTTCAACAGGGGATAAGAAGCAATAGACCGACATTGGGCTAATTTAATTAAACCCTGGGTATTCTGTTCCCCTTTCCAACTTACAACTTGACACACGTCATCCCGTTTTAATCAACGGGGATCTCTATGGAATCATTACGCGGAACCGTTTAACACAATATTACTTTCAGACACGTTTGACACTTTTCACATAATCACATTAATTAACACAATACACGTTAGACACACAAAACACTTAACTTAATTCAATTAAAGTCACTGTACAAGTACCAAAGCACAGGGTACAACACTACACAGCTAGGCCCGTTTACAGGGTGTTACAAATCTACCCCCCTTAAGAAAATTCCGTCCTCGGAATCTGATCACTCACGAACAGGTGGGGATATCGAGCTCGCATATCATCTTCAGTCTCCAGGTCATATTCGGACCTAGGTTATAATTCTACTTCATGAGAATGAGCTTGATCACTTTCTTACGCAATTTCTTAGTCTTTGAGCCTAGAACTTCAACAGGTTCCTCAACGAGGCGCTTTGAAGCATCGACTCTCAGCTCTTGCAATGGCAGAATCTGACTCTCATCCACTTTGCACTTGCGCAAGTAACACACGTTGAAGGTATTATGAATACCCGCAAGTTCTAGAGGCAACTCCAGAGACACAGTTTGATCATTGACTCTGCGCAGGATCTTAAACGGTCCTATGAAACGCGGACTCAACTTGCCTTTACGGCCAAAGCGGATAACACCCTTCCACGGAGAGACTTTCAGGAAAACCCGATCGCCCTCGATAAACTCAACTGGCCGACGTCTCGGGTCAGCGCACACTTTCTGTCAATCACAAGCGGCTTTCAGCTTTTCACGTGTCACTCTCACTTTATCAGCTGTAATCTGCACTATCTCTGGTCCGGCGAACTACTTCTCGCCAGGCTCTAACCAATACGTGGGAGTGCGACAACGTCTCCCGTATAGCATCTCGAATGGAGGCATTCCAATACTGGAATGGTGTGAGTTGTTATAAGCAAACTCTATCAACGGCAGATGTGAATCCCACGCACCACCGAACTCAAATACACATGCGCGAAGCATGTCCTCCAGGGTCTGAATAGTTCTCTCTGACTGGCCGTCTGTTTGAGGATGGTACGTCGTGCTCAAATGAACACGAGTGCCAAGCTCACGCTGTAAACTCTGCCAGAAATTAGAAGTATACCGCAGATCGCGATCAGACACAATAGAACACGGGACTCCATGGCGTGACACCCCTTCAGCAACATACAACTTTCCTAATTTATCCAACGAGATAGACTCGCTGATAGCCAGAAAATGAGCACTTTTTGTCAAACGGTCAACTATGACCCAAATTGCATCGTGCCCTCTGAGGGTTTTTGGCAACTTTGTCACGAAATCCATCGTAATATTATCCCATTTCCAATCAGGAATTTCAAGTTGCTGAAGATTACCATACGGTTTCTGGTGCTCAGTCTTCACTTGCGCGCAGATGTGACACTTCTCCACGTAGGAGGCAATGTCCCGTTTTAAAGTAGGCCATCAGTACAAAGCTTTCAAATCATGATATATTTTCGTGCTGCCCGGATGAACAGACAGTCGAGACTGGTGAGCCTCTTGCAAAACCAACTCACGATTTCCCCCGTACAGAGGCACCCAAACACGAGACTGAAAAGTCTTTAGCCCACGGCTATCATCCGTAAGCAGATCTTTTTGCTTCCGTATCACTTCAGCTGCAAGATTCTCGTCACGCAAGGCCAAGGATTGTGCTTCCCTCAGTCTCGCAAGAATATCAGGAACCACCACAAGTTTCATGAATTTCGCCTCAACTGACGAGCTTTTGCGACTAAGAGCATCCGCCACCACGTTGGCCTTACCAGGATGATAACGGATCTCACAGTCATAATCTTTAATCAACTCGATCCAACGCCGCTGCCTCATATTGAGCTCTTTCTGTGTAAACACGTATTGCAGACTCTTATGATCCGTACAGACCACACACTTGGTACCGTACAGATAATGATGCCACTGCTTTAGAGCAAACACAACAGCAGCTAGCTCAAGATCATGTGTCGGATAGTTACCTTCATGTGGCTTCAACTGTCGAGACGCATATGCTATCACTTTATCATGCTGCATTAACACGCAGCCAAGTCCCGAATAAGAAGCATTACAATAGACGACGAAGTCATCAGACCCGTAGGGCAAAGAGAGAATCGGAGCTTCACACAATAGTCGTTTCAAGGATTGAAACGCTTGTTCTTGCGCCTCAGACCACACAAAAGCAACGTCTTTCTGAGTAAGCTTTGTCAAGGGACCTGCAAGTTTAGAAAAATCACGGATAAACCGCCGATAATATCCAGCTAGGCCGAGAAAACTACGAACTTCAGAAGGAGTTCGGGGAACCCCCCAGTTCATCACTGCATCGAACTTCACCGGATCCACTTTGACACCATCCCTGCAGATCACATGACCAAGAAAATGCACTTCACGAAGCCAGAATTCACACTTTGAAAACTTTGCATAAAGCTTCTCTCGCTTGAGAGTTTCAAGAACTTGCCGTAAATGCAACTCGTGCTCGGCTTCACTTTTAGAATACACAAGAATATCATCGATAAACACAATAACGGATTTATCCAAGAAAGGACGACAAATTCGATTCATCATATCCATAAACACAGCAGGCGCGTTGGTTAAGCCGAACGGCATAACCAGAAACTCATAATGGCCATATCGAGTGCGGAAAGCAGTTTTGGGAGCATCATCTTCACTAACCCGCGCCTGATGGTAGCCAGAGCGAAGATCAATCTTAGAGAAGCACGTCGCTCCCTGTAATTGATCGAACAAATCATCAATACGTGGAAGAGGGTATTTATTCTTTACCGTTCGCTTATTCAGCTCCCGGTAATCAATACACATACGCATGGTTCCATCCTTTTTCTTCACAAATAACACAGGAGCTCCCCACGAGGATGAACTTGGACAGATAAAGCCCTTGTCAAGTAACTCTTGTAATTGAGTCATCATCTCTCGCACCTCTGAAGGAGCAAGATGGTATGGAGCTTTAGTTACATGCGTAGCCCCCGAAACAAGATCAATCTTGTACTCCACATCTCTCACCGGCGGCAAACCCGGCAATTCATCTGGAAACACCTCCGGATAATCTGACACTACCGGAATATCTTTGACCACTTGCTTTTCCAGCTTTGCATCAATCACGTGAGCTAGATAAAACTCGCAGCCTTTAGAAATCGATTTCTTAGCTTTCATCACCGAGATAAGAGGAATATCAGATTCTCGACGTTCCCCTCGAGATACCGCACAAGACCCATCGGGTAAAGGGATCTTTACCATCTTTTTCGAACACAGAATCTCCGTGATCAAACCACTGAGCCAATCCATACCAACCACCGTATCAAAGCCCGCAATTGGCATGAGAAGAAAAGAAATAGGGAAACTATTCCCGTCCATATCGAGGTTAGCACAAGAAACACTATCCTTAACCGAAACTACCTTACCACAAGCAATTTCAACTTTAACCGGCTCAGGTAACACAGACACAGGCAATTGCAGTTTATCACGAAAAGCCACAGATATAAAAGAATGCGTAGCTCCAGAATCAAATAACACACAAGCTGGAACAGAATTTACAAGAAAAGTACCAGTAATCAAGTCTCCTGCAGCTTTGACTTCTTCAGTTGTCATCTGAAAAGCCCGGCCCTTGGCGCGAGGAACGCCATCTTTCTTAGGTCCAGCAGAAGACCCTCCAGCCCTAGCAGCAGTACCCTGTCTCATTGGGCACTCAGTAATCATGTGTCCCGGCTTCTGGCATCTAAAACAAACATTCTCTTTAAAAGAACACTCGGTAGCTGCATGCCCTTTCTCACCACACCTCATACATCTGGTAGTAGCCTTTGAACAGTTACCCGAATGGTAAGTACGACACATGGAACACCAAGGATTATCAAACCTCGGTTTCTTGCTCGACTCAGATCTCCCACCAGCAGCCGATTTCCCCTTTGAACTATCAGATTTTGAATACTGCCGAAACTTCCTCTTCTGGCCCTCCACAATCTGATCACCTTTACACTGGCGACGATCGCCATCCATCTGTCGGGCTATCTCAAACGACCGATCCAAAGAAACAGCAGCTCTCACATGAGCTCTATACTCTAGCGGCAACATAATCACGAACTTACGCATCTTCGCTCTCTCATCGGTCACAAGATGTGGTATAAACCTTACCTTATCAGTGAAAGCATGGATAAGGTCCTCCACCGGTTTGTCCCCCTTACGGAGACTGTTGAACTCATTTTCCATCCTCTCAAGGTCATAATCGGTACAGTACTTACTCTTCACTTTTTCAGAAAACTGCTCCTAAGTCAGAGCAGCGATCACCTCTTTGCTCAGCGTATCTTTCACAGAATCCCACCAATCCAGGGCTTTTCCTTTCAACATACGAACCGCATACTTGACACGGTTCTCATCTTCACAATCACAGGATTCAAACACTTGGTCAGTCTCACGCAACCAACGGATAGTCTCTGAGGGATTATCAATACCCTCATACACCTTCGGCCCGCAAGACTTAAACTTCTTGTAAGAACAGGGCTCACGTTGCTTGCCCTTAATAGCTTCCCTCAGTAGCTCCCTAGTCGAGCGAAGCTCCTCCTCGAGTAACCGAATGTAAGCCTCAGAATCTCTTTCCGGTCTAGAGCCCTGAGTATCATGCCATGACGATTCCTCCTCGGTCTCCACGTGAGTACGAGAAGCCTCGTCCTCCATCTGCTTTAACGCTTCCTCTGTGGTAGCACGCCTCTCAGACATTTTTCACTTACTTTCTATACACAAGGGGCGAACACGTCTAGTATACTTAATCACAAATTACTAACACACAAGTTAGTTCACATTGAGCAGTAAACACATAACGCTCACACTCAGCCCCAATTACCCCTCTAGGAACACTTAACGATGGTCAAGCCCGAGTTTGAGATCGAATACTTTCACAAGTACCCGATTCCCTCAAACTTAGGCTCTGATACCTAATTGTAACATCGGGTTTCACAAGCTTAATATTAGCGGAAATTAAAACTTTTTAAACTTATTTACACGAAAGGTTTGCAGCGGAACAAACCACTGATTTCATATTAAGTACTGTTTATCGACTTGGCGATTAAAAACAAATAATCAAGCTAAGTCCCAAAAATTAAGCCATTGTTACCACTACGCATCGACCATCGTCACAAAGTATCAGAGCTAACACAAGTGTTCCAAAAGACATATATAAAATAACACTACCCAAAGCAACCCGCCTCGCCAGGCAATCTGATCACTAACCTGCGAAAAGGAAAATATCACGAAACATTAGCTACACTAGCTAGTGAGTACAAATATCACATAAGCACCAATAAGCATGCTATCACGTCACAATATGGCACACAATGCTAAGCTATCACGTAGCGGCGTGCCGACATGTCAGCGGGATCATATCTTGCGAGGTAGCTAGCCTGGCTCAACGATCCAAGCTGGGGAATCAGTCACAACTATCCACATCGGTGGGGGAGCGAAGAGCAGCCCACCATCACGTTCCACTAGGACTCCGTTCGGATCTGATCATAGACCAAGACCCTCAATATATGTCGAGGAACGGCGGCCTGCAGAACCTTTACCCCGGAAAAACACTCACGGGAACCGCTAATCCCTGAATAACACTCAAGGGACCCAGCCGCATCGGCGACTGACCTCAACCACTGCGTCTGTCCAGACAGGAATCATAAACATGTTTGACCCATAGGGTCCACAATACGCATGCGTATCACATATCACAATTTACATCACATGGTATCACTTATAACACTATGTCACTGTATTACTATGTCACGTCACACCTCGCGTGTTCACATTTATACACATGTCACATATCACTGGCACACAATAGCCCTACTTACTGAGTCTCATGGGAAACCGGTACTCACCTCGATATCACAGGAGGCAGATATGGATCCTGGAATCCCAAGAACACACTGAGTCGTCCGAATCACCTAACACATTAGGTTCAGGCTTGGTTATCACTTACACGTAGCACACATAGGTTACAACACAAGTTACACAAGATGTCAGCACTGGACAGGCTCCTACGGCTGCAGAGGACATGTCCTACGGCAGCAGGACACATGAAAACCACACCCTACGGTCGTAGGGACAGTTCCCTGCGCCCGTAGAGGTTCTTTCCAATGAACCATGCCCTACGGCGGCCGGAACCTATTCCTATGCCCGCAGGAGCTATTCTTTGGTGACCTACAACCGTAGGTTATGTACCTACACCCGTACGGCCGCAGAAACCTTTTCCTACGGCCACAGAAGGCTTAATTTCAATAATCCTACAAAACACCCTCCTACGGCCGTTGGAACATTTTACTACGGCCGCAGGAACTTCTACGGCCGCAGGAATAAAAACGGCCCCTACGGCCGCAGGAACTTTCCCCTACGGCCGCAGGAACTTCCTGCACAGTAAGGTTCGTCCCTGTTCGCAACTCAGACCTATAAATCACGTTTTTTTAACCTCCTCTTCGACCAAAACTCAGTTTTAATCACTTGTACACTTTACTTGACATCCACAAACACATATAAACACATTTGACATAACAATCAACACATGAAACACCATTTTGAACCATCAAAGTGGTGTTTCTCTTTCAACACATAAAAACTAGGTTTGAGCTTGAAGAAAGCTTACAATAAGAAGAAACACAGCAGATAGCACACGAATTTGGCTATAGAAATCACTTGTAACAGATTTGGATCTTGATTTCTCTTCAAGACTTGAGAGAATATGTGTGTGTATGCTTTCGTATGTATGTATGTGTTTTAGTGTGTGTAATTTGACTTCAACAGGGGATAAGAAGCAATAGACCGACATTGGGGTAATTTAATTAAACCCCGGGTATTTTGTTACCCTTTCCAACTTACAACTTGACACACGCCATCCCGTTTTAATCAACGGGTATCTCTACGGAATCATTACGCGAAACCGTTTAACACAATATTACTTTCAGACACGTTTGACACTTTTCACATAATCACATTAATTAACACAATACACGTTAGACACACAAAACACTTAACTTAAATCAATTAAAGTCACTGTACAAGTACCAAAGCACATGGTACAACACTACACAGCTAGGCCCGTTTACAGGGTGTTACATATTTACTAGCAAAAGACAAAATATAAAATTAGTAAAATTAAACCCGCTGACTCCGCCGATCCATTTATGATGTGTGAATGTGTCAACTCGTGAATGACCCACAAACCAGTAGATTTAAATGCGATACGTTGGGCCTGTTATGTTTTAGGTTTTACGAGTTTGTGTATGAAACATACGAGTCAACTTCATGTCATTACCCACGCGCTGCTAAGCCAATCACAAAACGATTACCGTACCATTCCTAAATAGAACTATAAAAATTATAAAAAATAGCGTTAACAATGTTACATATCATGTTTGTAGTGTTCTTCAAATTAATTCCACCGTCCATATTCATCAATTAATTCCACCGTCAAAAAAAATTAACCACCTTGACCTCTTTCTCTCTTTCTCTCTCTCTCACACACACACATACACACTCACACACACACACACACATATATATATATATATATATATATATATATATATATATATATATATATATATATGAAAAAGTTCAAACGATAACTGTTTTTCATACGAGAATTGCGAGAACCAATCCCGAGCCATCCAATTCCCCTCTTTCAATTTCATTGCTCACCCATGAATTCTTCGCATGCACTCTGCCACACTTGATAACCCTACGCACCATATCCATGAGTTCCATTTTATCAAATCAACGGCTAAGATTGGTTCTCGCAGTTCTCGTACGAAAAACAGTTTATCGTTTGAACCGTCCCCTATATAGAGGGAATTGGATGGTTGGGATTGAATTTCTCATTCTCATTATATATATATATATATATATATATATATATATATATATATATATATATATATATATATATATATATATATATATATATATATATATATATATATATATATATATATATATATATATATATATATATGGGAGGGTTCTATTGAGAACCGATTTTAGTGCGAGAACCAATCTTAGCCGTTGATTTGATAAGTTGAATTCATAGATGGAGAACGGCGGGGGATCAAGTGTGGCAATAGGTGTATGTGAGAAATTCATGGGTATGCAATGACATTGAAATAGAGAAAATTGGACGGCTTAGACCGGTTTTTACGGTTTTCGCACTAAAAATGGTTCTCAATGGAACTTCTTATATATATATATATATATATATATATATATATATATATATATATATATATATATATATATATATATATATATATATATATATATATATATGACCGAGATTTCTTTACATTAAATTTTAGATTGACTTTTTTTAATAAAGTTGGTTTGAATTGAAACATCAATCCTTATAAATAGAAAATGGATGTACTTGGTGACACCAACTTCTCGATGAATAGCCTCTTTCTCATCGTTCTCTTTCTTATTGCAACAGATTCCAGTAGTACATATGTATCAGCAGAGCCCATAGATGATTCTTGTTTTATTCTTACTCCATGGCATGTGTTTGTAATCAATGGCATCCAGGAAAATATCGTGCTTCATGTGAAATCAAGAGACGATGATCTCGGAAATCATACACTTGCATATAATGGAATTCATGATTGGTCGTTTTGTATGACACCAAAAACACTTTTTACTGGCGAGTTTTGGTGGGGTTCGAAGTATACAACTTTGAATTTGGTTGATCAGCATCATGTTTGGCAGATGTGTGATAAAAACGTCGCTGGAACTGTGCATTGTTATTGGTTAGTAAGACCAGAAGGGTTTTATATAAGTCATAAAAATAGATCATGGCCAGATGGAAATTGGCATTTTGAACAACCTTGGCCTTGAAATGGTTATAACATCTTTGAAGTTATTAAATGAATGATATGGTGTATGTTTAATCTTTGTTTTGACAATACACAAACATACTTGTGTGTATTTATATATGTAGTGTATTTATGTGTGTGTGTATATATATATATATATATATATATATATATATATATATATATATATATATATATATATATATATATATATGTATGTATGTAGTGTATGCATGTATGTATATACCTATGTATGTAGTGTGTGTACGTATGTATGTATTCATGTATGTATGCATATATGTATGTATGTATGTATATGTATGTATGTTGTGGTTGTACGTGTGTGTATGTATCTATGTATTTATGTATGTATGCATGTGTTATTCAAGACTATGTGATCTTTGAGAGAAAAGAGGGAAGGTGGTTGTAATTAATACAATACTTAAATTAAATTATCATTCGAAATTTTTTTTGTTTAAAATTAAAATTACAATTTTTTTGTTTAATATATTTTTGTAAATAAAATAAAACTGTTTTTTCATACGAGAATATAAGAATCGGTTTTAACTAAAGTAAAATTGCTGTCTAAGTATTTTTAATGAACAGAAAAGGGAATGTGAGTAATTTTTATAAATGATACACGTATTACGTATACTTCACTTTCCCCAACCACTTTTATTTGTCAATTTAACAAAAAACCCACACACCATGAATGCTTCACCATCCACCGACTGCCACCAGTCCCGTCCGCCGTCCAGTCCGCCTGACCGCTGTCCACAAGCAACCGTCGTCCAGTCCATCATCGCATCATGAAGATCCTCGAGCCATCAAAAAACACCTTCGACCTTAAAAACCCACACACTTAATACCCAGATCTCGTTATCATGAGCTCCAAACAACCAGATCCGAGCTCCTAAGCTTCAACAGATCCAAGAGTGTCTTACCGTCAGTTGTAAACTTCTTGGACCTCTCACCTCTGTAGTTTTAAGAAACTCCATGGCTTTAGCTCCACCTTGGAGGTGGTCGACTCAGCCTCCGGCAGGTCTTTGTGACGGCTTCATATTGATCTTCATCGGCACCAGCTGATAAGCAAGATAGGATCCGTAATTTTTCGGCCCCTTATTCTCCACAGCAGAATGGAGTCGTCGAAAGGCGAAATCGAATGGTAATAGAGATGGCGAGATCTATGATGAAGTATATGAAAGTACCTGATATATTGTGGGGTGAAGCGGTTCGTCAAGCCGTGTAATACCCGTTTCTCACCGTTTTTGCCCAGATACTCTCTTCTTTCTTCCAACCTTCAAGTTTAATCACTGCATTTGATACAAGTTTCTGTTTACACTTGGTATCAGAGCGTGGTTTATGCCCAAGTACCAACCGAAACCCGCTCACATGGCAGAGAAAAACGAGAAGGAGAACCCGATCACTCTTCATTATCCGATGTTGTCTCGAAACAACTACGCTGCCTGGGCTATCAAAATGAAAGTCTTTATGCAAGCCCAGGGAGTATGGGATGCCATCGAGCCAAGAAACCCAAATACGGTGGTTGAAGTGAAGAAGGATAAGATGGCACTTGCAGCCATTTATCAAGGAATTCCAGAGGACCTGTTGTTGTCGTTAGCCGAGAAGCAAACAGCGAAAGATGCGTGGGGTACCTTGAAGACAATGTTTATGGGAGCAGACCGAGTTAGGACCGCGAAGGTTCAGACTTTGAAGGCAGAATTTGAGACTCTTAGCATGAAGGAGACGGAGGTGATCGATGATTTTTTCATGAAAGTAAACAACATTGTTAGCAACATCCGAGCTTTGGGTGAAAAGGTGGAAGAGACGTATGTCGTGAAGAAACTACTCCGTGCTGTCCCGAGCAAGTTTCTGCAAATTGCTTCAACCATAGAGCAGTTTGCAGACCTCGAAAAGATGACCGTTGAGGAGGTCGTAGGACGGTTGAAAGCCCATGAAGAGAGAGTTCGTGGTCAGAATGAAAACAGTGATGGGAAGTTGCTGTTAACTCATCAAGAGTGGCTTGAGAAGAGTAAGAAGAAGGGTGAAAGTGATCGAAAGACCTCCCAGACTAACTCACGAATTGGTGGGTCAACCTCTCGTGGTCGTGGTAGAGGCCGTGGGAGGGGAGGAAGTAGTACCAATCGAGGTGGTCGTCGTGGTGGTGGTTCACATCAGAATCGAGATTGGAATCGTGGGTCATCAGGTGATAAAAGTAAGATTCAATGCTATAATTGTCAAGACTTTGGCCATTTTGCATTTGAGTGCAGGAACCCACGAAGAGAGAGGAACCAAGAGGCAAACCTAACACAAAATGATGATGAACCTGCCCTTTTGTTAGCTGCCTCAAACATCACCCAGGAAGCAAGTGAAGAAGTGTATTTAAATGAGAAGAACTTGACACCTAAGCTAAGGTGTTCAAATGAAGAAACTAATACCTCTAAGGTGTGGTACTTAGACAATGGAGCGAGCAATCATATGACCGGTGAGAAAGACAAATTTACTGAACTTGATCAGTCCATTCGAGGTTACGTAAGATTTGGCGATGGTTCAAAGGTACGTATAGAAGGAAAAGGTTCCATCGTATTTGTGTGCAAAAACGGTGAGAAACGGGTATTACGGGACGTGTATCACATACCTAGCTTATGTAATAATATCATAAGTTTAGGACAACTTGCAGAAGACGGAGACAAGATTCTGATGGTTGGGTCTCACTTGTGGATTCGTGACAGGAACGGGAGGCTTTTGATGAAAGTACGTCGCTCTCCAAATCGGCTATATAAGATAATTTTGAATGAAGTTGAGCCATGCTGTTTATTAGGTGAACGTGAGAGTTTATCATGGCTATGGCACACACGCCTAGGCCATGTAAACTTTCAGACACTAAAGAAAATGGGTGACAAGGAGCTTGTGCATGGGTTATCCAATATTGAGCAACCTACTGAGCTATGTACAAGCTGTTTAGAAGGAAAGCAGACCCGAAGTTCTTTTCCTGCGCAGGCAACTTACAGAGCAAAAAAAAGATTGGAGCTCATTCACGCAGACTTATGTGGACCAATCACGCCTCCTACAGCCTCGGGAAACCGGTATTTTCTGTTACTTGTTGATGATTTCAGTCGTGTAATGTGGATTTATTTATTAAAATCGAAGGATGAAGCACTTAATTCCTTCCAGAAATTCCGTTTGCTAGTTGAGAATGAAACAGGTGAAAAGATTAAGACGTTACGGTCTGATCGTGGGGGTGAATTCCTCTCGAAATCTTTCACGGTGTATTGTGATGAAACGGGTCTAAAACGACATTTTTCGGCCCCTTATTCTCCACAGCAGAATGGAGTCGTCGAAAGGCGAAATCGAATGGTAATAGAGATGGCGAGATCTATGATGAAGTATATGAAAGTACCTGATATATTGTGGGGTGAAGCGGTTCGTCAAGCCGTGTACATTCTGAATCGGGTTTCTACAAAAGCCCTTGATGATATAACACCCTACGAAGCATGGTCCGGAAAGAAACCGAACCTTGAGCATCTAAAGGTATTCGGGTGTGTTGCACACTCAAAAGTGTTAAGGGGGCATCAACAAAAACTCGATAGTAGGAGCGAGATGCTAGTCCATCTTGGCACTGAAACAGGAAGCAAAGCTTATCGACTTCTTGATCCAGTTTCAGGAAGAATTCGAGTGAGCAGAGATGTGAAATTTGAAGAAAATAAGGCATGGCTTTGGGAAGACACACTAAAGCTTAAAGGAAAGTTTGGTGCTACTTTCATTCTGGAAGGTTATAAAGATGAAGCTACGGATCTTGAAGCAGAAAGTGGTGGTTCTGCTGAGTCATTTATTCATTTCGATGCTTTAGGTGAACAACAAGCCCCTGAGACCCCTCAAAGTCAGCTCCTTAGTGAACCACAATTAAATGCTGATCACGATGAAACTTCCCCAGCCCACTCACCCGTTACTTCTGCTGGATCGTTGAGCACGGCATCGAGTTCAACGAGTGATGGTACTCCTAAAAGGTATAGAACTTTAACTGAAATTTATGAAGAATGTGATGAGTTATTATTCATGCAAGATGCAGATGAACCGTCATCATATTCGGTGGCTGCTAAAGATCGAGAATGGGTAAAAGCAATGAGGACTGAACTGGATGCGATTGAAAAGAATCAGACCTAGAGCTTAGTCGATCTACCTGCAGGTCGTAAACCCATTGGACTCAAGTGGGTTTACAAGCTGAAACGTGATCCAAGTGGTAAGGTGTTGAAGCACAAAGCGAGGCTAGTCGCAAAGGGGTACGTACAAAAACACGGGGTAGATTTTGATGAAGTTTTTGCACCGGTTGCACGACTTGAAACAGTCCGAATTATACTAGCTCTTTCCAGTTCACATGGCTGGAAGGTACACCATTTAGATGTAAAGTCGGCATTTCTAAACGGGAAATTGGAGGAAGAAGTGTACGTAGCACAACCGGAGGGATATGTGAATGTTAATCACCCCAATAAGGTATATAAGTTGTCAAAGGCACTTTATGGCCTTCGTCAAGCCCCTCGAGCTTGGAACTCAAGATTGGATGGGTATCTAAAAAGATTAAAGTTTGAGAGATGTGGTTTGGAGCATGCTGTTTACACAAGAAAAGAATGTGGTAACATCTTAATTGTGGGGATTTACGTAGACGATCTAATTGTCACAGGGAATAATGATAAAGATGTAAATTGTTTTAAACACCAAATGAGCATGGAGTTCGAGATGAGTGATCTTGGATTACTCTCATACTACTTGGGGATTGAAGTGTCTCAGCATGAAGATGGAATAGCTCTCAAACAAGCTGCTTATGCTAAGAATATTCTCACGAAGGCTGGCATGGAGGATTGTAATGCATCACAATTCCCTATGGAGCATAAAGAAGAGTTAACTAAAGATAAGGAAGGAGTTCCAGTGGATCCAACAAAGTTTCGAAGCATCATTGGGGGTCTAAGATATTTAACTCATACCCGTCCTGACATTTCGTATGCTGTCGGGATGGTGAGCCGGTTCATGGAGAGGCCTACTGTGAAACACATGCAAGCAGTGAAAAGGATATTACGGTATGTAAGAGGTACGATTGATTATGGTCTTATTTACAGTAAGGAACATGAAGGTGCTGCAATTGTTGGGTATTCCGACAGCAATCATGCACGGGATCTTGAGGATAGACGTAGTACGAGCGGAATGGCATTCTACTTGAATGAAAATCTGGTCACTTGGGGCTCGAAAAAACAGCAATGTGTGGCACTTTCTTCGTGTGAAGCAGAGTTTATGGCTGCAACGACCGCAACGTGTCAAGGTATTTGGGTTAGTCGGTTGGTTCACGAGATTACCGGGAAGAAAGTTGGTCCTGTTATGCTTTACTTGGACAACAGATCAGCTTTAGACTTGATCAAAAACCCGGTCTTTCACGGAAGGAGTAAGCATATCGACTTGAGATATCACTTCATAAGGGAATGTGTTGAACGTGGGGACGTAATTGTTAAGCATATTTGCAGTAAAGAACAAAGGGCCGACATCCTCACGAAACCGCTAGCTCGACTTCAGTTCATTGAGATGAGGAAAATGCTGGGAGTGAAGAGCTTGATTAATTCTGGATTAGGGAGGAAATTGTTGGCGTAATCCAGTATTTTAAAAAAAACGTGGCTGTTTTTATTTATTTTAGTATGTTTCTTTTTTGTGTTTATTTGACCCAATCAAGGCCTTACTGGCCATTATGCTTTCTGTTTTGAATCGTGGGTAGTGCTCCTAGTTTGTAGGAGTTTAGTTTTATTTAGCAGATTTCTTTGTGTAATTTGTTTTTGAGTAGATTTAATCAATTGAAAAAGTCGGGACGTTTTTGCCCAGATACTCTCTTCTTTCTTCCAACCTTCAAGTTTAATCACTGCATTTGATACAAGTTTCTGTTTACATTTTGCAACATATTCTAGACTTGAAGATGAGAAATGAGAAATCGTTTTGCATAATTTAAAAGTTACGGTCGCAAAAAAATTCTTCGAAGTAGTGATAAAATTGGAGAAACTGTGGTTAAATTAAGAAGTAAATGAGAACATCGATCACCACTAACCTATGTTACCCTACCAAATATATTGTTATATACATCATTCCCCACCTCTAACTCTCTTTTAACTTACAATTACATCCAACTCTTTTTAATCCTACATCAAATATTAATAAAAAAAATATAAATTTATAAAAGATAGAGGAAATGCAAAAGAAAAAAAAAAGGAAACCCTCCACGGGTTGGGGAACCAGGTGGGTTTGGAACCCTCTGTTACTCTACCTATAATTATAGTTTTCGAGCGAGTATTGGCCACAAATCTGATCGTAGGTGAGTGCATTAAATCATATATTTTAATAATTAATACTCTCATGGTACATGTAATTATTATATGTCTTTTATTCGTAGGCTTTGACTTGGTATAGTATAAATTTATTCTAACTAGTTTGAGCCCGTGCTCCGCACGGGTGTGGAAGGGCTAAAATCTGATCGTGGCTGAAAATGTAAACCCGGTTTGTGAAAAGAGTGCACGGGTCTTGGGTTGACCGACCCTACCCATTCTAAACCCGGCTCTTATCCGACAAAAAAAAAAAGAATAAAAAACCGACCCGGTCCCACAAGAGAACGATAAAAAAAATTATAATTCAAACTTTCCGCACGAGTGTGGGAGGGCTAAAATCTGATCATAGCTAAAAACGTAAACCCGTTTTGTGAAAAGAGTATAAAAACAGTTAAAAATACTTTTAATTAAAAAAGTTAATAAAACAAAAACTTAGTTAAAAGAAATAAAAAAAAATACAAATAGAAAATAAAAACTCCTCATATATATAGACTACCCCAAACAACACAAATAGAAAATAAAAAAATACAAATAGAAAATAAAAACTACTCATATATATAGACTTTACCTCCCATTTTCCACTCCAAACAACACAACAAAACCCTAATCTCCCCCTCCCTTCGCAGCCGCCTCCCTCCCTCTCTCTGCCGAACCCAGTGGCGGAACTTGAATGATTTTTTTTGGGGGGGGGGCATAATTATTATGATATATACTATAACCTAAAGTTATTTAAGTATATACAAAATCAAGATTAAAAAGTAACTGTGTGAACATATATTGCAATTGAGATAATTTTTTAAAATTAAGTTTTTTTGTAGTTTTAATAGCTAAATAAAAAATAGTAAAGTAAGCATATAATAAAATAAATATTTATAAAAAAGAAAAAAAAACTTACTGGCATTACAAGATTGCAATCTCTATCTATCATCTTGGTAATTGCAATAATTGATAACCCTTTTCCTAGCTCCACACCCTCTCTCTCTCTAGACTTTAAGCTTCTTCTACATCTACAATGGCCATCGGAATTTCAAACCCACCCACCGATTATTGTTAGTTCTCCTCCAAGGTTGGGTACTGAAATATAAAGCCTACTCGTGACCGTCGCCTTCCGAACTCTGAAGTTCGAACCAATCAAATATAGTGTCGATCTACTGTTTTCCTGTGTGTATGCTGCCGTCACCGGTGACATGGTTTTTCAAATGGCTCTCACTCCTTCGTGCTCGTATGCAATTTGTTATAAGGTTTTTTTTTTTAATAGTTCTATAATCCTGTTTAGTTTTCTTGTCATTAGTTGTTAAATCCAGATTTTTACGACTTCGAATGTAAATCTACGCATTTTCAAATACATGTATTACATTTTTATAGTAAGAGCACCGTCGTCGATCCGGCCCAAACCATGGACGTCGTCCGGCCCGGCGATGAAGTCAAATTCGAAAAAAACCAAAAAGCCCAAAACTGAGATCCGGCCCAAACCCGGTTTCTCACCCAAACCCGGATCCGGGCACGGATCCATAGGAGGCGACGGATTTTAATTATATGATATAATTTTATCACTTTTCGTATGTGTATCATTGATTCATTGTTATTACTAATATTTAAATTTTGAGTAATATAATTCAAGATGCACTTGCATCTATCTACGCACGTACATATCTAAATATGTGATGAAAAAAAACTAAGTATATGTGTGCATATGTACATGTGCAAATATTTGCACATATGGATACATGCATCACACATGCACCTCTCTAGACCTGTAATGAAAAAAACGTATTAATATATACACATGCATATTTCGAGACCTATGTAAAAAAACCCAACAAACTTTCGAAAAAAATATAGCAAGATCATACTCAAGTTAAAGAGCATATTGTTCACATTAATGTGGTATAATTATCGTAATTTAACACCTTTTCGTTTGATAAATATATTAGTTTAAGAAGTGGGGGTAATGTGTAAATGTATAAATTGCTCTTAATTAATTAAAGATAAGTTTGATTAGTTCAAGGTTATCTATTAACAACTCAACAACTCTTAAATCTAGACCGTTCATCTTTTTTATGAATGGCTATAATTGGTTCTCGTATGTAAGATTTAAGATGATAAAGGACAACAATAACCAGGATTAAAATATAATGTCGAACCATAGCAAACAGGGAAGGAAACATAAATGATAATGGAGAAAAATGGGGGGGGGGGGGGGGTGGAAGCTTGAATTCAATCAAGAAAGATAGTTGATGCTAAACCTTGAATAATACCAACATGTAGCTGGGGAAGCTTAAATGTAGCCAGGAATCTCGAATAAACAACATTGTGGACTCAATTGAGGGAAGCTTGAATATATAAATGAAGAATTATATTGGTTTAATCAAGAGGTTTTGTGAAAATCGTAGAGTTCTCTATCAGGAAGACTGCAAACAATGCAAGCATCAATGCAGAATCAAACAAACTAGCACTCTAGAATGGAAGGAAAGCCATTGATCGAGAACGATACTTGAATGTACAACAATCAATAATGGTTTATATTTAATGTAAGATTCACGATGATAAAGGACAACTGTTAGTCCCTTGGTGAGAATAATAACAAGCAACTGAGGTGTAGAAGTGGGGTTGAATACACTTTCTATGGAAATTGAACAAATCAAAATAAAGTGTTACACTAAGTAAATCAAACCACAATCGAATGCTTTGCTTTTCATTAATAAGAAGATATTACACACTCTATCAAGTAAGCAACTCTTGATATGTAAACACCTAATATAAATCTCTCAATCTTTCAAACATAGTTATCTATAATCAACTTATGATTATAGATATTGACGACTCTCTAAACAGGATTTAATCACAGATTGAAAACTTACCAATCTCAAAACTAATGTGAGTATTCGAACACACGAATAACTTGGCAATGTGTGAATCTCTTGATCACGTTGAACTGACAAACAGTGATTCAAGAATCGTAACACATACGATTGAGGTGAGGTATTTGGCTCTGCAACACTTAGTTGTGATTGTCATTGTAATCGTACCTGAGTCGTACCTCTAAACTTATCAGGAGATAAGTATTTATAATCCTGTTCCTACAGTTCCTAACAAACTAAGACTCAGCCTAATTTGCTAACTAACTATCAGATAACTCGGAATCTTGAATCTTGAATCTTCTTATATTGAGTCTTCAATCTTCAATCTTGATTCTGGAGTCTCCTTATCCTTCCCGTAGATATAGAGAGTTAAAAGATAAATTTAAAACATATTTAAATTTTCTTTAAGCTGACTTCTTGCTCGGACTGAGTTACTCAGCTTGAAACTCATCAAGCTGAGTTCTTCGAGAACAAATTCGAAAACAAACATGGACTAACATGTATAATAATTAACTCATCCTTAGAAGTCCTAAGAGTTAGCTAGAACGTATTTAGCAACTCTGTTGAGCTGACTCAGTATACATGCTGAGTCACTCAGCTTGAAACTCATCAAGTTGAAAGCTCAATATATCATAGGTGACACACACAGCTTATCAAACACATTGATAATCTTACTAAGATATAGTCTAAGCTAGTCGAACATATGCTCAACTTATACTCAGTCTGAATCACTATAAGTGTTCAGTTTGACTAAGCTTCATAATTCTGTTTAAGTTGTATTTAGAACTTATCTTACAAACTTAACTTTGTCTCATCAAATCTTAACTGATGAGATCATTTTCCCAACAACAACAATAACCAGGACTAAAATATAATGTTGAACCATAGCAAACAGGGTATGAAACATAAATGATGATGGACAACAAGAGAGGGGGGGGGGGGGGGAAGCTTGAATTCAATCAAGAAAGATAGTTAATGCTAAACGTGAATAAACATGTAGTTGGGGAAGCTTAAATGCAGCCGGGAGTCTTGAATAAACAACAATGTGGACTCAATTGAGGGAAGCTTGAATATGTAAATGAAGAATAATATTGGTTTAATCAAGTGGTTTAGTGAAAATCGCAGAGTTCTCGATCGGGAGGTTTTACGATTGATCAGGTCAAAAGAAATTTGGGTTTTGATTAGGGATAAAAATAATTAGGGTCAAGTTTGCACAAGTCTAAAATCAATTAGTAAAGACTAGATAAGTATCCGTGCAATGCTGTGACGGCAATAGTTTTCATTTTGTAACTTGTCGTTTTTAAGAATTGTAATAATAAATTATCCGCGCGATTCAAAGTCACAATTTTTTTTTCCAGCAACATGTCTATTTTTTTCAAGATAAATTCTAAAAACATTTAAATAATAACAAATATATATATATATATATTTATGAAATAAGGAGTGAGAATGTAATAAGATTTTAAAAATTATATTTATGTGGGTGGCTAAAGTGTAAGAGAGTATGTTTTAAATAAATAAAAAGTTAAAGTAAATTAAGAGAGTTAAATAATTAAAAGTATTGAGTGGATGAGATTAATTTAAATAAAAGAAAGGGTGAAGATTAAAGTAGTCTTAATAATTTGAAGGTTGTACATTATGCATAATTATTTAAACTACTTGAATTTAAGTAGTCTTAATAATTTGAGGAGAGAGAAACATAAATACATTATACAGTAGTAAATATAAGTTTAGAGATTAAAATATTTATTAAAAGAGTTTTCGGGTTTAAATAATTTTTAATACAAAGTTCAAGGGTTAAAACATAATTTACACTAAAATTTAATAGTTAAATTAATATATTTATTATATTATAGAATATTTATTACGAAAGGTTTAGCTATTATAACTTTTAATTATTATGTTAATTTGTATTGTTTTGACTTTTTAATAATTATTTATTTTAGAAGGTTTAGCTATTAATTAATTAATTAAAATGATATATAAGATAATCATTAACTCCACTAAATAGCAAATTTATTTAACAAATTTCATTTCGTTTAAAATTAAGGGTAAAATAGTAATATTAAATAACTTAAAATTAAAAGATTAATACAAAAGACCTAAATACTTTATACGATAGTGTGTGTCTATATACATACATATATATATATATATATATATATATATATATATATATATATATATATATATATATATATATATATATATATATACATACATATATATATATATATATATATATATATATACGAGATGGTTTAAACGAGAACTATTTTTTGTACGAGAACTGCGAAAAGCAGTCTTAGCCGTTTATTTGATAAAGTGGAACTCATGGATGTGAAGCGTGAGGGGATCAAGTGTAGCAGGATGCATGTGATGAATTCATGAGTGGGCAAAGACATTGAAGGAGGAGGAATTGGACGGCTCAGATTGGTTATCATACGAAAAACAGTTTTCGTTTGAACTTTTACCTATATATATATATATATATATATATATATATATATATATATATATATATATGGGAGGGTTCAAACGAGAACAGCTTTTCGTACGAGAACTGCAGAACCAATCTTAGTCATTGATTTGATAAGTGGAATTCGTGGTTGTAGAGTGTGAGGGGATCAAGTGTGGCATGGTACATTTGATGAATTCATGGGTGGTTGATGACATTAGAGGGGGGGGGGGGGGGGGGAATTGGACGGCTTAGATTGATTCTCGTACGAAAAATAGTTCTCGTTTAAACTATTTTATATATATATATAGAGAGAGAGAGAGAGAGAGGATGGTTCATGCAAGAAGCATTTTTTTACGAGAAATGCGAAAAGGATTTTAAGCGTTACGATTAATTATTTGATGGTCAAGATTAGTTGTCGCATTTTCATAAATAACGTAAAATACAAGAATACTAATTAAATTAATTAAAGGGTAAAAAATAAGAGTATCACATACTTAATTTTCATTCATTCTTTCCCTTATTTATTACCGTAGCCTCGATCCATATTCCTTTGAGTTTTGAGATTCAAAACTCAAACACCCTGTTCTCGAGTTAATTTAAGGAGGGGAAGGAAAGGAGGAGAATGTTTATTTTGGAAAACTGTGTTCTTGAGTTTTTTTTAAGAAGGGAAAGGAAAGGGATGAGAGAGGTTAGGAGAGGCACTTTTACCATTTTTATATGTAAAAACTCTCCCTCCCCCCCCCCCCCCCACTTTTGGGATGATTGAGAGGGGGAGTTTTTTTATCTTTTCCTTTCCTTTCCATCCTTTCCTTTCCTTCCCTTCCCCTTCATTTAAAAACTCGAGAACAGGCTGAAAGTCTCAAACCCTACAGCCCTCCCTCTCATTATTTCCATACTCATCGATGGTCACATAGACCACCACTCTCATCATCTCCAACCAACTCCCTCTCTCTAGAACCTTCGCCGGTCAACCCCCTCTCTCTAAAACTTTAGCCGGTCGACCCTATTCTAGCTTTACCCTCTCTCTAAAACCTTTCCTCTCTCTCTCTCTCTCAATCATCCACCACAACCGCAACCGTAATCCGCCTTCCAAGCGCCGTCACCACCAGAAACTCTAATCCGGTGTCCTCTTTCTACACACATCTATCTTGAGCAGCGCCGTCACAGGAACCTAACCTCTTTCACGATCTTCGTTGCAATGTGTAAGCTTTCCACAGCGCCTCTCTCACGATCTGAGTCGCCGGCAATGAGATCTAAGTCGATCGCTTTGCTCAAAGCGGCCGCCTGACACTCTCAAAGTCGCCTTTGCAGCCTCAAACACGATTTTTGATAATGTTGTTTTTGAAGCTCGGGTGCTCTTTACCAAGAATAGTTTTTTGAGAAAATTTCACGGATAGTCCGTGTAGTATATCACTTATTACATGTAAGGTTCTTTATGTTCACACTGGATGTCCCAATGATACGTACTTTGTTACACTATCGGTCCTTGGTCCAACTAAAAAGACCAAAATACCCTCTTCTTTTCAAATGAAATGACCATAATACCCTTATATACCCTTTTTCAATTTTTTAAATCTTGTTTTTATCATTAATATAAAATATTTTATTATTTTTTATTGTTATTAATATAACTAGTTAATTTTTCCTCCAAGATAAAAAGCTCATCCCCCCTTCTCTCTGGTTCCACTCTCACCTGAACCACCAACCACCGACAGCTCGCCACCGACACCACCCTTCCCCTTCTTTCTTCTCCACCACTGCTATCTTTTCTCCCCTTTCTTTCTTCTCCACCTAACCGACACCATCCTTCCCCTTCGCCGGAGAACAGCACCGCCGTCACCCACCATCTTTCCTCGCATCACCACCACCACCTGCGACTACATTCTCCGTCGCCCATAAGAGTGGTAGGAGTGGTTACACTCCACCACACCCACCACATCGCCACATCAGCTTTTCACACACACCACTCAGTTATCACTCAGACCAAGTAGTGGTTACCCCCATCTCATCAAATTATGGGACCAATATTATATATATATATATATATATAATTTTATAATACTCAATAAAAAATAATACTTTAAGATAAAAATAATAAAATTCTTTAAAAAAATTTATAAACACTGAACATGTAAAATGGCGCAAAAGCCCATTTATATTATAAACACTGAACATGTAAAATGCCACTCAAAAACTTCACCACGCCGCCATGGAGTGGCGACACCTCCGACCACGGCCCGATGGGGCTTCATCCACGCCATATTAGCAGCCCACTCCGTATACTCTAATCTCTTCGTCGCATCACCACTTCTTTCCGACCACTTTCTCCTTCCCCTTCCATTACGATTTTTTTGTTCTTGTTCATATCTTGCTTCAGATCCTGAATCTTGAGATCTTTTTCTTGTTCAGATCTTGAATCTTGAGGTCTTGATCCCCTTCGATTAGAGTTTTTTTCTCCTTCCACTGTCTTTAGATCTTGATTCTTGTTTTTGTTCTTAGGGTTTTTACCCCTTCGATTAGGATTTTTTGCACTTGATTCCAACACATACGACCACTGCCGCACATTTGCAGATGAATAATTCAATCCAATCTTGTGATTTCCGATTCTTGTTCTTGATGATGGTGGCTCAGATCTTGTTTTTCGACTTTAGACATCTGCCATACATTTTCAGACAGCGTAGATGGTTTTGGTGGCAGTCAACGGCAGTGGCAGTTGTCGACAGCGGTTTGGGTAGTGGCAGACGGTGGGTTAGGTTATCAAAGCACTTTTCACGGGTGTTTTGTTATTTATTTTATTATTTTAATTTTTTTAATAATATTAGTTAGTAATTAATGAATAAAAATAAAAGAAATTAAGGAGTAAAGCGTACTATGGTCTTTTTAAGTGACTATGAGGTGGAGAGGGACTAGCAGTGTAACAAATTACGTACCATTGGGACCTCCAGCGTAATAAACGAACATAAAAGACCGTGCATGTAATAAGTGATATACCACTGGGACCATTCTTGAAATTTTCTCTAGTTTCTTACATGTATTTATAAATCTATATAATTTTACTTGTTTATTATTACAAGTAATAGTAGTGTAGTACTGGAGATTTTTCATAACGTAGGTTATATTCTAAGCAACCAGGTTGTAGTTTTATTTTTCTTGTTCATTTTTAACCAAGAAAAATTGACAAATTTTTTTGGTTCATTAGTGAAATCGATTTTCTTTATGGTTACAAGGAAAATCAGGTATGTGGTGTTGAAAAATAATATAGCTATTGGGTTGGTATTTTGTGTGTTTTAGGATGTTCATTGTTGACCATTAGTATAATTTGTTAATTTTTCTGTTCATAGTTGAACATAATTATTAGTTGTTAAGTTTTTTTCTAATTATAATATCAAATTTTAAAATTATTTATGGTTTGTTAGTGAACATCGAAAAAAAACTATAAAAAATTTGGTATTATGTATTTAACATGCTCACTAATAAACTTCGAATTACATAATTTAAAAAGTTAATTAATAGTTTGATAGTTGTGCATGGATGTGTTCACTAACGCACAATGTATGTGTAATAAGAAATTTGTAAATTGTAGGTTATGTTTAATACTGAACAGTGTATTAATTGTAAAGTCAATATAAATTATAAAAATCTGGAGAAAGAATTAATTAGAAAGAGAAAAAAACTAATTTAAGAGAAAAGAAAGAAAATATTTATTTACTAATTTACCCTCTTATATTAAATAAAGTTATTAGTTATGATTAAATAAGAATCACAAGATTAAAAACCAATCAATGGCTGATATTGCTTGTCGTAGAAAAAACACTTCTCGCAGAAAAAACACTTCTGAATCTTAGCCGTTCATTTTGTAAGTGCAATTCATTGATGGAGAGTGTGAGGGTATAGAGTGTGGCAGTGTTCATATGGGCAATAACATTAAAGGAGGGGGAATTGGACGACTGAGATTGAGTCTCTCATTCTAATTTAATTTATAATAATTATATATATATATATATATATATATATATATATATATATATATATATATATATATATATATATATATATATATATATATATATATTTCACACACGTATATATATAGATATAGGATCAATATATAACCATCTCTTAAACATAGAACCTAAAAAACCATTCTTTAGATTAACTTGATCAAGGACTCATATTAATTGTGGCAAAATTATAATTATCATATATTTAATTATGACTAAAAGGCAAACATGAAAACTCCCCCTCCCCTAAATAAATTCCCCCATTAAAAAAGTTTACCCCTCAAAATTTTAATTTGTCATAACTAATTAAGTTTTGCGAATTTAAGCAAAAAAAATAATACAAATCTTCTAGTTTTTTAATCCTCTTTCAATCAACATCACTCTTCCCATATTTTTTAGATTTTTTTTGTAAATACAAATTCTGAAAAAGGTATAGTTCATAAATGTGTATCAAACTTTACACCTTTTGCTAGTGTATGTAGTGAACTTTCAAATTTACCATTTGATGTATCAAACTTTTTAAAAGTTACAATTTTATGTATTGGACCTGGTGTAGCAAGTTACTTGCTGACATGGCTCAGGTTACGTTGACATGGCAATTATTTGGCGGTGATGTGGCTAGTTTAGTATTTTTTTTCTTTAAAAAAATTTAAAATGAAAATATTTAAATAATGTATTAAATAATAACAAAAGGAAAATATTTGGGAGATTCACTTACCTACTACCTCTTCGACCATCAGATTGCTTATTTCAAACCCAAAATTTATTCCTCTTTTATGGCTTAATCATCCAATCGGTTGAAGTCTTGAAGATATCTTCATCATCTTGGTCATGCGATTTCACCAATCTCCATCTGTGCTCCATCTTCATTGTTTGACTTGTTCTTGAAGGGTTTCATCTTCACTGCTTCATAGATATCCATGTGCTTCATCTTCACTGCTTCATAGATATCCATGTGCTTCATCTTCTCTGCTTCATAGATATCCATGTGCTTCATCTTCATTGCTTCATAGATCTCCATTTGCTTCGAAATGTGGTTAAAACCTTTTCAAAATGTGGTTTAAAACCGAGATCGGAGTTAATCAACTTGTAAGTTTTGATTTCATCTTGTTCTTGAATGGGGAATTCTGGTTCATAAACATATTTAGGGTTTTAATTTCTTTGATTTCTGGTTATTAGAACACAATCGATTCTTGTTTGCGTTCTTTAGATTTATGATTTTTCTTCCGTTTGGGTTTTTGTCTTTGTTTTGCTTTTTGTTTGGGTTTAGTCAAACAATCGACTCAGATTTGTTATTTGGTTCATGGTTTTCGTTTGATTCAAAATAACATATCTGGGTTTTCGTTTGATTCAAGATCTGGGTTTTCGTTTAGTTCATATGCGATTTAGGGTTTCAACTACTTCATCTGCGATTGAGGGTTCTTGTTGTTGTTTTGTCTTGATTACTGGTTTCAATTTTAGGTTTTTGATTTTAGGCTTTTTTGTTCTTGATTGTTGTTGGACTTGTAGAGACTTGTTCTTGTTGTAGACGATGAATCTTTTTCATGTTCTTCATATTTTATTTATTTATTTTTTATTTCTTGAAGATATACACACATGGCAATTAATAAGTGAGGTGGAATAATAAAAAAATAAAAAATTAAAGAAATTACCTGCAACCTGTAGAATAGGTTACCCAATACATAAAATTCTAACTTTTAAAAAGTTTAATACATCAAATGGTAAGTTTGAAAGTTCAGTACATAAAATAACAAAAGGTGTAAAGTTAGATACACTTTTATGAACTAAACCCATTCTGAAAATGCAGATTTAAAATCAAAAAATGTGTATAGTTGAAAATGCAGATAACAAATTTTTTTGCATAAATATTCTTTGTCGCAGCATTGCGCGGGTATCATGCTAGTGTATATATATATATATATATATATATTATAAAGCATTTAGTGTTCTTAATTTCTTAATTTCAAGTAACTTGAAATAACTAATTTACCCTAATATTACAATTAACGGAAACTATTAAATAAAGCAACTATTTGACGAAGTTAATGAAAATCTTATATAACATTTTAATAACCAAACCTTCCAAAATAAAGATTATTTAAAAAATCAAATTAATATAAATTAACTTAAAAATTAAACTTTTCATATTAAATATTCTATCATATAATAAATATTCTAATTTACCTATTAAAAATTACGTATAACAAGAAATATAAAATCTATATAACAAACAACCTTAATTTATAAAACTTCATGGATTTTATAAACATGTAATATAATTAAAATATAATAGAGTTACAAGGGCAACATTCTTGTTGGATTTTATCATCCTTATAAAATTGACACGTTATAATTTAAAAAAGAAACAAATCACCATTATCTTCAAATCGATCGGACAAGTTATCGAGTAAAAAAATTCATACCGGGTACAATGCTAGTGTGTGTGTGTTTGTGTGTGTATATATATATATATATATATATAGAGAGAGAGAGAGAGAGAGAGAGAGACAAAAGTTCATGCGAGAACCGTTGTTAGCGCGAGAACCAATATAAGCCGTCCAATTCCCCCTCCTTCTGTGTCATTGCCACCCATGAATTCCTCACATGCACCCTGCCACATCCTATCCCTCCACGCTCTCCATCCATAATACTTCCCATAACCAAGGAACGACCAAGATTGGTTCTCGCGGTTCTCGCACTAACAACGGTTCTCGCATGAACTCTCCCCTATATATATATATATATATGAACGAGAGTTCTTTACATTAAATTTTAGATTGACTTTTATTAATAAAGTAGGTTTGAATTGAAACATCAATGCTTATAAATAGAAAATGGATGTAGTTGGTGAAGCCAACTTCTCAATGAATAGCCTCTTACTCATCGTTCTCTTTGTCATTGCAACAGATTCCAGTAGTACATATGTAGCAGCAGATTCCATAGATGATTTTTGTTTTATTCTTATTCCATGGCATGTGTTTGTAATCAATGGCATCCAAGAAAATATCGTGCTTCATGTGAAGTCAAGAGACGATGATCTCGGAAATCATACACTTGCATATAATGGAATCTATGATTGGTCGTTTTGTAAGACACCAAAAACAATTTTTAGTGGCGAGTTTTGGTGGGGTTCGAAGTATAAAACTTTGAATTTGGTTGACCACCATGTTTGGGAAATGTGTGAAAACTTCGTTGGAAAGGTGCATTGTTATTGGTTAGTAAGACCGGAAGGGTTTTATATAAGTCGTAAAAATAGATCATGGCCTGATGGAAATTGGCATTTAGAACAACCTTGGCCTTGAAAAGGTTGTAACCTCTTTAAAGTTATTAAATGAATGATATGGAGTATGTTTAATCTTTGTTTTGACAATACACATACATACTTGTATGTATTTATGTATGTATGTATGTTGTGCCTGTACGTGTGTGTATGTATCTATGTATTTATGTATGTATGCATGTTATTCAAGAGTATGTGATCTTTGAGAGGAGAGAGGGGAGGTGGTTGTAAATAAAATGCTTTTAGATAGATAGATGATTAATACATTAAATTACCTTTGGAAATTTTTCTTGTTTAAAATTAAAATTAAATATTCTTTTTCATTATATATATAGGAAACGGTTTAAGGTAAAATTGTTTTTAATATGAGAACCAAGATGATTAATATGGACCAAAGTAAAATTGATGTCTTAAGTATTTTTATTAAATAGAATAGTGTATGTAAGTCGTTTTCATAAATGATGCACGAACTGTAGATTCTTCACTCTCCTCAATCACTTTTATTTGTCATTTTTATAAAACTTTAAATTTGGTTGAACATCACAAAACACCTTCGACCTTAAAATCCCACAAACTTAGTACCCAGATGTCGTTATCTTTAGCTCCAAACAACCAGATCCGAGCTCCTAAGCTTCAGCAGATCCAAGTGTGTCTTACCATCACTTGTAAACTTCTTGGACCTCTGTATTTTTTAGAAACTCCATGGATTTATGTTGGGGAGATATCAATATCAAACCTAAATCAAACCTGTCTATTAATTAAAATATGATTTGATGCTAACAAAACCAAATATTCAGTTTTGTACTTGGATAAATGAAAAACATGTGTTGTTTTCATGTTAGATAGTGGATTTATACCTTACCGGATAATACATTTACTTTACACACTTTGTGTATAAAGTGAATTTACTTTTCACCCACTAACTTTATCTATTATAATATTATTAAATCAAGTACCTTTGTTTCCTTCTCCACTCCATCAACTCGGACACCATATTGCTTATATATACTCATGCATGAAAACATGCTAAGTATGCGAATAGATAGTTGAACACTGAAATCTCATCTGTTGAGAATTAGAAGAGTTAGCATTTTACTTTTAGTGTAACAAACTTGTTCATATGTTGAACATCTTAGACATAAGTTGTCTAAGATTAACTTAGTCTATGTGTTAGACGAATTTAGTTGTCACCTTTTATTGAACTTAGATTTTCAACATCTAGTTCATGTAATTCTTGATTTACATCAATAAGAATTATATAAAAGTAAACTGTGTGTCTCTTAAATTTTAATTTGCTACAGTTTGTATTCAACCCCCCCTCCCCCTTCTACAAAAAATTGTTGTTGTAGTATCCATTCGGGGCCAACAACTGGTATCAGAGAAGGTTAGATAATCAATATCTAAGATCTGCTTTGCTTACTCCTCAACTGCTTCCACCCTACACTTACAAATAGCCACTACTGTTGCTGCTTCAAACAATTTCAACAACAATGGCTCACTATCCATGTGTCCAATGTTTGATGGTGAGAACTTTTCCCTCTAGAAAAGTAGAGTTCATCTTTATATGTCCAGTTTAGATGATGTGATGCTGAAGATTGTTACAGAAGGTCCTTATGTTCCTTCCTCCACAGTTCAAATTTCTGAAGCAACTGATGAAGCTCCGGCTGTTGAAAGAATGATCATTAAGCCTGTAAATCAGTGGTCTGATGAAGACAAAATGCTTGTTAATCTTGATGTCAAAGCAAGAACAGCCTTAGTCTCTGCACTACCGAATAATGTTTATCATCAAGTTCTAAACTGCAAATCTGCAAAAGAGATGTTAGACACTCTCACTGTGGCTTATGAAGGTACAGAGGAAGTTCAAGAAAACAAGAAGACTCTGTTGTTAAGAGGTTCTTCTTTGCTCATAAAGGTGAAAGTCATACTAAGTTTCAACTGCCTTGTCAATGATCTCCGAAGGGCAGATGTTCCCAAGAGCAACAAGGAACTTGTTACTAAGTTTCTAGACTCTCTCCCAGAATCTTGGGATCATTTTATCATTGTGCTAAAACATGGTGAGAAAATCAAGGGTCTGTCACTGGTTGGTTTGTATGGAAATCTTATGAATCATGAACAATCTGTAAAGTAAAGGAAGCTCTCTACCAAAGAGATGAAACAAGTTGCTAAGGCTCCCACTACTGCTCTTGTGTCTAAGGATGCAAAATCCAGAAGTTTTGCAGCAGTGGTGGATGAGTCAAGTGAGGAAGAGGAAGAAGAGGAGACCTCTGAAGAGGAAGAACAGCTGGCTGATGGGGATGAAGTTTTGGAAGACATGGACAACATTGAAGCTGCTGTTGAGCAGGCTGCCATGTTGGTTAAGAGGTTTAAACCTTTTCTTGAAAAGAAAGGGTGTCAAGAGGTTTGAGAATAAATCCTTTAAAGTAGAAAAGGCCAAGTTTAAATCAAAGGCTTCTGAAGGATGTTTCTCCTGTGGCAAGACTGGTCACTATGCCAGTGAGTGTAAGTCCAGAGGAAGCACATGCTTCAAGGGTTCCTCAAGCTCAGACAACAAGATTGATTGTGAAGCTAAGTATAAGAAGCTTCTTGCTGCTGTTCTTGACAAGAAGAAGAAGAAAGCCCAGACCAAGGTGTTGGTTGCTGAAGAAGATGATTGGGTTGAGGAAGATCTCTCAAGTGATGAAGATGAGGTCCTCTCTGCTCAGCTCAGCTTGATGGCCAACACTGGGAGTACAAGTTCCTTTATTGAGGACATGAAGAAAGCTGCCAAAGCTTGTACTTCTCCTGACTGGGATCCTTCTTCAATGTATCACGTTGGAAAATTTACTACTTATAATGATAATGAAAAGAACACTATGTTTGATTATTTGTGTGTTGAGTTTCAGTCTAATATTCAAAGAGAAAAGAAACTAAAAGTAGAAATAGAATCACTTAAAGAGAAGTTAAGTTTGAAAGATGAGAAACTTAAATTAATGACAAAACTGGAAGAAGATCTAGCTAATCAAAAGATACTTAACCAAATCCTGATAAAAGAAACAAATGAAGCAACCACAAAGTTTAATGACCTACAAATAGTAGTTAAATCTTGGTGTGCTTCTGTTAAAAAGACCACTAAGTGTGTCAATGAGCAGATTCCAAAACAAGTTCAAGCTATTATAGGAGGAAATTATTCTCAAGCTGCTAATTGTGTTAAATTTATCAAGGACATTAATATCTTAGAGAAGGCTGATATTTTACCTCTTACATTTCAAAAGACTGTAAAAAGAAAAAGTATAATCACTAACAGATTTGTCAAAAGTACCCACTCTCAGCTAAAGGACTTAATCACTTCAACAGATAATTCTAATTCTATTAACGTGTTAGGAAGTACTAGTACTAGCAATTTAATGGTAGAGGAAGTTAGTAAAGGAATGGAGTCATTTGTTGATACCAAAGAGACATAATGTTGTCAAACCTTGAAAGCTGTTACATTAAATTCAAGTACCCAGCTAACTGACATAACTTTAGTTAATAATACCTGATCAGCTGATCAAATAGTAAATGATAGCCGCTCAGCTGATAACCTGTCAGCTGATCAGAAATCCTTTAATAACTGTTTAGCTGATCCTGTATTACTTCAAACTCTTTCAATAGGAGAAACTAAGAGAAAAAGGTTTAATGCTCGCATAAAATCTAAGTCTGCCACACCTAAAGTTGATCAAAAACTCATTTTAACTCATGATCAATCTAAGGTGATTGTAAACAAAGATCTTGTTAGTTTACAGTGTCAGCTGCAACAGCTGAATGGTAAATTCAATCAGCTAATGACCTATAGTCATTAGAAGATTGATAAGACATCTAATGGGCAATCACTAAAACATGTTAAGTGCTACAAAAACCAAAAATGTTACAAATGTGGTAGCAAAGAACATAAGACCAGTGATTGTACTCTAGAAGGTAACTCAAGACAGCGGACAAATAATGATAACACTGTGGTTCCAATCATTCATAAACAACCTAATATGAAGTGGATAGCTAGGTGTAGTCCACAGGGGTCCACTTAACTGTGGATGCCCTAAGTGTCACTAACCTTCTTTCAATCACATCTTTGCAGGGTCTTAGCACATGGTATCTTGACAGTGGATGTTCAAGGACTATGACAGGTTGCAAAGCTCTACTTAGTAACTACAAGAAGGAAAAGGGTCTAAGGGTAACCTTTGGTGACAACAATTATGGGCACACAAAAGGCTATGGTGAACTTCATAATGGGAACTTAACCTTGTCCAAAGTTTCTTATGTTAAAGGGCTTAAGTATAATCTCATCAGCATAAGTCAATTATGTGATGGTAATCATCAAGTTCTTTTCACTAAGACAGGTGGTTCTATTTTAGATAAAGAAGGAAAAACAGTAATTTGTGCCAAGAGAACCAAGGATGTTTATACTCTTGATATGTCCTCTGGTTATCCATCTAAGCTAACCTGTTTGTATACAAAATTTGTAACAAACACAAACTGGTTATGGCACAAAAGGCTTTCCCACCTCAACTTCAAAAACCTCAACAAGCTAAGCAAGGGTGATCTAGTGTCAGGACTGCCTTCACTGACTTATGTTAAGCCTAAACCTTGTTCTGCTTGTGAAAAGGGAAAGCAGCATAAGACATCTTTTCCATCGAAGTAGGCCTTCTACATTACTGAACCTTTCTACATGTTGCACATGGATCTATTTGGTCCTGTTGCCACTGCTAGTATTGGTGGAAGTAAGTATGCATTGGTGATGGTTGATGAGTTCTCAAGATACACTTGGATCATCTTCTTAAAAGCAAAGAGTGAGGCTGCAGAAGAGATAATAAGTTTTGTCAAAAAGATGGAAGTGCTTAATGGCAATCTGGTTAGGATGCTAAGAAGTGATCATGGAACTGAATTCAGAAATCAAACTCTGGAAAGTTTCTATGATGAGAAAGGGATATCTCAAAACTTCTCTGCTCCAAGAACTCCACAACAGAATGGTGTAGCTGAAAGAAGAAACAAAACATTAATTGAAGCTGCAAGGACCATGTTGTGTGAGAGTGGGTTAGGATTCAACTTTTGGGCTGAAGCTGTAAGCTGTGCTTGTTTCACTCAGAACAGATCTCTTGTAATAAAAAGGCACAACAAAACTCCATATGAAGTGCTCAAGGGAAGGAAGCCAAACATCAGTTTTCTGCATATCTTAGGATGTCAATGGTTCATTCTGAATTAGAAAGATCAAGTGCAGAAGTTTGCACCTAAAGCTGATGAAGGTGTGTTTGTTGGATATTCTGTGATCTCTAAAGCTTACAGAATTTACAATATCAGAACAAAAGTCATAGAAGAATCAATCAATGTAAGTTTTAATGTAAATGACTTTGTTGCTTCCTGTTCTACTAATCCATCTACAGGTGAGGAATTTAATGATCTACTGCACACTGAAGACAACATTCCAGTGTTAGCTGATCCACTCCCATCAACTGAAGTAGAGGATTTAGATGAACCTGTTCCAACTCCAATCAAACCAAGTACCCAGCCTATCCTAAACCAACCCACACTTTTACTGAATGATGTGAACAATGACTCATCATCAATGGATTCTAATTCCATATCAACTATTCCTTCATCAGTAGAAGTCTCCACAGATTGTAACCTTGAAATTCTGTCAGCTGATCAACCAGAAATCTCATCAGCTGATCCTAACCAAAGAATTTCAACTCCCCAAATCCAACTTAATCTCAACTCTCCTACAATCCAAGTTGCCTATAAAGACCTTAAAAACCATCCCAAGCATCAGGTCATAGGTAACATAGAAGCTCCTGTACTAACAAGATCAAAAGTTTGTAATTTATGTTTGTACACATGATTTGTTTATATGATTGAACCAAAGAAGGTAGATGAAGTTATTAATGATCCCTACTGGATTAATGCCATGCAAGAGGAATTGGCAGAATTCACCAGAAACAATGTGTGGACTTTGGTGCCAAGGCCAAAGGACAAATCCATCATTGGTACTAAGTGGGTATTCAGAAACAAAATGGATGAACAAGGGCTGATCATTAGAAACAAAGCTAGGCTAGTTGCTCAGGGGTACTATCAAGAAGAAGGAATTGACTTTGATGATACCTTTGCCCCTGTTGCAAGACTTGAAGCTATAAGATTGTTTCTTGCATATGCTGCCTTCAAGGACTTCAAAGTATTCCAAATGGATGTTAAGAGTGCTTTTCTCAATGGTGAATTGAAGGAAGAGGTGTATGTCAAACAACTTCCTTGCTTTGAGGATGCAAGCAAACCAGACCATGTATATTTTCTGAACAAAGCTTTGTATCGTCTGAAGCAAGCTCCAAGAGCCTGGTATGATATCATCTCTTCTTTTCTAACCACTAAAGGTTTTACCAGAGGAAGTATAGATAGTACCTTGTTTATTAGGAAATTCAAAGGTGATGTAATACTAATGCCGATATATGTAGATGACATAATATTTGGGTCTACAAATTTGGATCTTTGGAAAAAAATTTCTAAACTCATGTCTGATAATTATCAGATGAACATGATGGGTGAATTAAACTATTTGCTTGGTCTTCAAATTATACAAGAGGTTGATGGAATTTTCATTCATCAAACAAAGAATGTTAATGATTTACTAAAGATGTTTGATTTTGAAAACTGTTCTTCAATGAAAATACCCATGTCTACTGCCTTAAAGCTAGGAAAGGACACTGATGGTAAATCAGTGAACATTACTGCTTATAGAGGTATGATAGGGTCACTTTTGTACCTCACTGCAAGTAGACCAGATATAATGCTTTCAACATGTCTCTGTGCTAGATATCAAGCAGATCCCAAAGAATCTCACTCAGCTGCAGTTAAAAGGATTTTCAGGAATCTCAAAGGAACTCCTAATCTAGGTCTTTGGTACCCTAAAGATTCAGATTTTAAGTTAGTTAGATACACTGATTCAGATTTTGCAGGATGCACACTAGACAGAAAGAGTACATCTGGTGGTTGTCAATTGTTAGGTGGAAGGTTAGTCAGCTGGTCAAGCAAGAAATATAACTATGTTTCAACCTCTACTGCTGAGGCAGAATATATTCCTGCTGGAAGCTGTTGTGCTCAATTACTTTGGCTGCAAAACCAACTACTAGACTATGACATACAGTTTGAAAACTCCCCAATCCTTTGTGACAATACAAGTGCTATATCTATCTCTAACAATCCAGTTTTGCACTTTAAAACAAAGCATATTGAAATCAGACATCATTTTCTAAGAGATAATGTGCTATAAAAGAAAGTTTCAATGCACTACATCAACACTGATTTTCAATTAGCTGATCTTTTTACAAAACCTTCGGATGAGTCTAGGTTCAATTTCCTAATATCCAAACTTGGCATGCTAAATATGTAATATATTCTGTTCTAGGTAGATAGCTTGGTGTGAGAATGTAATTATGTTTGTGTGTGAATTCTAAATGAAATACTTATCTAAGCTTCATTATGTCTTATTTACAATTAATCAGCTAAAGGATTTATGTTAGCTGATGACCATCAGCTAATGAAATATCTCAGCTAATAAACTGTCAGCTAAGAACTAGAAGCTCAGCTAAGTGCATTCATTAGTTGACACTTGATTTCATTCAAACACGGATCAGCTGACACTGTTCTATCAGCTGATGTTTTTTTAAATCCTCGTGTCCCCACACTTATATAATTAATGTCTCATTTGTATTTAATTCTTTTCCTAGGTTGTATTTCATTTGTTTTGATTGTCCGTTAGTTGTCCGTGTATTTAATACTGTTTCGTTATCCTACTTTATGCATACGTGACAGTTACTTTTTCAAAAAGATTTCTTTGTGACAGTGCAAGTTTTCAAGAAAGATATAAATGATGGATGAGCGGTTTATTTTCGTTTAAGCTTTCAATATTTCCCAAACTCTCTCTCTCTCAAAGAAAACCTAGCTTTCTCAAAAAATTCAGTATCTCCGTCAAGCATTAACCATGGCGACCTTCAACCCAATCTCTACTCCAAATGCTGTTCCCGGTGAAAATGTCATTCCTGGTTCCAACTTCACCATTAAACCAAACAATGCACTCATAAACACCTCAATTCCTCCAACGAAGGTAAAATAGGGTTATGAACCCATGGTAGCATTCATCACTGCCCATCCTCTTCATAATTGCCTATCCCAACACCCACTTCTCATGTACCCTAACATCATTGGAGAAATGTGGTACACTGCCACTTATCGTCAGAATGAGGAAGTTATTGTCTGTTCTTGTCTCAACAATACTGTCAACTTGGCCATCTCTGTAGATTCTCTCCGAAATGAGATTGGTATCCCTGACATGGCTCCTTATGAACCTTTTGCCACATTTGATCAAGTCCTGGAGGTTCTGCCCATGATTGGTTACACTGAGCCAGTGACCCACGGTCAATACAAACTACCTGTTCTGGGTCATCCATGGAAGTATCTGGCAAGTGTGGTTATACGCTGCTTTTGTCACAAATCTGGAAGCCATGACCAACTTAACCAATCAGAATTGATGGTGCTCCATGCTCTTGTAACTGGGAGAAATATTGACTTTGCCCGAGTCATCTTTACAGAAATGCTGGAAAAGATCACCCTGGGCACAACCAAGAAATCAACAAGGACTCATGTTCCCTACATCAGGTACTTAAGTCTCATGCTCTTAGAAGTATTGAATGGGAAGACTATACCAGATTAGATGCTACACAACCAACTATGCCTATTCCCCAAATGGGTTAAAAGATATTTACTTTAATTAGAGAATTTAGGGGACCTGCTATCACTGAACAGATGCAGGAGATCATAGATGTGGTTGCTGATGTAGAGGAAGATGATGGTGAAAATGGTAATGGTAATGAAGGTGATGATGATGAGAATGATAATGATGATAATGATATGGTGATAGAGGAGGAAGTTGTTGAAAATATTGAATCTATGGCTGAGGATTCTGAATCCCCTGATGTTGTTACTAAAACATCTGCACAAGTTAGTGCTCAATCTGATGATGCCATGGATGAAGGAGAAAAGAAGGATGATGAAGAAGAGTTTGTACATGCTGGTGATGATCAGGGTCCTAACTATGATGATGAAGGTCCTGTGTATGAGCTGTATGATCTAGCAACTGGAAGGCCAGCACAGGTTGAGTTTGAGGAACCTGATGCTGAGGATCAAGAAAGGTCTGGTGGTATTCCATACTATGACATGTCTGATAATGATCAAGGTGACCAAGATGTTGGTTCTACAGATGATAGTAACAGAGGTGATAATGATGCACCTGATAGTGGTGCTGGTGGGATCCAAATGGCTCATGGAACTGGTGATGCCTTATCCTCCACATCCTCTCCCTTACGTACAAATGCAACACAAGGGACTGCTCATGGTAGTGATCACTCTAAAGATGATGATGATAATTCTGATGAGTATTCTCCTGACAGAACCTTAGTAGGTCATATTGCATATCCCTCTCCTCAACAATCCCAAGGTTCCAGTGCTTCTGTGCATAAAGAATCATCTGATAAGGATGATGATGTTGCTGATGATGATGCTATTTCTGATCAACTCATACAACTTATAGAAATCAGCAAGGTAAAGAACATCACAAGTATGGTTACTTCAACCTTAGAGGATACTCACTTGGTACACCCAACCATTAAGAACCCATCCTCCACTCTAGTTGCAACACCTCCCCAACAGCCAAGCTCTAGTGAACTCCCAATAGTTCCTAGTTCTAATCCACTTGTAACTTAAATAGGAGAATGGTCAATAAGGGATGTAACACTAGCACCCTTGACCTCAACTCTAATGATTACCTCTTATGTTGAGGGGGAGTTAATGGATGTTGCTTTTAACCAAAACCAGTGGATGCATCTTTCCAACAAGATGCATTTGTAAACATGGGACTCCTATTATCTGGATCACCCTCCCAAAAAGGTGATACCATTGAAAGACAGACCTCCTCCCAAGGTCATACTATGTCTATTCCTATATTGGTCTACCCATGCCTTTACTCAGCTCACAACAGCTAAGTGATGTAATAAGGGGAACCATAGTGAGTTCAACCCCAACTCAAACTCACATTTTTGCACCCACACTTGATTCAATTCTTACACACCTCCCTCCACTTCCTGTCAATACTAGTGGTACAAACCAACCATTGGTACAGGGCACAAAACTCTTTCACAATGATCCTAGGCTTCAACACCAAAGCCTAAGTGAGGGAACACAAACCCCTACCCATGATATTGGCTCCCAGGCTCAATCAATCCCTGTAACACCTTCTGAACCCTCACCCCAAGTACTTCAAAGCCTCCTATCCATCACAAACAAGTTGGATAGTCTCCACACCCCTTCCAAAACTTTCAAGACAAAACATAAACTCAACTATCACTTCTCACCAAAGAGGTTGAGTACCTTAAAACCAATCAACACCAACCCCAACCCACCCCTGCCCCAGTTGATCTCAACCCCATTCTCACCAAATTAGACCAACTGTTAGCCCAAACCACTCCCACTCCCACTCCCACTCCTATCCCTGCCCCTACCCCTCCTATCTCTATCCAAACACTTACCACTTTCAACCAAACCATTACCAACCTTCTAAATAGCCTCAAAGACATTAGACCTCAAACACCCCCTGTCTATGTCACCATACCCCAATCCATTCTTTAAATTCCCCAAACCTTAGCCAGTCACACTGACAGGCTGAGAAGCCTTTCTCTTCTAGTATCAGACAACCATTCTGATATAACCAAACAACTTTCTCACCTCAACACAACCATTAATCTCAGAACTGCTACCTCTTCTAACTTACAGTTCACCCCTATCCCTTCTCACATACGACCTCCATTATATCCATTTACACAACCTCCCATTCCCACTGCTTCACCCTCATCCACACCCATTCCTCCCTTTGACACCACTCCTTCAAACCCACCTTACTCTGCTTACACACCAGCTGCTCCTGTCAAGCCCAATGTTGTCTTTCCTCCCTCTGATGATGACAAAAAGGGGGAGAAGTCAGGCTCCTCGGGCTCTTTATCACCAGACTTTGTCAAAGCAGCTTGTGATGCAGTTACTGCCCAGGTAGAAGCTCATCAAGCAGCAGAAAGGGCAGCAGAAGAAGCATTAGCCCTCAATGAAGCAGAAGCTCAAAAGAAAGCAACTGATGAGGGGGAGAAAACACCTAAGGGGGAGCCTAGGCCTAAAATAAGACTAAGGCAAATGGCTAGGAGAAGAAGCTTCAAAAAGCCAAAACTTGATGAATTTTGTTCTCCTTCAGAACAACCTTCAAAGGATCCATTTGATGATGATGATGAAGATGACATGCCTATCTCCTCCTTGCTCAGAATGAAGAAGCCAAGCTCCTCTTCTTATGCTCCATCTGTCCAATCTCCATCTTCCCCAACAAAACAAAGTGATCCAACTCCTAGCAGTGCATCAAAAAGAAAAGGCAAAAGAATAATGTCTGCTGAGGAGATTGAGGAAGAACTAAGAAGTGAAGACGAACTCCAAAAAGAAGAAGATGATCTTCGGGAGTTAAGAAATATTGCTGAAATTCTTGGTGACACAGTAGAGAATGTGCTCGAAGCTAGAGAAAGACACCAAGATTTCACAACTCCTGAGGAACTTGCTAAGATCATTGGTACCTCTGACGATGAAATCAGAGAGATTCAAGAGGAAGAGCTAACAATGCTAGCCTCCAAACCTCTTCTGTTAGGAAATAATCTAAGTTATTGAGTATAAAAATGAGAACTGTTTGGTAAAGGTTGGTGAAACAGTTTAAAACTGTTTGTTGAAATTATGAAAACAGTTGAAAACTGTTAGTATAAACATCTACAACTGTTTGAAGACCTTGAAGCTGAAGACTGTTAGAAGACTAAAGAACTGTTGTGTTCATTAAACAGTTTCTGTTGAGCTATATTTGGAAAATCCTATCTTAGAAGATATCTCGAAATACTTTGAAGATTATCAAGATTATCTCAGAAGATAGAAGATTACCTAACTGTCAACAATTCAAGGAGGATCAAGAGTCTATATATACTTCATTAGATGATCAATTTAGTACGACGATTTGATCTCATTATTCAAAGCATTTGTTCTTATTGTTATTTATTTTCTGAAAGTGTTTAGCCTCTAAGTTTCTTGTTGAAACCTAAGAACAGTTTGTGTTCTTCGTCTAACAGAATAAGTTAGATTGGGGGTGAAGTTTGCTTTTGTAATCATTCTGGTTAGTTAATAAAACTACTGTTTGATTGAATTAATCTATGTTTGAAACCTTCTTTAATCAATTAAGTGTGATTCCGCAACTTCTTAATTGATTGTGATCATAGTTAAAGATTAACTTTTATTTTACTCTGATTGATTATTTAAAGTTAGTTCTTGTTATTTGATATAATCTATATCCGATCCTGACAAGTGGTATCAGAGCCTTATCATTAAGGTTCCTTTGATCACCAGTTGAAGGTTTTTGCTTTACCTTGCTTTATTTTTCAAAACTGTTTTTTGTTTAAATCAATTTGTTTCAATGGATTCGGGAGGTTCTTCTGATAACAGTGGATCAGGGTCCAACATTCGTGTTCCCATGCTCAAACCATCTGATTTTGAGATGTGGAAACTAAGAATTAAACAGCATGTCCAACTAATGGACTATGCTGTTTGGCAAATCATTGAAACTGTTCCTACTAATCCCATTGAACTGGATGAGAATGGAAAACCAAAGAAGAAACCACCTCCAAAGACAGATGCTGAAAAGAAGGATAGAATGATTGAGATGAAAGCCCTCAGCCTCCTTCAGATTGCAATTCCCAATGAGTATCAACATCAATTCAAGAAATTTGATGATGCTCATGAACTTTGGAATGCTCTGGAGAAGAGGTTTGCTGGGAATGCTAGTTCTAAGAGAAACCAAAGAGATCTTCTTAAACAAGCCTATGAGAACTTCACCAGTGGGAAGAATGAGAGTATCACCCAAATCTTTGATAGGTTTTACAAACTGGTGAGTCAACTGGAGAGTGCTAAGGTTAGGCTTGATCAAGATGAGATAAATAGAAAGTTTCTTAGGTCTCTAGGTGATGAATGGACTGTATTTGCTGCACAATGGAGAACCAAGGATTCTCTTGAAGACATAGAGTTAGATGACCTTTATAATAGTTTGATAGTGTTTGAGGGAGAGATAGAGGGAAAAAGGAAAACTGTAGTCCCTAGTCACAATGCTGCTCTCCTGTCATCCTCAGGTATGGAATCAAACCATTCATTAACTAACTCTACTGATAGTTGTGCAGGTACTAGTTCTGCTGTTGGACTAGATATGAATACTCCAGATGCAGTTCTTGAAGCTTTTCTTGCCAGCCATGCACATTCAACCCTCACCAATGAGGATCTTGAACAAGTGCACCCTGATGATCTTGAGGAAATGGATCTCAAATGGCAGATGGCCATGCTTACTGTTAGAGCCAAGCGATTCATTAAAAGGACTGGAAGGCAAAACATGAATTTCAGAGCTGATGGCAAGGCTGGATTTGACAAGTCAAAGGTTAGATGCTTCAAATGTCAACAACTTGGCCACTTTGCAAGAGAATGCAGATCTGGTGGACAAGTTCAGAATCAAGGTCAGAGGCCAACTCAGAATCATACCTCCTCAGCATTGGTCTCACAAGAAGGCCATGGATTTGATTGGAGTGATCAAGCAGAGGAGGCTACCAGCAACAAAGCTTTGATGGCATTGACTGACTCCTCCATCAAGATGGATTCTCTAGAATCTGAGGACATACAGGTATCTTCTAAACTATGTCCTGGTGAATGTAGAGCTATTGTTAAGAGATTTAGAGAGCACAATAAGAAAGTATGTGCTGCTCTAAGTAAAATGGAGGAGAGAAGATATGAGTATACTGCTGTGATAGAAGATTTTGAAAAGAAAATTAAAGACTATCAAGCTAATGAACTGCAAATGGACTATGATAGAAAATATCATAAGTGGGAGAAAGAGCAGTTTCAAGATGAGATTGATAGTCTGAAAAAGAAATTGGTTGAAAAAGAAAGCAAGGTGGATGAACTCACAAAGAAATTGGAGGGTGTGGACATTGATCTTGGAATGTTCAAGGCTGCAAACCTTAAGCTTGAGACTCTGCTACAATCTCAAGTGAGAGACAAGGTGAAAACTGGTCTAGGATACAAACAAACCCCACCTCCATACAACCAAAACTACATAACTCCAATGTCTGAGGTAGCTGACAGATATGTTAATGAACCTTTGGAAGATGAACTTAAGTCAGCTGATCCAAAGTTTGAGAGTTATAAAGATGAAGTTGTGTCAGTAGTAAGTGTTGAAGATAATGAGGAAGTTGTGAAGAAGGATGAAGGTATTCCATATGAAAATCACATCCTGTGTGAGCCCATTCCCACAAAATCATCTTTACAACCTGTGGTGTTTGTAAAAGCATCCACTGAACCCCTCACCAATGAGCCAAAACCCTCAAAAGCTGTTAACTCTATTAGCAGTTCCACAACTGTTACAAATAGTCCCCATCTTTACACTAACAGTTCCAACAAGAACCCAAACAGTTCTAAGCTAAAAAGCCCAACTGTTAGTACCAAGGCCAAAGGAAAGGAGAAAGTTGGTGAAGTTGTGTATACCAAGAAGAAAATGGAAGCTTCAAAATCTCAGGCTAAACCCAAGCCTAAGAAAAGGCATACTGAAATGCCTGCATGCACATGTCAAAAACATGGTGTCCAAAAGTTTCCTCAATCTGCAGCTGTTAGAGGAAATCAAAGAAATAGGAACCAATTCTGGTCACAAAGAACTGGTTTACCTATTGTGAAAACCAAAAAGTGCTACATTTGTGGAAGATCTAATCATTTAGTTCAAGATTGTTACTATAACCCACAGACCAATGGCACTCAAAACAAAAGTCCCAAACTACAGAATAACAGTTCTAAAACTGTTAAGTCAAAACAGATCAACAGTTCTAAGACTGCTAAGCCAAAACTGGCAAACAGTTCTAAAACAGTTACATCCAAACCAACTAACAGTTCCAAAACTGTTTTATCAAAACCAAAAACTGCTGGTTTGGCTTGGATGAAAATTCAAAAACAAACTGATTCTGGAAAAGGTAAAACTGTTCTTCATACTGAAAATCAAAAGGAATCACAAGTTGATTCATCTGTTTTACCAACTCCACCAGCTGTTTGTTCAAAGGTGTCCACTGTTAATCACAACAGTTGGAAACCACATGTTCTTACAAAGTATTCATCACACAAATTAGAGAAATCTAATTTGGATGAAATCAAAAAGAAACAAACTCTGTTTAAGTATTATGACTTAAATGGTGTACCCAAGACCTGCATGGCCTGGGTACTTCCTGCTACTAACTGATTTTATTTGTGCAGAGCATTCATAGGGCCAATCAAGGAGGAATTTGGCATGTGGATAGTGGATGCTCAAGGCACATGACTGGAAATCCACAATGTTTGAAGGATTTCAAAAGAATCACTGGAGGATTTGTAGCATTTGGAGGCAATCCAAAGGGAGGAAAAATCACAGGTAAAGGAGCTGTTGAGGCATGTACACTTACATTTAATGATGTTTTCTTTGTTGAACAGCTTAAGTACAATTTGTTAAGTGTATCTCAAATCTGTGACAATGGAAACAAAGTTTTGTTTACAGATTCAGAATGCATTATTCTTTCAAAAGATTTTAAATTAAATGAGAAGGATGTTCTTTTAAGAACACCTAGAAAAGATAATGTATATTGTCTTGATCCACAAAAGATTGCTAAACAGAATGTGTTAAGCTGTTTACTCTCCAAAGCATCTCATGATGAGTCTGCCATTTGGCATAGGAGGATGTGTCACATGAATTTTAAAACCATGAATTTGTTAGCTAAAAACAATTTGGTAAGAGGTTTGCCCCAAAAAGAGTTCTCATGTGATGATCATTGTGTGGCATGTCTTAAAGGCAAGCAACACAAAACTTCTTATAAGTCCAAAGAGACTTCTTCCATTACTGCACCTTTAAAACTATTGCATATGGATCTTTTTGGTCCTACTTCTGTAGTGAGTATAGGGAAGAAAGCCTACTGTTTAGTCATAGTTGATGATTTCACCAGGTTTACTTGGGTTCAATTTCTTAGAACTAAGGATGAAACTGCTGAGTTAGTTAAGTCTCTTATTCTTAAAATTGAAAATCAATCTGATTTAAAGGTGAAAGTCATTAGATCTGACAATGGTTCTGAATTCAAGAACTATGAACTAAACAGTTTTTGTGAAAGTAAAGGTATTGAAAGACAGTTCAGTGCCCCTAGGACTCCCCAACAGAATGGAGTTGCTGAGAGAAGGAATAGGACTTTGATAGAGGCTGCTAGATCCATGTTAGCTGATTCTAGGTTTCCAATGACATTCTGGGCAGAAGCAGTGAACACTGCCTGCTATGTTCAGAATAGAGTACAAGTAGTCAAGTCAAAAGGGAAAACTCCTTATGAGTTGTTTCTCAAGAGAAAACCTTTAATCAACTTCTTCAAACCATTTGGTTGTCCTTGCACCATCCTCAATACCAAATCACAGTTAGGCAAATTTGAGAGTAAGGCTGAAGAAGGTTTCTTTGTAGGATACTCCACTCAAAGTAAAGCTTATAGAGTTTTTAACAATGTCACTAGAATCATAGAAGAGAGTATGAATGTCTCTTTCAATGAGCATAGGATCAATATTGCAGGTAATGGACCTGATTGGTTATTTGATATTGATACATTGTCTAAATCTCTTTCTTTTGAGTATTCTACTGAAACAGCTACAGGTATTTCAACAACTGTTGGTGAAAATCATCAAACAGCTTCAACAAGCCCGAACAGTTTTGACACTGTTAGCTCAAAACCAACAACTGTTGGTTCAAACAAAGTTACTGAAGACTTTGTCGTAATTCCTTTGCTTCAACAAGAGTTATCAAATGCTGTTGATCCATTGATTGATGCTGAATCTTCAAAGGACATGGAATCTCATGATTCTCAACACCACACTGACTCTGCTGATCAAGTGTGTGATAACGCTGAAAATTCAAGTGAATGTGAGTTTGATCTGTCTAATCTAGGGGATGAACTGACTGAAGAAAACATTCCTACATCAAGAGTTCACAAGATTCATCCAATATCACAAATAATTGGAAATCCAACCACTCCTATCAGAACAAGGAATATGCTGCAAAATGAAAACAGTGGTGTGGATCTTGCCCAATTTGACGTGAATGCTTGCTTTTTGTCTCAAATAGAACCAAAGAAAGCAATTGAGGCATTGAAAGATCCTTCATGGGTAGAGGCAATGCAAGAGGAGCTCTTACAATTTCAAATTTAGCAAGTTTGGAAGTTGGTTGAGCTTCCAAGAGGCAAAAGAGTAATTGGCACCAAGTGGGTGTTCAGAAACAAGAAAGATGAAAGAGGGATTGTTATCAAGAATAAAGCAAGACTGGTTGCACAAGGCTACACACAAGAAGAAGGAATAGACTATGATGATGTTTTTGCACCTGTTGCAAGGATTGAAGCCATTAGGCTATTTCTTGCTTTTGCAAGCTTCAAAGGATTTAAGGTGTATCAAATGGATGTTAAGTCTGCTTTTCTCTATGGAACTATTGATGAGGAGGTATATGTGTGTCAACCCCCTGGCTTTGAAGACTCAAAGTACCCTGACAAGGTATATCGGTTGGATAAAGCCCTATATGGTCTACATCAAGCTCCTCGAGCTTGGTATGAGACATTATCATCCTATCTCCTTGAGAATGGTTTTAAGAGAGACACAATTGACAAAACATTGTTTACAAAGATTGTTAAAACAGATATTTTGCTTGTTCAAATCTATGTTGATGATATAATCTTTGGATCCACTAATGACAGCTTGTGCAAAGAATTTGAAGTCATTATGCACAAAAGATTTCAGATGAGTTCAATGGGTGAACTCACATTTTTTCTGGGATTGCAAGTCAAACAAAAGCCAACTGGTATTTTTCTAAGCCAATCTAAGTATGTCAAGGACATATTGGACAAGTTTGGCTATCAAGATGTGAAGCTGGCAAGTACTCCAATGGAAACACACAAATAGTTGGGAGCAGATTCTGAGGGGGAGGATGTTGATATACACCTCTATCGATCAATGATTGGTTCATTAATGTACTTAACTGCTTCTAGACCTGATATAATGTTTGCTGTTTGTGTTTGTGCCAGGTTCCAATGCAGTCCGAAGATGTCACACCTGTTTGCTGTAAAGAGAATCTTTAGATACCTCAAAGGCCAACCAAAACTGGGACTTTGGTATCCTAAAGATTCACCTTTTGATTTGGTGGCGTATTCTGATAGTGACTATGGTGGAGCCAATGTGGACAGAAAATCAACCTCTGAAGGATGTCAATTCTTTGGATCAAGGCTGGTTTCATGGCAATGCAAGAAACAAACAACAGTTTCAACTTCAACAGCTGAGGCTGAATACATTGCTGCATCAAGCTGCTGTTCACAAGTGTTATGGATCCAAAATCAGCTTCTGGATTATGGTTTGTCTTTCTTAAATACTCCTATTTATGTTGATAACACCAGTGCTATTAGCATAGTTAATAATCCAGTGAAGCATTCTAAAACCAAGCACATTGAAATCAGATTTCACTTCATAAGAGACTGCAATGAAAAGAGATTAATCCAAGTTATGAAAATTCATACTGATGATCAATTAGCTGATTTGTTCACTAAAGCTTTTGATGTGAGCAGATTCAACTTTTTGATTTCTAACATTGGAATGATTAACTTGGACTAACAGTTGTTCATTATTCCATGTTTTTCACACTAACAGTTTGCAACTGTTAGTTACGTTTTCTAACAACTGGTATCCTTTAAGTATTCAGAGAGGGAAATGCAATTTCACACATCAGTTTTGGACATATCTGCTGACCTGTCTCACAAACAGTTTTCACACCCGTGACTGTCCTTGTTATGAGGTAAAGGTAAATTCACTTTCTTGAATCAACAGTTCCAAACTGATAAAGGTGAGTCATTTTGCTTGTTCTATAGTGCATTTGATATGACAAGTCACTGCATGCTATTAATGGAAATTACTGGATATTAATGGTCATTAATGACTATTAATGGACATTAATGCCTCCCAGTTTCTATATAAATAGCCTTGCACCCATCCTTCACAAATCGCACCTACATTTGCACACTCTTCTCTCTGCAAATGGCTTCTAACTTTTTTCTCATAACCCTCAAAGATATTAATGTTAGACAAAGTTATGTAACCATCCCTGCCCCATTTGTAAGAATGCATGAGCTTTGGCAATACTCATCATGTGTTCTTGAGATGCATGATGATCGAGATAGGTTCACCTTGACACAACATCCAGATCCTCGTAGGCCACATAAACCAATTGATCATATTCGTATAAGAGGTGATTTTGAAATTTTCACTCTCTTCCATGAATTGCCTAGACCATGTTGTCTAAGATTCGTCTTGAACCTGGCAGGCACTACAAACTCCGTAGTGTGGTTCAATGTTCGAAGATATAATACTCGTAACCACCAGAGGGCCTCAGATGATGAGGCAGTGGAAGTCATTGTAATAGATGACTAGTTCCACTGCACACTAACGAGGCAAATTATGACAATCGTCTCTGGTGATGCATATGATGAGAAGGTCTACTGCACACCCATTGGTAGGTAGTTTGTTTTGACAATTGTCTAAGGCTTGTCAACAGTTAACGGAGAAAGTTGTCTACACTTACGGTGTAGATCATTGTTCTCACACACCTACGAGACGGCCTTGCACAATTAGATAAGCAGTACCAACAATGGCTTGTGCATTACATGACCATTCTTTGAAGACAGGCTTCTCAGTAAGGCGATGGCGGCACTGTAGAGGCTATTCTGAACTCGATTCTTAAATAACGAAGACATTCTTGAGCAAGAATGTGATGATGATTGTCTTCCCTTAAAGTTCAGATTTGATGATACAAACTGTTATCGATAATTTGTCATATGTAGATCTCGGAGTTAAGACAGTTCTTATAAGCTGTGTTTCGATCTATAGCACAAGACAGTTTTGTTTTCTCAAAATTATTGTAGCTCAATTGTGATTATCTTGAATAAAATATATCTTATGTTGATGACTGTGTTCTCTAATGATTTATTATTATTGCTTCAGCATTTGATATATGTGAGCTGAAAGTTTGTTTGACAGTTGCACATTTCTGTTTCATTCAATACTAACAGTTTTCAACTGTTAGCATATGGCTTCGGCAACTGTTCTACAAAGTCCATGTGCCACTGAGGGGGAGAAATTTGTCAACTAAGGGAGTTAACTTTTGAATAACAGTTGTTACATCTTATGAAAACAGTTTCTCAACTGTTAGTTTATTTTGTCCGTCAACTGTTAAGCTATTAAAGGGTGTTTTGGTCTTTGCAGAATTTTGGAAACTTTGAATTGCATTCAACATTCGAAACATATATAAGGCAATTCCCTCCTTACCAAGCAACTCACACGTCCAAAACGAACTTCGATCAGAAACAAACCCTAACCCTCAACAACTCTCAGAGATCGAAATCAAAATGTCTCCTCTTCCATTTGTCAAAGAGCACAATGTGATCGCTTATCTTGAAAAACCAGAAAATCTTGACGCTTTCAACGTCATGATTGATTATCTCACGGTATCAAACATTCATTATGCTCTAACTGCCAACCCCACGATCTATACCTCACATATTGAGAACTTCTGGAAGAATGCCAAAGTTCAAGAAGTTGATGAAGTGCAACAGATTTCTACAACTGTTGATGATATGGAGGTTTCTATAACCGAAGACACTATTCGCCATGCACTACAACTGAATGATCTTAATGGTGAGTATTCTGATTCGGTTGCGTTAGAATATCTACACACCGAGTTACTGAAACTTGGGTATGAGGGCCCTGGGGGTAAGGGTACCTTCTACAAAGGGCAGTTTTGCGCACACTGGAAGTTCATTATCCATACTCTCCAGCAGTGCATAAGCCCTAAGAGAACAGGCTGGAATGAGTTTGGCAGCAACATTGCTCTCGCACTCATCTGTCTAGCCAACAACAGATGTTTTAATTTTTCAAAATTGATATTTAATGGTATGGTAAAACATCTAGGGACCAAGTATGGTCTCTTTTTGATGTATCCTCGATTTATGCAAGTATTGTTAAACTTTTTGATGCCAAATCTAAAAAAACACAAGAGGGTCATTATTCCCTCTGCTCATGTGGCTTCCACTTTGAGCAAACTGTTGATTAATGGCAAGAGTTTCTCTGGTGCCATAACTCCTCCACTCTCTGAAATGGTGGAGTTTCTGTCAAGAAACAGGACTGCCAGTGTTGAGCATGAAATCCATCGTATTGCTACACCACCAACACTGGAACCCACAGTCCAAGATACTCAAAATTCCCAACCTGCTTCCTTTGAAAAAGCTACAACACAAGCCCCTGCACTAAAAGTATTTAGAAAGAAGAGGAAAACTGTTGGTGCTCCTTCCACCACAGTTAGAGAACCCCAAACTGTTAGCCCTGCACAGGTGCATTCACCTGTGCAGAATATCGAAAGGGAACCTTTGGTGCTGTCTCCCAGGCACAATGAGGAGGTGATAATTCCTCAAGAGGGTGATCATATGGTCTTTGAGGCTGACACTACTGTTTTATTCGCAAGGGATAAACAGGACAGTGTCAACATAGCTAAGACCTCAACCATGGCAACAGAGACTAGTAAAACAGTTTCTGGTAATCCCCAGAACCAAGAAAAGAGGGGTACTGATGGTAATGCTCAGGGGAGTCAACCACCAGTGAAAAATGTCAATGATATGGTCACAGTGGAAACACTAACTGACATTGAGACTAGACTGAAACAACATGCATTGACGGATCCTAACTTTGCACCTTACCTTGCTGCTCATTTACACCTAAAGAAAAGGATTGCTCTTCAAAACAAAAGGATTGTTTCTCAAGATGAGAAGATAAAAGAACTGACTGAACAGTTGGAGAAGGCAACTGAAGTACTCAAGGTAGTAGCAATTCACAATGAGGTGCTAATAAGGCAAGATAAGCAGCTGAACTTTCTTGATGAGAATCTGAAGAAGGCAACTAATGTTCTTCATACTCATGAGATGCTGCTTAAACCCAAATCCTTGGTGAAAATCTCTTCAACTGCTCAAGTTAAAGGAAGAAGAAAATCCAAGCAGAAAGAAGTTAAACAGACAGTTCCACAGGATAAACAAACAGTTGTTGCTCCAAATGAGCAAACAGTTGCAACACAACAACCAACAGTTGTAACTTCAAATCAACTAACAGTTGCAAGTGTCCAAGCGATTAATGAAGAAGAAGAAGAACAGCTTTCAAGTGTTGATAGGATGCTAATCAACAGGATGGTATCAACTGCAGATGTTCCAAGCACTGAGATTTTCAAATCGTGGTCAACAGTTAAGCAGAACTACTTGGTTGATATTAGTGCTCAATATCTGGGAATAAGTTCTTCTAGAATGGCACAGAAAATCGATGATGGATGGCTTGATGGAAAGGTTGCTACGTTAGAATCTTTACCACCAAAGAAAGGGTATAAAGGGTTAGTCATCCAGGAAGGAAAGAAAGAATCAAAGTTGCCTCCTGTTTCAGGCAAAGGTAAAGAAATTGTTGTTGTTTGTCCTAAGCTCAAGCTTTCAAGACAGCAACAAGAAGAGCGTGATCATGAATTTGCATTAAGGCTAGCAGCTGAGCTAAGAGAACAAGAACAGTCTGATTTTGAGATAGCAAAGAAGCTGGCTGATGAGATTACTGCTCAGATTGATGAGGAAGAGATAGTAAAGGAAGTTGCTGGTAAGGGAGTTAAAAGAAAAAGGGGAATAAAAGATAAAACAGTTACAGTTAAGCCAACCAAGAAACTTCCCTCTTCAAACAAAGCTGCTGTGGTTCACAAAATTTTGAAAGATAAACTGACAGTAGACGTTCAGCAAGGGATTAACAAATTGGAAAAAGAATTAGGTGAAAAGTATCATGTTGTTGAATGGAAGTTTGAAGAAAAAGCAAGTGATAAACATTATATTACTATTGCAAGGGAAGATAGATCTGTTGAGATGTATGACAATTTTGTACAAATGATGACAAGAATATCACCAGAAGATGTACAAGAATTGTATGCATATGGAGTTAAGGATTTTAGTGACTCAAATGAAGGAATCAAGATTCTAATGGAATATCTTACAAGCATTTGTAACCCATTGAAGATTATGCCCAAACTGACAGCAGAGGAAGCTTTTCCCATAAAGGCAGTGAAGGTATATGCAAGATCAAGGACGTATTATGTGGTAATGGGAAATACATTGCATGAGTGGTTTGATTTGAACTTCATTGAGCATCACAAGACTAAGCTGGAGTTTTTGATTAAAGCTAAATTCCATGGAGACTTAAAACAGAAGGAAGACTTACTGAACAGATTCAAAAGGAGATTAGAAGAAATGTGACTCATTACTTATGTCAATTTGTCTATGATCAAACCAACAACTTAAATGTATTGTTCAATACTTTAAGTTAATGGGAGATTGTTGGGAAATAATCTAAGTTATTGAGTATAAAAATGAGAACTGTTTGGTAAAGGTTGGTGAAACAGTTTAAAACTGTTTGTTGAAAATATGAAAACAGTTGAAAACTGTTAGTATAAACATCTACAACTGTTTGAAGACCTTGAAGCTGAAGACTGTTAGAAGACTAAAGAACTGTTGTGTTCATTAAACAGTTTCTGTTGAGCTATATTTGGAAAATCCTATCTTAGAAGATATCTCGAAATACTTTGAAGATTATCAAGATTATCTTAGAAGATAGAAGATTACCTAACTGTCAACAATTCAAGGAGGATCAAGAGTCTATATATACTTCATTAGATGATCAATTTAGTTCGACGATTTGATCTCATTATTCAAAGCATTTGTTCTTATTGTTATTTATTTTCTGAAAGTGTTTAGCCTCTAAGTTTCTTGTTGAAACCTAAGAACAGTCTGTGTTCTTCGTCTAACAGAATAAGTTAGATTGGGGGTGAAGTTTGCTTTTGTATTCATTCTGGTTAGTTAATAAAACTACTGTTTGATTGAATTAATCTATGTTTGAAACCTTCTTTAATCAATTAAGTGTGATTCAGCAACTTCTTAATTGATTGTGATCATAGTTAAAGATTAACTTTTATTTTACTCTGATTGATTATTTAAAGTTAGTTCTTGTTATTTGATATAATCTATATCCGATCCTGACATCTTCAAGCATCACAACTTCAAGGAGACGCATCTGCCAAAAAGCTTAAAAGAGGAAGAACTCACAAGAAAGCCATTCAAGCCTTACATGAAATCAACTTTGGTAAAACCAAAAGGCTGTCCCAAGAAAAGCTCAAAGAGTTCAGAAACTTAAAGAAGACCCTGACCAAGAGATCTAGTGATGGCATGATTTCAAGGGTTACACCTTTTAGAGCTCAGATGATGGTCCTTTTATCAGAATAGTCAGAAAGGATGCTCACAGAACAATTGAAGATGCATACCTTGAGCACTACAAAGGGTATTCCTTCTTTGAAATGATTGAGATTCTGTATCACCTCCTCAAGTCCAAAAGTGAAATTGTCCTAAGGTTCATTGACACCTATGAATATTTGATCAGATTATGCATAAGTTATAGAGTTTACACTCATGATGAGTTCTTGCAACACATTGATGTGATAGATGAAGCATTCCAGAAGAAATCAAAGTTCTATATCAACATTGAGTAGATAATTTTTAATGCTGATCATCCTTACCTTGCTTTCCATGAGAACCTAAACACTGCCCTTCCCCCAAATGTTGAACCAGAAATGTGGCTATACATAGATAGACCAGAAAGGGGGATGTTCTTCAAAGACAGAGCTAGGAATTGGAGATTTCTGAGACAATCTGATATTCCAAGAGCTCAAAGTGATTTCATACTTAAAGCAACAAGGATGACAAGAAATCAAACAGGAAACCCTGAGTTTGAAAGGTTGCTACAAGAAATATCTGATCAGATATGGCTTCTCTTCCTAATAGTAGACTATGGGATGTCAAGAAAGAACCTTGGTGGGAATGACACTGCTACTTCATAACTAGAATAGTTGTACTTTCTATTTCTTAGAGTAATTCCATTTCTGTAATGTAGTTAGCTTACATTAACTGTTCTGTAATCAAGTTTGAAACTTTGATCATGGACTACTTAGCTTACTGCTAGTATAGATGATTTTAGTGGATAGCTCACCTGTTGGACCACTGTATGGAGCAAAACACAGCGGAAGCAAAAACAAAAGTTTCAAAAACCGTACAAAAACGGGTCCATACATGTTCCAAAGTGATAGTTTCTCTACAAAACAAATTGCAACTCAAAGGAACAAGGAAGGCAGAAAATACCTCCTTACCATAAACGAATTCGGCTGTAGCAAATCAAACGGGTGACAAGAGAGAATCCAAATGTCTTCTCCTCTATTGAATGATCCACACCAAGTTCCCAAGATCCCCGTATGCTAGTACCCCGTCAAAAGGACGTCCACCATGACTCCATCTTTCGGAACAGCCAAGTAGTATCTCCTCTTGTACCAAACACTCACTCACAACACTCAAGTATCACCAACTTAGTGTATGTGTTTCATGAAGCTACCAAGAGAGAATTAAAGAGAGAGTTTTAAGTCATTACATGCAACTACTACTGTTCCCGACCACAATCATCTTCATTTGGCCGGATACAAGCTTCATTTCTATTGGACCACAAGATGGTCCAATCAGAAATAAGATTTTCATGCAGATGGTCCTTCACGGCCTCTCACGGCCCGTGAAGACAAAAATGCGCCACGACTGGTCATAATTCTTCACGGCCCGTGCCGTGTTCGAGTGAATCATGAGGGCGTCTCCTTCACGACCCCTCCACGACCTCTCACGACCCGTGAAGACTCCACGAGCCGTATGAGTGTCGTTGAGTCAAACGTGAGGGTAGTGGGCTTCACGACCCGTGGAGCATCCCTCACGGCCGTGAAGCCCCAAAATCAAACAATTTGATTTTTGGACCTTCTATCTTTATCAGTAAGCTGTCGGGATCAATCCTTGGCGTGTGACCCAATAGGTTCGCACTTCATCAGCAGTAACACCAATGTACTTGTGTCAGTGGGCAGACTCCAACAGACTCCCACTTGCAAATGACACAACGTACCCAGAGGTATCACAGACAGGGAGCGGCCTCTAGCAAGGCATCCCTGTACCCTGTTGGATTATGTGTAGAGATAGATAACATGTATCATTGTATCCAATGTTATGTGACACTAAAGGATCACACTGCTGCACACCCAATTAGAACCTTTTGGATTATAACTATTTGTGTGGAAAAGAATAATTAATTAGTTTAATTAATTATTGAGAAAGAGAAAAATAATAATAGTTAATTATTATTAAAAGAGAGATGTTAATGTTTAGTTTAAATATTAACGGGACCAGTTAATTAATAGTTATTAATTAACAAGAAAGGTCAAGGGGTATTTTGTGTAATTGATTAATAGTTTAATTAAAGTTGGGCTTTAATTAAACGGGCTTAGGCCTAATAAGGGTTTATTATATATAAACCTTATTAAGCTCTTTAATCACAAAAAGTCAATTACAAGCCTTAAGAGAAAAACCCTAACACACACTCTCTCTACCCTTCTCGGCCGATCTCTCTCTCTCTCTCTTCGAGAGGATGTCGGCTGCGCAAGGCAAGCCGCAGGCGGCGGTGGTCGACGGCGGCGCAAGGACTCACACACACACGGGTCACGGTTTGATCCGATGTTTAATCCTTAGGCGGTCTAGCAGCCAGTTCGAGGCGGTGCAGTAGCGGTGGATAGCCTGCAGCTGTCTAGAGGTCAAAGAAAAGTTTTAATCTCTAAAGGTATAACTTTCTAACCCTCTTCTTTTTAGTTCCTGTATGAGTTAGATGTGGAGGGGGTTTTGATTTCCGCTGTGCATGTTTTCTGATATGTTTTTATACCCTACAAAACCCTTCAGTGGTATCAGAGCCACTTCTAACCTCATAGGGAACTAGGTTGGATTCTTTTTATCATGATGAATAGTTGTTCTTTTATCAAGGTTTGACTTTTTCTTTTGTTTATCCAAGTATTTTAAAAATCAAATTTTGATTTTTAAATGGATAACAAGAATTAATTATGATAAAAGGATAAGGTTTAAGTTCTAATTTTATATATTTTTTTTGTTGTTTGCGTTAAGATGGTGGCCGGCGGCGGTTTCACCACCGTAGCCGGCGGCGGCGTGCGACATAAACCACGACGGCAGCGGCGTCGATGGCTGGCCTCGGCTGGCTGGTCGGCGTCAACTGGTCAATCGCAACCACCAGTTGGTCGGTAGCGTAAGGTGGTCGGCGTCCAGGTCTCGGCAGCGGCGGATGCCCTTGGCGGCTAGCGGCTGGCCGTGGTGGAGGTGCGACGTGGGGCGGCCCAGCTGTGGGCTGTACCTGCGGCCCAGGTTCAACCGGCCCAGATGTGGTTGGTCCTCCAGTTTATTTCTTTTGGCCCATTTTTGAGGTCCAAAACTGTATTTTTAGTTTTTTGGGTTTAGGGTAACACCTAACAGGATTAAAACTAAACATATTATATGACTTTTATTTTATAAAACTTATATATAAAATATTAATTTTAATCAAGTATTGGTTAGAATTAATTATTTTAGTAATTCTATACGCATAACAATAATTAAATAATTTTATTATTTTAAACCAGGTGATTTTAACAGTTTGTTAAAGTCAAGTTAATTCGTCGAGATATGATAATTAGAATCAGTTTTGTATGTATTCAGTTTAAATACATGTTTGGGATGTCATAGCCGAGCCCTAGACCTAGTGGATTGTTTAATTTACTGCACTTGTGGTTGTGTTTTGGTTTTATTTATTCTATGGTGTGGGGAGGCCTGCGTGCCACTTACAACCCCTATTCTGATATGCAAAAGTACTAGAATTAGCGGGCCTGCGTGCCTTTGATTATCTTGTAATTTTTATTATTTTTAGTTTTAAATTATAGAATAGAATAGTATTATTAGAATATTATTTTTGAAGCTGATTCAAGAACCAAGGAGCAGGAAGCAGGATTGGATGCTGGAGCCAGTGGGAGCTTCAGAATGCCATGCCATGTGTGTTGTTTTTCCACTTAGGTTTTGACCGTCGTGTTTTTCGTGTGGCTCACGAAACCGACATTAGTTAAGGGCAAGGCTAAGGTATAGTTGTTTGTGGTTGTTTTATTTCTTTACATATTATATATATGCGTGGTTGTGATTAACACGATGAAATAAAACAAGGGTTTTAATAATATTTAATTATTAAACAGATGTTTTTAAAAAGAAAACTGGCATTAAAGTTTTTCACGTTAAAAACTTGGAAATCCTTTTTAGAAAAATCTTAGATTAGTGTGCTACCCACCTAATGGTACACCCTTGCTGTTAAACGGTACTCGGGTGTCGGAAGTGCCCAAATCTTGGGCATCCGGGTTCAAACCATTGCGGGAAGGGGCATGAAAGATTCTGCGATAATCGGGAGTCCCGACCAGAATTCATGCTGTCTTAGGTGGTGCGATCTATTTTGGTGATAATCGGGAGTCCCGGCCCAAAATGCACTAGAGGGACTAAACATGAACGGTTCTCGTAACCAATGTCCCGCGGATCTAGGAGTTGTGTCCAGTTAGGATACGATTGGTATAGCTCTTACCTACCAGAAATAGCATTGTCCCGGTGGGAAGTGCCCAAACCTTGCATCAGGAAATGTGAAATACAGATTCTAGTCTAATAATTTTTGTTAAAAGGTAATAATTATTAGAAGATATAATCAATACTGAATCAGTTTTATCTTTTTTTTCTGTAGATGTCTATTATATATGTTATTTCATTTTATTCACCAAGAGAGTCTCTAAGTCTCATCACCGGCAAGTGGAAGCTTTCAGGTCTAAACTTTGCTGTTTGGAAGTTGCATCTGAAAAATATTTTGGATGCACAGGGGAAGCTTCACATCATTGAGACATTGCCTCCAGAGCGACCAGGAGTAGATGCCCAGGATAGTGAGTATGACACTTACTATCAGTATCTGGATGATGAGTCTGACGTTATGTCGATTCTCATTCTCACAGCATCATCCGAGTTTACGGATGATCTCCGTGAGAAGTCGTCTTATGAGGTTGTTCAAAGATTGGAGCAAAAGTTCAAGTTTAGTGAACGGATATGTCGTATGCTACTGATGAGGGAAATTCTTTCAGCCAAGATGAAAGAAAGTCAGCCTATTAGCGATCATCTCATTAATATGAGAAGGCTCTTGGATTGCTATGAAAGCTTGGGGTCAAAATCAAAACCACATGAGCTATTTATGCTCTTGTTCTGTTCCTTGTCGGACTATTACCAGAAAAGAGTAATGTATGTCCTCGGAGATTTTGAGATGACTGTCGCAGGGTTGCATGAAATCCTCATGTGCATTAGCGACGAGTTGAACCCGAAGCAGCTAGAGTCACCAGTTGTGGACCCTATGCAGGAGGATGACTGGCTGGAAGAACTTGGAGAAATTTGTTGCCCAGACTATGGTAGCAAGGATTCATGCGAGCACTCACTCGACATAGATCAGCTGGACATTGGTTCGCCCAATGATACAGGTATCTTTATGATAGATTGTCTTGTTACTTCTTATGAATCATGGGTATTGGATACCGGATGTGGTCATCACATATGCAATCATTTGCAGGGATTCAAGAGAAGTAAGAAGCTGAGACAAGGAGATATGGACCTGCGGGTAGGCGAAGGCTCCATGGTTGGTGCCGAAGCTGTAGGGACATATTGTCTTAGTTTGCCCTCGGGCATGGTCTTAGAACTAGAACCTTGTTATTATGTTCCTAGACTAATTACTAATGTTATCTCGTTCAATTTGCTGATAGACTGTGGTTTTGCTTATGTTTTTAATGAAAAAGTTATTTCATGTTTTAGAAACAATGTTTTCTTTTTCAAAGCCACTCCAGAAAACGGTCTATATACGCTAAATTTAGATAACAATGACATCTATCATATAAGTAAGAGATCCAAGAGTAACTTGAATCAAACTTACCTCTGGCATTGTCGTTTAGGACACATAAACGAGAAACGCATAGAGAAGCTCCGAGATGACGGAATTCTAGAATCATTTGACCTGGAGTCATATAATGTTTGCGAATCTTGTTTGTCTGGTAAAATGACAAAGCAGCCTTTCAACAGTGAGAATGAAATGGCCAGCGAGTTATTAGGGATTATACACACAGATGTGTGCGGACCCTTTACTCCGGAGGCTAGAGGAGGATACCGGTATTTCATAACCTTTACTGACGACTTCAGTAGGTTCGGTTATGTCTACCTCATGAGACTTAAATCTGAAAGTTTTGACAAGTTCAAACAGTTTCAGAATGAGGTACAAAATCAGCTGGACAAGAAGATAAAGTCGCTTCGGTTGGATCGAGGTGGCGAGTATCTGAGTCAGGAATTCGACGATCATTTGAAGGAATGTGGGATTGTTTCACAACTCACACCTCCGTATACACCTCAGATGAATGGTGTATCAGAAAGGAGGAATCGTACACTGCTTGACATGGTACGATCAATGATGAGTCGAAGTTAACTACCATTGTCGTTTTGGGGACACGCACTCGAGACATCAGCGTTCATGCTGAACCGGGTTCCAACCAAATCGGTTGAAAAGACACCGTTCGAGATATGGACGGGGAAAAAGCCGAAAATGTCTTTTCTCAAGGTTTGGGGATGTGAGGTGTATGTTAAGAGAACATTCACGGACAAACTTAATCCTAAATCAGATAAGTGTATCTTCGTGGGCTATCCCAAGGAAACCATGGGATACTATTTCTACAACCCAGATGAGAACAAAGTTTTTGTTGCTCGTAAAGGGGTATTCTTGGAAGAGAAGTTTCTAAACTCAGAGACTCCAAGAAAAGAAATAGAGCTTCAAGAAATTGAAGAGGAGGAGATTACACCACCACCGATAATTGAACCTGTAGTTCAATAGAGAATTGTTGAACCTCAACCCGAGTCTGTGGTTGAGGAAGAGGTGCAAACACAAGACCTTCGCAGGTCTAGTAGGCCTCGTATTGAGCCAGATAGGTATCTGGGATTCCTAGTTGCTCAAGACGAAGGGGATCTTTTAGAACCCACTACCTACCAAGACGCTGCCTCAGGTTTGGAATCTGAGAAATGGCTAGAAGCCATGAAGACAGAGATGCAATCCATGTATGACAACCAAGTTTGGGAGTTAGTGGATTTGCCTTAACACAGTAAAGCTGTTGGGTGCAAATGGGTCTTCAAAAAGAAGACAGACATGGATGGAAAGGTGCATACTTTTAAAGCAAGGCTAGTGGCAAAAGGTTTCACGTAAACTCATGGTGTTGACTATGATGAAACTTTTTCCCCAGTAGCAATGCTTAAGACTATTAGGATTCTAATGGCCATATCAGCATATTTTGACTATGAGATATGGCAGATGGATGTCAAAACCGCTTTCCTTAACGGGAACTTACACTTTGATGAGCGCATCAAAGAGTTTGGTTTTACCAAAAGTGAGTTCGAGTCGTGTGTTTACACCAAATTCAGTGGGAGCGCGGTAACCTTCCTAGTCTTGTATGTAGACGACATACTGTTAATAGGAAACAATATACCAGTATTACAAAGAGTAAAATCCTGGTTAGGTAAATATTTCCAGATGAAAGACTTGGGAGAAGCTGCTTATATACTGGGTATAAAGATCTATAGAAATAGATCTAAGCGGCTTATCGGACTTAGTCAAAGTACTTATATTGATAAAGTCGTGAAAAGATTCAAGATGGATGGATCCAAGAAAAGATTTATTCCTATGCAATCTGGCGCGATTTTGAGCAAGGCTCAGTGTCCTGTGTCTAGTCAAGATCAGGACAAGATGAAATTGATACCATATGCCTCGGCAGTTGGTTCGATTATGTATGTCATGCTATGTACTAGACCCGATGTTGCCTATTCTATCAGTGTCACGAGTAGATATCAGCAAAATCCTGGTGAAACTCTTTGGGTAGCCATCAAGAATATTCTCAAGTATCTGAGAAGGACGAAAGACATATTCCTAGTATATGGAGGTTTGATGGATGAGCTCAGTGTAACTGGTTACACTGATGCTAGTTTCCATACCGACAAAGACGACTTCAGGTCGCAGTCAGGATTTGTCTTTACCCTAAACGGAGGAGCCATATCTTGGAAGAGTCAGAAACAAGATACAATAGCAGATTCCACTACAGAGGCAGAGTATATTGCGGCAAGTGATGCGGCAAAGGAAGTTGTCTGGCTGAAGAATTTTATCTCGGATCTTAGAGTTGTTGCCAGTATCTCTAGACCGATCGATATATTCTGTGACAACTCTGGGGCTGTAGCGCAAGCTAAAGAGCCTAGAGATCATCAGCGGACAAGGCACGTACTCAGGAAATATCACCTCATCCGAGAGATCATTGGAAGAGATGATATTAGATTGCAAAAGATACTGACGGACGACAACGTTGCTGACTCGTTGACGAAGCCGCTAGCTAGGGCTAAGCATGAGAGGCATGCGAGTTCTATAGGAATGCAGTACTTGGAACATAGCAGCTAGTTCGCGTTTTTGAGTATTACTATGGATGTAACTTGAAACCTTTTATTATGTATCTACATTTCATGGGATTGAAATAGGAGGTATTTGCATAATGTTTCATAGTTATCCATTTTTAGCATGTTTAACCTATCCTTGACAAGTCAAGTTATGAATTGTCTAAATGCCCGTAGCTACTTAATGTAGTGGGAGCTACATTAGGGAGGTAACGCTATTATGGATATTTGATGATTTATTCGGGTATGAATAAAAGCACAAGGTTGTGACCAAATATTCATAGATATTTATCAGGGGATAAATATTGGGGTGATCCGCATCGGGCTTATTTCATGGAGCATTAACATAAGTAAACCTGATAGGTTGTCCTTAGACCTGAGATATTTGGTTTGGGGCATGGTAACTTCTGTACTTTAGCATGTTCTAACGTCACGCCGTAACAGGGTGATCATAAGGGGCTTGTCTAGGTGCAGCGGAAGCCGTGTACTCAAATTGCAAATAGTCAAGATGGGATTTGCACCTCTTTTTTCACGAGAGATATTTTCTGAGCTCCTCGACGATTAAGACTACTGAAAATGCGTGGCCGCGCTCGGTTAGAATGATAGTTATTCATTCGGGAAAACCGTAACTGCAGAGTGTTGAAATCAGAGTCGAGAAAATCTGAGTATTAGATGAGATCCCTGCTCCATGTCAAATACTCACATTACGAAATATCGCGATGCAAAAGGAAAAGCCTAGATAATCCAAGGTGTGGATTATATCTCTAGATATAAGAGATCTCATAGTCTGGTTAAACAAAGTGTCTGGCTAGGGACCTCCTTAGGCCAACGATGTACAAGAAGTGTTACTTATCTTGCACAAGTGGGAGTCTGTTGGATTATGTGCAGAGATAGATAACATGTATCATCGTATCCAATGCTATGTGACACTAAAGGATCACACCGCTGCACACCCAATTAGAACCTTTTGGATTATAACTATTTGTGTGGAAAAGAATAATTAATTAGTTTAATTAATTATTGAGAAAGAGAAAAATAATAGTAGTTAATTATTATTAAAAGAGAGATGTTAATGTTTAGTTTAAATATTAACGTGACCAGTTAATTAATAGTTATTAATTAACTAGAAAGGTCAAGGGGTATTTTGTGTAATTGATTAATAGTTTAATTAAAGCTGGGCTTTAATTAAACGGGCTTAGGCCTAATAAGGGTTTATTATATATAAACCTTATTAAGCTCTTTAATCACAAAAAGTCAATTACAAGCCTTAAGAGAAAAACCCTAACACACACTCTCTCTCTCTCTCTACCCTTCTCGGCCGATCTCTCTCTCTCTCTCTCTCTTTGAGAGGTCGCCGGCTGCGCAAGGCAAGCCGCAGGCGGCGGTGGTCGACGGCGGCGCAAGGACTCACACACACACGGGTCACGGTTTGATCCGAGGTTTAATCCTTAGGCGGTCTAGCAGCCAGTTCGAGGCGGTGCAGTAGCGGTGGATAGCCTGCAGCTGTCTAGAGGTCAAAGAAATGTTTTAATCCCTAAAGGTATAACTTTCTAACCCTCTTCTTTTTAGTTCCTGTATGAGTTAGATGAGATCACTGGAGGGGGTTTTGATTTCCGCTGAGCATGTTTTCTGATATGTTTTTATACCCTACAAAATCCTTCACCCCCAAGTCAGTACGAGGTATGTCATCCCCTAGACAAGTACCAATTCACAACCCAAAGGTTTGAAATGGCCCTATAGATAAGTGATCAACCATCATTTTGTTCGCGATATCCATGTGAAGACGAGACATGGTACTAAGTCATTCTCAGTCCTTCACGATTATGTTTCTCGATCGACATTGGTGGTGACCATAATATACAAGTTGCAATCGATTACCCAAATCATTGCACACTCGAGCACGGCCATGCATTTTGGTGTCAGCGCCCAATCATCGAGGGCCCCAGGGATATCTCTCTAAACAGAGGAACAAATTTCTTTGACTACATTGCCCACCACAGTGACCATACTCTGATCAGCTACTCCCTTTATAACAGGCAGTTACGGACTGCATTTGAAAGCAACTAGAGCAAAGAAAACCAAAGTGATGCAGACACATGCATCTCCAGTATGAGGATGAACTGCTATTATCATCCTGAATCACTCATGACAAGTACCACAAAGTGAACTCAGGTTTGGGTCGTCCAGTCACTTGAAACCCCTTTCAAGTACAGACGAAGTATTGTGTCCCTGTGTCCCAATCACCATTGAACACTTGACCAATCACTTCCCTCAGCCTTCATTCAGACTTCCTTCCCTTGAAGAATGACTGGCTGTGGATATTTAGAATGTAAACACATTCAGGGAAGAGGTAAAACATGCAAAGTTGGAACACAATAAGGCTAACTGAGAGTACCCGCTACACGCGCATTACCAAACCCCTTTGATAATCGATACAAGCAGAAGCACAATATTGCTTAATGTTCCCAAAGATAAAGCATATAAAAAATTTAACTAAAACATACTCAAGCCAAGTTCATGCAGACCTTAGTATGACATTCATCACTAGACTGCTACTATAGCTCAGTAAACGGACCATCCACGATGTTATCCGTGTGTACTCTGACATTGATCATATCCCTACTGCAACCAACCACTTCCAAAGTGTGCGTTGATGGGATTTCGATCATTTATCCAAGCCGTTATACCTTCATTGTTTCTAAAGAACCCAATAAGGTAAACAACGCTCGAGTCTCAAATTTAATGTGCATAAGCCATCGTACCCTCATAGTTTTCACAAAGATCTCTATAGAGTCAGCGATGCTTGGTTCTCAGTGATCATATCCCTACTACAACCAACCACTTCTAAAGTGTGCGTTGATGGGATTTGATCATTTGTCCAAGAAGTTATATCTTCATTGTCTCATAAAGAACCCAATAAGGCAAACAATGCTTGGTTTACAAAATTTAGTGTGTATAAGCCATCGTACTCTCATTGCCTCAAAAGAACCCAATAGAGTCAACGATGCTTTAGGAAACACACAAATTAACAACACCATATTTAGGAAAGGATCACAAACCCCAATCAAGATCGGCGGTTTTCCTTTGAATAGAAGCTGTCATTAGAGTAATAACTCATTTTAAGCTTCTTCTAATTACATCACCACAAGAACATATACTCATATTTCTTGTTTTCCACAAACTTCTTTGACTATTCCATATTTATTATGGACGCATAATTCTCAATTTATGCTTGTTGCCAAGCTAAATCAAGACATTATCTCCAAAATATATAGTATGTTCTAGACATACCTAATAGGATAATAATAGCGCTCCCACTAGCTCTGGCATCTATCCAAGTTTCATCATTGCTTAATGAAAACTCAAACACTTGATTTTCTTAGCAAAGATTCCAAAACTTAGATTTACTCTGAGTCCAAAAGGACTCCATATTTGTAGACTTCATAAGGATACCCAGGATGTAAGAGACCCTCGGACAGTGTTGTGAACACTTCCTCATAAAATTCCTATAACGGAATGCGGTCCTTGCATCATACTGCCATAACACGGCATAAGCATCCCCTTAAACTTCAACATAACTACTGAGAGAATGTCTTCATATGATTCCTACCCAATGGTCAGTCATCATGAAACCAATTCCTTCCAGTCAGTATTTGAAGTTATCTACAAATTAATCCATGCAGATCCAAAAGATCTATATACACCTTATAGTTCAAAACTTAGATGTTAGATTAACCAAGTTCAAAACTTGTAAATCCAGCATGGAATGTATCTTATGTTATTACACTCCTCTTCTTAGCAGACTCAAGGGCCCACTACAGCTTCTGGTTGTTGATGCATACATCATGTATCATCAATAAGTCATCGTCCTCAGATATAATAAATTATATTCTTCTGGTCTTATGACAACTCTTACCAGGCATATGAAGAAGTAATAACTTTATGCCAGATACTCCAACATAGCCATGTTGAGTTTCAATCACTTCTGATTGAATGCTAGTGTCAACATCAGGTCTTTTATTTAAATATCACGTTCTTCCACTAGAATGCTTCAGTTGTTCATTTCCCTTTTCGAGCAACCAAAACGGGTTCTGAAAAGGATATGAAATGAATATCTGAAACTTAGAAGAACTATTAAATACATTACCATCCTCTAAGTTCATACTGGATAACTCTGATCTATGAGATTGACAAGCAAAGAACACTTTCTAATCGAATCTCCTTAGATGCTAATTTGACCATCTTTGTTGATATATAACAAGAACATTGCCCGTCACTACTCAAGTACACCTATCCAGCAGGTTACTTAAGTTTAAGCCATCAAATCGGAACCATAATCAATATGTTCCATTCCTCCACATAGCGATCCATGTAAAACATGTATCCAAAGAGAAGTGAATTATGAGGCAAACTCACAATTCTTATGATGGTTAAGAATGTAGATGCTCAACATCTCACAAGATTTGAGTATCTTTATTTCCTTTTGCCCTCTTCATCTTAAATTTGTTAAGGGTGAGCCTTGAACACCTCTCAGGTTTCAGACATTTGTCTAACAAATTAGACTTACCCATTCCTTCTACCATCATCGGTAAAGGTAACAAATCACATATAGTTAATCCTTATGATTTTGCTTGAACGGTCTTTACACAAACGTGCAAACGAAATCCAACAAGCCTTTATTCCTCTCACATTCACAAGTGAAGGATGTCTTAGTTATTTAGCCTTATAAGCAAGATTTACCATCAACAATTGACTCAAAGTCAAAAGATTCCAAGTTCCTAACCTCTTGGATCTTGGTGATGCATGTCTTGTTTATACGGTTAAATCAACTATTTCATAAGGAGAACAGTTCTATAATCATTCATAATCATATTATTACTTCTTAAGCAAAACTTATTGCAAATGCCACGACATGAATAGACTTTGAAATAAAACTCAAACCCACAATAACTTAATTCAAAGTAATATTCATCGTCATCAAAGGCAAATAAGATACAATGATTCTTGCCACGCAGGGCGTAAGACAAATATCTAAATGAAGTAATAGTATAGCTGGATGGAATGGCAAGACTCATCTTCCAATCCTTTTAGTTAGGGACAAGCACCATGCTTCCCTTCTCTAAGATCCAGCTCTCCATGCATCCATTACCTACTTCTGATTAACACCTGCACTTTGCAACAAACATGTTTGTGACACACGTGAGCGTTTTGACTAGCGTTCAAAACCCAGTCATTAGAAGTAGAAGATCAATGGAGTTTGATCATGAATCTACCTGGAGATGAGCTAACGTTCTTCCGTTTTAGAATACTTAGCTCTTCCAGGCACTTAGGGCAGGCGTGACGACGCCAATTTCCAATTTCTCCGCAAAAGTAGCAAAGTACCCCATGTGGAACATCATCTTGAGGCACAATCTCATTGTCCTCCGACTCCACAATTACAGATAGCCTAGTCATACAAGGCTTTCCTTATGAGGTCAGTTTCTCCTTCTTGCTTACATGTTTCCTAGTAGCCATAGTGGATGTGGACGAGGCACGATCCTTCTCAACCATGTAAGACTGAACAACCTTCAACATGTCTTGAAGTTCGATCAAGGATTTTTCCAAATTGTCTTTGTGAAAGTTCTTGAAAAACTTCTCATAAGATGTGGGCAGGGATTGGAGGATCATATCCACCACAATCTCCCTCCCTATTGGAAGTCCAAGTCTCTCCAACTGGTCCATGTATCCCTTCATCATACGGAAATGGACATTTACATCCTCACCTTCCTGCATCCTACAACCGACCAAAGCCTTTATACACTCATACCGTTCTTGTCTAACCTGCTGCGGGAACATGTCCTTTAGCCGGTTTATCATGTCATACGCACTCAAATGCTCAAGCTGCTGACGCAACTCAAAGCTCATAGTCGATAACATGAGACAAGAAATATCTTGTGTATCTCTAACACGCTTATCAAAAGCGTATCGAGTGGCCCAGTTTGCGTTGGTAGCAGGTGGCTCCGGAAAGGGTTCCTCAAGGATGTGCAACTTTGACTCGTGACGGAGGACAATCCTCAATACACGATACCAGTCAGCGAAGTTCACTCCTGTGAGTCTCTCCATTTCTAGGAATAATCGAAGTTTAAAGCTTGGTGTGGTGTCGTTAATATTTGCCATCTATAAAAGAGTACACGTTTTAGTTAGTTTCGATATTATCCTTGTTAAAATAATTACCCAGCTGATTAAGAAAACCAAGTTATCTTAACAAGGGCTAAGAACCTCAAAGTACCCCAATCCATGACGGGTTTGCCGCGGATCACTTCATGGAGCTACTTAGGCCGGTAAACGCTTTACCAATTGCAATCCGAGATTACAACTCTTAGACACTTGCGGGATCATAGGTACTCATAGCACCCATTTGGCATGTTTGATCCCTTCTCTCACCGATTCCTCATTAATCCACTTTGATAGCTCGGTATGGGCATGACAACTACCAAGGCGTTTTAAGTCTTGGAATTGTAAATCGACCGTCAAGATACACGGTGGTACTCTAGCCCAATGGCCGGCTCGGCTAAGCTAGACAACCGACCCTTGCGAGTTGCCACACGCACCTTCCACACTGTTACGCAAAACCGATCTCCGCTAAGCTCGATGACCGATCTTGTTTCACTAGATTCGGGTGGTGTCATCTTACGGGAGGCGAGTGATTTACATTTGATAAAAACGGGATTTTTTTTTTCAAGTGGTCTTGTGGCGTGCGAGGTTTGTAAACCAATTAAAAACTCTTGGTTTTATTATTTTGAAAAATTTTCAAGCGAGCGAAGAACTAAACAACCACGCAAGAAAATAAACAAAATAACAACCACGCACAAGTAATATCCGGTAACATGCCCCTAAACCCTATGCGCTTTCCCCGTGAGCCAAACGAGGAAAGCAAGGCCAAACTAAGGACATAGCCACTTGGCGCAGCTGGAAGTGCTCCCACTGAATCCGTCATCTCCAATGAACCTCCGGATCCACCGTAGCCGAGACGTCTCCTCCATGACTCTTGATGGTTTTCTTCGGTCTTCTTTTACAAATACATACAAATATTTGAAAAGAAACGGCGTGCAAGCCGCGAAATGCTAATCTAAGCTAATCTAACAATTACAAAGAAAAGCAATCGGCATGCAAGCCAAAAACAAGTACAAAATACAAGACCGAATAAATTTAATTATTACAAACCAATTGTGGTACAAACCACCAAATGAATGAATAATTAAACACAAACAAACAACCAACACATAGGTCTAACGGGCAATGTGTTACCGGATCAAACAACAAGCACAAACAACAACACGGTGTGCCACAACAAAACCGTGAAAAATGTATCTTGATTAAGATTGTTCAAACCTAGCTAAACACTCAAGGCACAAAGTGAACAATCCTTGTACATATGCATTAGTACCCCAAACACTTTGAGAATGCATATTCATATATACACAATACAAGTATATGCATGTGTGCATTTCATGCCAAAAATCACCCAATACATATAAATGCATGAATCATGACACATATGGGGCTTTACAAAAATCCAAACACTTTGGACAGATTCTGGAAAAACAGAATCGCAAGGAGGCTAAAACCGAAAAACAATTTTCTTTTTCATAAGGGACAAAAATACTGTTCACGAGCTCCATCACGACCCATAAGCCTTCACGGCCTGTCACGGCCCGTGAAGCCCATGAGTTCCACGACTCTGACCAGTGAAAAACCCTTCACGACCAAGCACCCCACGAGACTGGTCGTGAGACTTCACGACCGTGAAGAATAAGTCTTCACGACCCGTGAAGACATTTTGGATAGAATGTCCAGATTCGGTTTTCAAGCCAAAAAAGTGCAATTTGCTTGTAGATACGTCTCTGATACCACTGTTGGAACACGGTATGAAGCAAAACACAGCAGAAGCAAAAACAAAAGTTTCAAAAACCGTACAAAAACGGGTCCATACATGTTCCAAAGTGATAGTTTCTCTACAAAACAAATTGCAACTCAAAGGAACAAGGAAGGCAGAAAATACCTCCTTACCATAAATGAATTCGGCTGTAGCAAATCAAACGGGTGACAAGAGAGAATCTAAATGTCTTCTCCTCTATTGAATGATCCACACCAAGTTTCCAAGATCCCCGTATGCTAGTACCCCGTCAAATGGACGTCCACCATGACTCCATCTTTCGGAACAGCCAAGTAGTATCTCCTCTTGTACCAAACACTCACTCACAACACTCAAGTATCACCAACTTAGTGTATGTGTTTCATGAAGCTACCAAGAGAGACTTAGAGAGAGAGTTTTAACTTATTACATGCAACTACTACTGTTCCCGACCACAATCATCTTCATTTGGCCGGATACAAGCTTCATTTCTATTTGACCACAAGATGGTCCAATCAGAAATAAGATTTTCATGCAGATGGTCCTTCACGGCCTCTCACGGCCCGTGAAGACAAAAATGCGCCACGACTGGCCATAATTCTTCATGGCCCGTGCCGCGTTCGAGTGAATCATGAGGGCGTCTCCTTCACGACCCCTCCAAGACCTCTCACGACCCGTGAAGACTCCACGAGCCGTATGAGTGTCGTTGAGTCAAACGTGAGGGCAGTGGGCTTCACGACCCGTGGAGCATCCCTCACGGCCGTGAAACCCCAAAATCAAACAATTTGATTTTTGGACCTTCTCTCTTTATCAGTAAGGTGTCGGGATCAATCCTTGGCGTGTGACCCAATAGGCTCGTACTTCATCAGTAGTAACACCAATGTACTTGTGTCAGTGGGCAGACTCCAACATCACCTAGTTTAAATATAGAAAATATAAAAATCCTAAAAACAGAAAAAGGATAGAAAAGATACCACAAAAACAGAAAGATGGTACTTCATAAATGAAAAGATTCCCAAAAACAGAACATCAGGGAACATACTTAAAAGAGTTACCAAAATCAGAAAGCTAGGTAACCAAAATGCACTTAAAAGTTTTATCTTTACAAATCCGAGTCAAACTGATTCTTGTTAAACAAGATAAGGTTTTGTCATCATCAAATAGGGGGAGATTGTTGGGTAGATATCAATATCAAACCTAAATCAAACCTGTCTATTAATTAAAATAGGATTTGATGCTAACAAAACCAAATATTCAGTTTTGTACTTGGATAAATGAAAAACATGTGTTGTTTTTCATGTTAGACTTAAAGAAATTTAAAAGTAAGAAATGACAGCTGAAGAACGAAAGTGTCAGTTGAGCACTAAGTATCAACCAAAGGATCAGCTTTAGGAAGATCAGCCAAGAAGAAAAGACAAGTAAAGAAGTGTCAGCTGAAGGATCAGCTGATGGTCCAAACCATCAGCTGAGGGTTATTTCAAGATCAGCTGAGCATTCAAAGGATTAGCTGAGTCAATCACTTTGATCAGCTGATACCTTCCATCTGTCAGATAAGGTATTTTTTTACTTATCCAATCTTTTCTTCATAAGCTGATCATAATCAAATGATTAGCTGAGCCCTTGGGATCAGCTGATAGTTTAGATTAATCAGTTTATTAGCTGTACTCTGATATGTATTGTTAGCTGAGCATTTATGATCAGCTGAGTATATCTGAGTAGCTGAATCTTTCATATTTATCCTTAGCTGAGCAAAATTACATTTGCAGTTTAGTGTCAGTTAGCTGAGTCTTTTCATCAGTATCTCAGTTAATAATTTTTCTATGTAATACTTCTTAAGTCCAAGGCAGAACATGTGTTGTTCTATTATGCTTTTTGATCTATCTTTGTAAAAGTGCTAAGCACGTTTTGAATCTGCAAAGAGACAAAAAGGATTAATCTTTGTCCACTGGAAAAGGAGAAAGATACTTTAGAAAAGAAGATCTCGAAGATATGCTTCAACAACTAAGTATGGCTGGCAACTCTATACTTGGTTAAGTCAAGTCTTCAAGAAGCATGGTGCCGTTTAAAGTACTAGCATGGAAGAAGAAGTTTATTGTCCCAAGGCTAAAAGGTAGTACTTTAATAATATAATAATAGATAGTGGGTTTATACCTTACCGGATAGTACATTTACTTTACACACTTTGTGTATAAAGTGAATTTACTTTTCACCCACTAACTTTATCTATTATAGTATTATTAAACCAAGTACCTTTGTCTCCTTCTCCACTCCATCAACCCGGACACCATATTGCTTATATATACTCATGCATGGAAACATGCTAAGTATGCGAATAGATAGTTGAACACTGAAATCTCATCTGTTGAGAATTAGAAGAGTTAGAATTTTACTTTCAGTGTAACAAACTTGTTCATATGCTGAACATCATAGACATAAGTTATCTAAGATTAGTTTAGTCTATATGTTAGACGAATTTAGTTGTCACCTTTTATTGAACTTAGATTTTCCGCATCTAGTTCATGTAATTCTTGATTTACATCAATAAGAATTATATAAAAGTAAACCGTGTGTCTCTTAAATTTTAATATGCTAAAGTTTGTATTCAACCCCCCCCCCCTCTACAAACATTTGTTGTTGTAGTGTCCATTCAGGACCAATAGTTTAACTCCACCTTGAAGGTAGTCGACTCAGCCTCCGGTGGGACTTTGTGACGGCTGCATATTGATCTTCATCGGCACCAGCTGAGAAGCAAGATAGGATCCCAATTGGGTTTTGCAACATATTATAGACTTAAAGGCGGATTTATATGATGAGAAATGAGAAATGGTTTTGAATAATTTAAAAGTGATGGTGGCAAAATAAATTATTGGAAGCAGTGATGAAAGTGAAGAAACTGTGGTCAAATTTGGAAGTAAATGAGATGAGATGGTAGATGAGGAGGTGATTGCATTAAATCATATATTTTAATAATAATCATTATATGCCTTTTATCCGTAGGCTTTGACTTGGTATAGTATAAATTTAGTGAGTTGATACTTTTACTTATAAATTTGATTAATTCATTTAAGATATAACTCATTTAAAGCTATGTTACAAGTTAGTGAAGGGTTTTAATTCATACACCCTAATCTAAGGATCAAAATACCCTAATCTAATATAATTATGAGGTAATTATACATTATGACCATTTATGATTGGATAATAGTTTTTTTTCTTTATAAACCTTTTTAATTCTGACTTTATTAATGTCACTTTATCTTTAATAATTACTTTTTAAGTTTTCCATAAACTTTCTCTCTCCCCCTTCAAATCATACTGACACACAACTCTTCTCTTTCTTCAAGATCACTCATGACATAACTTTGTTTATCCACAATAAAATACCCAACCACACTCCGGTGAACTAATCCGGCCAAGATGTCCAAACTCTGGCTAAGTAATCCGGCCAAGATTTTCATCAAACTAGCTACACGAAAAACACAGACCCATATCTTCAAACACATAGAGATCGACATAACAGTGGAGCGGCGGGGCCAAGGAGAGGGTCTCTAATATGAGGTTTACCGGAGAGAGAGCCCATTAAGGTACGGTGGCTTACCCGAGGTTACTCCGCCACTACATGTCACCGGAACTTGAAGATCTTGAGAAAAAGAACATAAAATATGAAAAATATTGAAAACCTCAGATCTCAAAATCTCCTGCCACGGTGACGTTTGCGACGGTGGTGTGCAAGGTGGCGAACCCAGATCTGAAACGGCGAGAGTGGTGGGTACGGTGGCGATGGCTATGGCGACGGACTGTAATCGAGGCTAGTGGCGTCTCCGGCGATGCTCCGACAAAGGGTTTCAAGAGAGAGATAGAGTGTCTGAGTTAGAGTTGGAAAGAGAGAATGAGAATGGAGGTGAAATAGGGTTTTGAAAAGAAAGATGGTGAATTTGAAAGGGTTTTTCTATTAGTTATCTCTTTTAAAATTTTATTAATTTAATATGTCTTGAATTTGTTATTATTATTTATTAATATAATATGTCTTTAATATGGTTTTTTTTAATTCTCTAGGACTAACAAGTGTGATTGGTCACATACTAGTAAAAATTATATTTTTTACTTTATAATTTATTTTCTTATTTAATGTAAACATAAGTTTAATTAATATAAAAAATAAAAAGAAAGGTATTAAAGTAATAATAAGAAATAAAAGTATAATTAAATAATTAAATAAGAAAAAGAATAAATTAAAAGTATAAAAATAATAAAGTAAATAAGATATTAATCATTAAGATATAATTAAAGTAATATATGATGTAATGTATATAATTAAATAAGTTATTAATCATTAAAGTATTATTAATATATAATTACTATATAGAGTAGGGTTTATAGACCGGGGTGTCTCTATCAACACCCGTTAGTGAAATATAGGTTTGCCTTGAATGAATCAACTTTAAAAGTGGAAATATCATCTCTCATAAATTTATTCCAATTTTATCTCTTTTCGTATATGTATCATCAATTCATTATTATTTATTTATATTTTGACTGATATAATTCAAGATAAAGTTGCATCTATGTGCATATGTGCATATCTAAATCTGTGCTGGAAAAAACTAGGTATGTGTGAATATGTACACACGCAAATATTTGCACATGTGCATACATGCATCACACATGCACCTCACTAGACTTGTAATGAAAAAAAACTTATTAATATACACACGTGCATATTTCGAGACCTATGTAAAAAACTCAGCATACACTCGAAAAAAAATATAGCAAGATTAGACTCAAGTTAAATAGCATACTGTTCACGTTAATTTGGTATAATTATCGTAATTTAACACTTTTTTGTTTGTTGAATATAGTAGTTTAATTAATTAAAAGTGGGGGTAATGTGTAAAACTGTAAATGTCCAAATTGCTCTTAATTAATTAAAAATAAGTTTGATTCGTTTAAGGTTATCTATTAACAATTCAACAACTGTTTAATCTGAACCGTTCATTTTTTATCAATAGCTATAATTGGTTCTCGCAGTTCTCGTATGAAAAACAGTTCTTATTTGAACCGTCCTATATATATGTAGGGAGAGGATAAACTTAAAAGAGTTTTATGGTACAAAATGTAAGGAATAATCTTAGCCCTTAGATTAGTCAAAGATCAAAGTTGAGAAGTAAAAAAAACGGAAATTAAATAGATAAAAAAAGGGCATATTAGTAAAATAAAAATGAAACGCGGGCAACAGAAACAACTTTTATCCCCCGCCCCTTTTCTTCCCCAATAAAAACCAACAAAACCCTGCTCTCCCTTGTTCAACAATCAAAACAAGAAAATAAAACACTCATCTTGATGTACGAATAAAATCTAAAGCATAGATTGAAACCCTAAATCCATGATTGTACTCAAGACTTGATGTGCCTAGAGATTGAAGCAAAGAAGCAAAGAAAGTCGAAGAAAAAGAATCGGCAAACGGCGATGTGCATCTCGGATCGTGATTGTGCATCTGCGAGCGGATTCGAAGGCGACAAAATTGGTTTAGATATGTACAATAGGGTGCGACGAAACAGGGGGTAGGGTTACAATAGGCGGCGACAAAACAGGGGGCGACGAAACAACATTCATCCAGTTTAGGTCGGCGATGGCAGCAGTTTCAGGTATAGAACCATGGGGCGATGGTGGTGTTTGCGGTTTAGATATGTACAACAGGGGGCGACGTGACAATAAACGAGTTCATTGAAAACCATGTGTAGCGTGGGACATTCCTCTGATTTTCTTATGGTGTACTATTGGAGCTTCAATGCAGGCGTGGGTTTGGCATCGCCATACCAAAGGCGGCGCTCAGGGGGATATGGATGTCTGATAAAATGAATACTATGAATACTGGTTAAGATTTTTTTGATAAATCGAAATGGATAGGGAAATGTGGGAGAGAGGAAGAAAGAGACTTTTTTTTGTTACTTCTTATATTACCCTTTATCTATAATTGTCACATCCCTACATGTTGTTCTACATACACACACACACACACACACACACACACATACACACACACACACACACACACACATATATATATATATATATATATATATAGGGTAAGGTTCTATATAGAACCTCCCTTAAACATAGAACCTAAAGAACTATCTTGGAGATAACACGTTGCATATTGTTTAGGGGCAAAAGTAAAAAATTAAAAAAAAAAAAACTCGCCTACAGCAAGTGACCACCAAATTAAAAAAAAAAACCAATTAATTTTAAGTGATCATAAATCGATTGTTTTTAAGAATTTTGGCAAAAAAATTTATATAATTAGATTCAGTTTTTCGTTCTCTTTCAAACAAAACCAGGCTTGATATATTTCTCTGGAACATTTTTTTTAAATAAAAAGTTTGCATTTTGAGCTAGGTTTCATCTAAATACAAAATGCAAAAAATTGGAAAATGCAAAATATGAACATGCAGTCCATGCAATGCTTCCAAAATGCAAAATTATGAAAATGCAAAATGTAAACCCAAAATAATTCAATGAAAATGTAGCCCAAAATGTAAAATTACATATTTAAAACTAAAATGCAAAAGCTATACACAAACACTACAATGCAGCCCACATACAAACAAAATTCGCATTTTAAAAAAAAATTATTAAAATATGGGAAGAGTGGTCTTGTTTGAAAAATGATTTAAAAACTAAAAGATTAGTATAACTTTTTTGTTTAAATTCACAAAACTTAAAAAGTTACGACAATTTAAAGTTTTGAGGGGTATTTTTTTTTTTAAAATGTGGGTTGTTGAGGGAGATTTTTCATGTTTGCCCTTTTATTTAATAGTTAATACATGATAATTACAATTATGTCATCTTTAAAACTCATCCATTGATTTTGATGGTCCATGTTTTTCTCCTTTTTCTGATTTCTTTACTTTTCTTACAATCAACAATCTTAATTGATGTTAAAATAGTTTTTGAAAATAATTGAAAAATATTATTATTAAATAATTAGAGAAAAATAGTTGTTGTGATGTTTAATGATTTATTAAATAGATGTTGTGATGTTTAATGATTTATTAAAATAATTGTTGACTTTAATTAGTTGAGATAATCAAGGTAATGATTGATTAGACTATTGCTTTAAGTGTTTGTAACTTAAGCATAAAAACTTGTACTACTTAAAATTAAGTAGTCTTAAAATTTTTAAGAGAGAGAAAGTTAAATGCTTTATAATGTAGTGTGTGTATATATATATATATAGGGGAGGGTTCCATTGAGAACCGATTTTAGTGCGAGAACCAATCTTAGCCGTTGATTTGATAAGTGGAATTCATGGATGGAGATCGTGGGAAGATCAAGTGTGGCAGGTGTACGTGAGGATTAATGGGTGGGCAATGACATTAAAAGAGGGAGAATTGGACGGCTCAGATTTGTTCTCGCGGTTCTCACACTAAAAATGATTCACAATGGAACTTCTTCCTATATATATATATATATATATATATATATATATATATATATATATATATATATATATATATATATATATATATATATATATTATCATGGGATATAATGTTTTGTAGAGAAAAATTGAAGTAACTTCTTATTTAATGCTAAGCTTAAATGTTAACAAATATAGAAATTACATCAATATAAATTAAATATTATATAATTATACTTTTTGCATATCCAAACATATCAACTTGATGGAATTGTCTATTTTGTAGATTCTTTTTAAATAGTAAACAAATATAATAAAGTTACTCTAAATCTACTATATTATCTATTATGGAACCAGAAACTATTAATCTCATAGGACATACATATTTTTATCAATACTAGATACTCTTTTTATCAATACTAGATACTGCTGACCTACGAGCTTTTTAATATCATTTGTAAGTGTCAAACCAAAGATAATATAATGTCCATTTTTTAATGATTAATCTTGTTGCTTTTCTAAATATGAATAGTTTCGCAAAATCATACATCATGGTCGACCTTTTAAGAACGTAGACAGATAAGAAATAAAATGTTGGAATATGACACATACTTCTAAAATCATTCAATTTACGTGTTTAAATATTTATAAATATTTAAGTTAAGGGTATATTATATATATTATTATTTTACTATTTCAGTATTTGTAAGTATAAAAATATCTAGTATAGACGCCTTCATATGCATATATACATCATTTTCCTAAAATATTAGTGTAAAGTAGGGCTGGAAAATTCTGACACGACCCAAAACCACTGACACGACCCAAAACCAAAACCCGAATTTAGGTCGGAACGAACACAATAACCCGAAAGTAACGTGTTTAACACAATCTTTTATAATAATAAAAAACCCAAAAACATTTAAGTTATAAAGTTTAGGTAATTTCAAATTATAAATAATAATTAATTAGTATATAGAAAATAGCGCCACTTTTAGGCTTTTAGTATTTTACCTCCAAAATTGGTATTTGAAATTTTCATTTTAATAAATTAATAAATATTAAATAAAAAACAAGTTAATACCTTAATGTATACACAAGGTGATAAGAAGAGAAATAAGAAAATTTGGAAGAAAAAAGGAAAAGTGGAAAAAGGGAAGTCCAGAACCCCGAACCCTAGCCTCCAGCGCCAACCCTCCCTTGCTTGCGACTTGCGACACCCACCTGCCACATCCACGTCCACGGCTCCACGCCTGACGCCGACATTCACCTTAACTCCCTTGCGACTACCACCTCCTTTGCGGGAGCAGACACCACCTCCACCGCTCCACGGATGCCTCTACCTTTAATCGACAGTTTGACACACGTATACCTCCCTTGCGACAACCAAAATCCCATCCCCCTTGCGAGTTGCGATATCCAACAACCCTAGCCTCGAGCGACAACCCATCTTCAGAGTTCAACCTATCAGTTTGACTTCGGCATGTGTAGTTCGGTATAAATATATTTTCTTTTTTATCAGTTTATGTATGTTGTATTCTATATGTTGTTGTCAATAAATAAATTAACAAATAGAGAGTCAAACTGTCAAAGCAAGGCATTTGTAATTCTGTATAAATATATGTTGCTGACTTGCTATTTTTGCATCTTATTATTATTTTTGTATGTATATTTCATTATTTCTTACGTTCATAGTGCACTGTATCATATATATATATATACAGTATATTTGTGTGTGTATGCTGTAAATATATATGTTTATCTAGATTTTTCTATATTTTAAATTATGAATAGTTCTTGTGTTATTGTGTTATGGTGTTGTTTTTGTAGCTTAGTCATGGCAACTACACAAGAAAGTGATGTACATCCATTAGATGATGATAAGGAGCAGAATACACCATGACAACCTACTCAATCTAAAATTCCTGAATGTTCCAATGGCTGTGTGACTAAAAGGAAATGAAGACTTAAATCTGGGTTATGAAAAGAATTTCATCTCGGTGAAGTCAGAGAGCAATTGTGAAGATAATTCTCATTGATACTAAATGAATGATGATTACAAAAATATATAAATATGAGAGAGTTATACATGGAAATAGCTAAACCTATTTTATATGTATTTACACTTCTAATCCTTAAGGAATAATATTCTAACACTCCCCCTCAAGCTGGAGCGTATATATCATAGGCTCCAAGCTTGCCATATATGTATTCAACACGAGGGCCTCTTAGAGACTTTGTAAAACCATCTGCTAGCTGGTCACTTGAATTAACAAATCATGTGATGATTGAACCATCTAGCAGTTTTTCTCTAATGAAGTGACAGTCGATCTCGATATGTTTTGTTCTCTCATGGAAAACCGGGTTGGAGGCAATATGAAGTGCAGCTTGATTGTCACAAATGAGCTTCATTGGTGATACCTTGCAAAACTTTAGTTCTTCAAGAAGTTGCTTGATCCATATGAGCTCACATGTTGCATTTGCCATTGCTCGATACTCGGCTTCTGCACTTGATCTTGCTACCACATTTTGTTTCTTACTTTTCCAAGAAACTAGATTACCCCCAAAGAGGACACAATAACCTGAGGTTGACCTTCGACTGAAAGGACAACCACTATAGTCTGCATCAGTGTAGCAAAGTACCTCCATGTTCCCCTTATTTTCATACAACAGACCCTTTCCTGGAGCTCCTTTGATGTATTTCAGGATCCGTAAAGCGGCTTCCCAATGAGTATCACACGGAGCATTTAGAAACTGACTGACTATACTCACAGCAAAAGAGATGTCTGGTCGAGTTACAGTGAGATAATTAAGCCGACCAACCAGTCTCCGATATTTCCCTTGATCTGTTAAAAGTTCCCCCTGTCCACGTAAAAGTTTAACATTAGGATCCATTGGAGACTCAACAGGCTTGCAATCCGTTAGATGAGCTTCTTCCAGAACGTCTAAAGCATACTTCCTTTGGGATATTGAAATTCCGTCTTTCGATTTTGCAACTTCACTACCTAGGAAGTACCTGAGATTGCCCATATCTTTTGTTTGGAAATTCTTGAAAAGATGGTCTTTAAGTTGTCGTATCCCATCATGATCATTTCCGGTGATAACTATGTCGTCGACATACACTACCAGATAGGTACACCGTGTCCCTGAAAGGTTATAGAAGACTGAATGATCCGCTTCACTCTGTTTCATTCCAAACCCTTTTTCTACAGAGCTGAATCTCCCAAACCAGGCTCTGGGAGATTGTTTTAGGCCATAGAGGGACTTCTTTAGTCTACAAACCAATCCGGACTCCCCCTGTGCAACAAATCCAGGAGGTTGCTCCATATAAACCTCTTCATGCAGATCACCGTGGAGGGAAGCGTTTTTAATGTCAAGTTGGTGTAGAGGCCAATCACGCATAGAGGCCATGGATAGAAGAATGCGGATACTAGTCATTTTGGCAACAGGAGAAAATGTATCACTATAATCAAGACCAAATATTTGTGTATACCCTTTGGCCACCAGTCGGGCTTTTAATCGATCAATTTGGCCATCCGGTCCGACTTTTGGAGTGAATATCCAACGACATCCAACTTTTGATTTACCCGGAGGTAATGGAACCAACTCCCATGTTCCATTAGAGTGTAAGGCTGTCATTTCATCAACCATAGCCTGACGCCAACCGGGATGAGATAAAGCATCACCTACACACTTAGGAATAGTAACAGAAGCAAGACTTGCAATACAAGCAGAATATGTCGTTGATAAACGATTATAATTGACATAATTGTATATGGGATAAGGATTTGCAGTAGATCTTGTACCTTTCCGTTGGGCAATAGGTAGATCATCTTCTGACAGAACCGAAGCCAGTGGATCAATCGGTGAAGAAGATGAGTCAGAGGTACCATTGTCAGAAGAATCTGCATGTTCATCCGTCGGAATAGTGGGGCGAGGACGTCGCTGATAGGTTTTTAACGGAGGATCAGTAGTAGAAGGACTCGGAGGATCAGTATTGGAAGGATTCGGCGGGTTGTCAGCAGGTAATGACGTAAGGACAGGAATAGGAATGACTTGATCAATGTTGGAAGACTCCTGTTGATCAACAGAAAAATAGAGTTGATGATCAAAGAATGTAGCATCTACAACCATGAAATATTTTTTTAAGCTTGGAGAGTAACACTTGTAGCCCTTTTGTAACCGAGAATAACCCATAAAGACACATTTGAGTGCCTTAGGAGCTAATTTATCTTTACTAGGATCCAGACAATGAACAAAACACACTGAGCCAATTGGATGTAGAGGAAGGTGATATGGGGTTTGATTTGGAAACAAAACAGAGAACGGGGTTTGATTTTGTAAGACTGATGATGGCATGCGATTGATTAGGTAGCATGCAGTCATAACAGTATCAGCCCAAAATTTTAGCGGGAGTTTAGCATGCAACAATAAGGTGCGGGTCGTTTCAATTAGATGGCGATTTTTCCTTTCGGCCACACCATTTTGCTGTGGAGTTCTAGGACATGAAGATTCATGTAACATGCCTTGGGAAGCCATAAACTCTTTGAAGGGTGTGGAGAAATATTCAAGGGCGTTATCACTTCTCAAGGTACGAATGGTTACACCAAATTGGGTTTTTATTTCAGCACAAAATTCTTGGAAAATTGGAAATAATTCAGAACGTTGTTTCATTAAGAATATCCAAGTAGAACGAGAATAATCATCAATAAAAGTGACAAAATAATTGAAACCCAAAGTTGAAGAGACTATACTAGGACCCCACACATCAGTGTGAACCAGGGAAAAAGGAGAATCAACTCTATTATTTGCTCGTTTAGGAAAAACACCACGGGTGTGTTTTCCTAACTGACATGACTCACACTCTAAGGATGATAATGGAGACAAACTTGACACGATTTTCTTTAACTTAGAGAGAGAAGGGTGGCCATAAAGATGATGGTAATAGTGTGGAGACAACGCACTTTCTGCAATGGATGGATGAGATCCCCCTAAGTAATAGTGTATGTGTGACTCATGCCCTTCACCAATGATCCGTCCTGTGCTTAGGTCCTGTAAGAAAACAGAATCAGGTGTAAAGGTTATTGAACAAGAGTGAGTTTTAGTGATACGACTAACAGATAGAAGATTAAAGGGGCTTTTAGGTACATATAAAACAGAGTCTAAGGACAATGATGATATAGGTTGGGTTTTCCCAATTCCATTAACTGCTGTTATATTTCCATCAGCAACAGTAATAGGGGGTAAAGTATCTGAATACGTAAGAGTAGAGAAAATATCTTTGTTACCACACAAATGATCAGTAGCACCTGAATCAACAATCCATGAGCCCATAGACTGGCCTTGGACAGGAAAGGCTGAGTAATTACCAGAGTGTCTTGTGGTACTAGGAATAGATTGTTGTGCTGCTTGATACTTCAGGAATGCATCATACTCGATTTCAGACATATGTATTGTTTGTGTTGTTAAATTCCTTGGACTATAATCAGTCCCAAATGCATGAAAAGACTCAGAAGACTGTTGAGTGGACTGGTTTCCAGTAGTAGTACATGATTGTGTACTTGTACCAGAGACATAGTTGGCTGGCTTATCCGAAGTAATTGACGAGCATCCCATGATTAATGATTGCGTGGTTGCTGGAGGATCAATAACATCACCCATGATACTCAATTAATGGCAGACAGGTAAATAATGCAAACAAATAGCAAATGGCCTGAAACAAACAACAAATGGCTTGAAACAAACTGCAAATGGCTTGAAACAAATAGCAAATGGCTTGAAAACAGCAAATGGCTTGAATCAAACAGTGAATGGCGCAATGCAATCAGCAAATGGCGCAAGGCAGTGGCTGAAAGCAAATGGCTTGAAGCGATGAATGGCTTGAAGCGAACGGCTTGAAGCGAATGGCTTGAAGCGGCTGAAAGCAAATGGCTTGAAGCGAGGAATGGCTTGAAGCGAACGGCTTGAAGCGAATGGCTTGAAGCAAATGGCAGCAAGGTCAAACGGCTTGAAGCAAAATCCTCGACAGTCGATAGGGTTACACGTCGAGTAGCAGAAACAACAATTGAGAATCACAGGGGTATGGAATCAATCAAAAAACCACACAATTGATGAATCATTCGAACCCAGCAAATCAATCGATGAATAAATCACACACTTGATAGAGTTACAGAGTCAATTGAGAGGTACGTACAGATAATGACGCACGGATAATCAATCGAGCTCAGCAATACGTGGAATCTCAAACACAATCGGAGGGATACACGACTGTAGTCGGATACGGAGAGTTCCAACGGTAATGGCGGCAGCGGAAAAGGAACGAGCGGACGTAGGGTTTACGTCGGCTCTGATACCATGTGAAGTCAGAGAGAAATTGTGAAGATAATTCTCATTGATACTAAAAGAATGATGATTACATAAATATATAAATATGAGAGAGCTATACATGGAAATAGCTAAACCTATTTTATATGTATTTACACTTCTAATCCTTAAGGAATAATATTCTAACAATCTCCTCCCGTCAAAAACAGGTGAAGACTTACTTTATGAATGCCTTTTTTGTGTTAATACATATAATGCTGAAAGTAAAAATGGAACTCGTAATTTACATCGTCATGCAAAAAGCTGTAAAAAAACCACCGCCGAAATTGGACAATATATTGTTACATCTGAAAAGGCTGTTTTGTCTAAACAAAATTTAAACTTCAATCAAGATAAGTTTAAGAAGATGGTGGTATATGTGATTATTGTAGGGTTTTAATCATCTTCCCGTGTGTTAGGATTTAATTATGTTTGTAGTCCTTATGTAACTATGTTAATTATCTTGTTATTATTGCTTTGTTTAGATTAGTTCATCTTGTAAGGGTTTATCCCAATTAGTATTAATTAACTTGGTCACCTACATGTATTTGGTGAGCCCAAGATGCTAGTATAGCTTAGCCCACTTGGAAGAGTATGTTAGTCTACCAAGAAAGCCCAAAGACTTTCTTGGCCCAAGTGTCTAGTGTATATAAACACAAGTTAACCTAATATGTAAACAACTCTTGCACAATACAAAAACTTCACCAGGAGATTATTCTCCCTACGTTTTGCAATTGTCCATTCTTTATGTTCTTGGTTGTTCTTGAGCATTCATACACATATTTACACTTGTTCATCAAAGAATCACCATTGTTACTAATCTTTTATCACATCTTTTGACTTTCAATTGGTATCAGAGCCAATTCCTTACTGAATTGGTTCAAGATAACCTGGAATCAAACATAGAAGTATGAGATATCACGAATAAAAGTCTTTGTTCTTGTTCTTGAGAAAACCACAAACTTAAAAAAATCAATTTCTTCAAATCTTGTTGTTTTTCCAACTTTTTTGGTTGTTTTAGAAGCATTTGAGGTGAAGAAATGATCTGGTTATCTCCATTTTAAAAAACAAACAACATTTGTGAGCTAAATTTAAATTTTAAACTTTTTCAAGTTATTGGTGTTCTTCATGTTCTTGGCAAAAATCTAATGATTAGTTGTTGTTTGATGTTATAATGGTTTAGAAAAGTTAATTTTGGGTGAAGAAAGGTTTACAACAAAAATATTGAATTTCATGAAGAGTTGAGGCTTTTTGAGTTTTGTCCGTAGCTACAATACACTCTTCATAGAAGAAAGTTCCAATGCGACTTACAAGGTGAAATTAGACTTGTACCTCACTCTTTAAATTCGACTTATGTACTTTCTGAAATTCGACCTACATTCCTATTAATCAAATCCGACTTGGCTTTTTATTTGACTAATACAACCCATTCGACTTACAGACCATTAGACTTGTAAGTTGACTAATACAATTCGACTTGTGAACAAAACAATATCCGGCACATCTTTATTATACACTATCCAACTTCCTAACCCCAACATCTCATTCGACTTGATTTTTTTTAATTATACACTATTCCATGTGTGCCCTATACTCACGAGACCATCTAATATATCCTGGCATGCATATGTGTCCTACCTACACCGAACACCTTACACTAACCTCACCCATAGCCATCTCATTGGGCCGGTGCAATCCTAACAATCCACGGCTGAAGTAGGTGTTATCTATGTGTCCTATTAATACAATTGCATGCAACTTTGAACAACTGCAACTTCCCCTGCCTACGTGTCATTCATAAAAGCCAATTCACCCAATACATGTCCCTCACTCCTACCTACCAATACATGTCCTTCACTCCTATTTTTTTATTTGACTTACCATTTACAAGGTTGGATTCAACTTAGCTTCTATTTGTTTAGGATTCGACGTAAATTTTTTTTGAATTCGACTTAGCTTCTTTTTGGTTAAGATTCGACTTGATTTTATTGGATTCGACTTAGCTCCTCTCTGTTTAGGATTCGACTTGTTATTTTTGGAATTCGAGATGATTTTTTATTCGACTTGGCCTGATACTTTGACATCCAACCCACTCATACATTTGAGCTCATACATGTCCTATGCATAAGTGATATTGGCCGATTTATACATAAAATATATATCTGATACCTGACAATATCTGGTTTAAATAAATAAAATATAGCTAAAATGAGCTTTAAATGTTTTCTTATTTTATTCAAGGCTATTTCAGGTAGACAAAACTGAAAAATGGATAAAACGCGCCGAAACGAGAAAACACCACTCAAAAGATGAAGATTTTCTGAAAAAGCTAATTACGCGCCGCGTACCCTATCCATTCCCGCGATGCGAACCCAACGAATTCTGTTACAATGGAATGCAAGCTGTCAAGGAATCTTGTCAGGCATATTTCCGCGGCGCGGAACCTCTTATTTATGCGGCGCGGAAATCAAATTTCACGCCTATAAATAGCAAGCCAAGCCTTATTCGACAAAGACACCTTCCACACTCAACACACCACTCCAGCCGAACTCAGGTGACTCCAGGGGGCCTTTGGGCTGCTTTTGAGGTTTTCTCACCTTTTATCCATGTAAATACGTAGTTTGTAGCGTAGGTTAATAGTTTTAGTAGCTGTAGTTGTTTTTCTGTCTTCGGAAACGAGTTCCAGCAAGTTTGTACGAGTCGAGATGCTGTCCAGATGTATTTCTACCTTGTATAATAAAAACTTGTATTCTCTTTCCTTTATTTTCGCTTCGTTACAATGAATCCGAATTGATATAAATATGTAGTAGTTATGCGTAGGATTATATTGTAATGATTTTATTTAAGACTTGGTATTTCTGAAATAATAAAAAATTATAATTAGCTATTCTATAATACTATAAGTTCATGCTGGTATTCGGTATTGTAAGTGTTGAAAACTCATTTGCTTAGGATATCTGTATCCTTATACATATATATTCAAACAGACTCATATTTATATGCATTTGCTCATGGACCCACTTGAGGTGTACGATACGTATAAGTCTGGTATATGTATACAGGGACATTTGCTCATAGACCCACTTGAGGTGTTGAACTGATATATTATCTTAATACCTAAATATACATCTTCTTACCGGATGTTGACCAACAATGGTATTTACTTTGTCTATTATTTCATTAAGAGATAAATACTGACCTTTTAAGTAAAACGGGATAACACCCGGGAAGCGAGGTTTTATCTAAATGGTGTTTTAATAATACAGGGATTAAATCAGTGTTACCTTAAGATCATATTGTACTGATAAAAGATTGGTACCGAATCTACTTTAGAAATCATCTTAGTAATTTCATTTATTTTATAACCGGATTAGCTAACACTACTATTAATATTTATTTGGAGGATTCGTGACTTGGCACTTTCTTTTGTTTCCTGCTTTATTTATTTTTCTGCCTAGTTTTTAGTTTATTTTTATCCTCACCTATCTATCTAACTAGACAGCAGTTTGGAATAGAAGTAACAATAACTATCACCGTACCCGTGTTCGATATAAATCATCGGTCTTACAAGCGCACTATACTATACACGATGGGTTCTCTTCCCAACCGCGTTGTGTGCACTCGTACCGTTGTGAAATCCGGTCCGCACGTAAACGCACCACACCAATAAGAAACCTTTTCCATACGTGTCCTATTGCAAACCAAGCCCATCGACCTAATTCAATTTGTGGTGCTACACATGCTCATCTGCTAAATACCACCCAATCCCACTTACCAAAACACAATTGGATTTCAAGTTCAAAGTTCATAGTTAAAGCACCATCCCTCTTTCAAGTCGAACAAAATGATTTTTCACTCAATCAGGTTTTCAGGAAATCAGTAATTCATTTTAAGGAAAGATCCAATTTTGAAGATGAGTTCCATAGATGAGATCCCTACTTCCGATATGGTAAGTGTTGAACATGCTCAGACCTTGGTTGATCATATTGAGAGATTAAATTGTAAAATCATACAACTGCAAACAAAACTCAAAGATTAATCACAGTCAAATTCAAATGACCTTCAACAGATATTGTAGGACCGGGGGCGGGGGTCTATTACTAAACACACCCTGATGCTAGGACTGATCTAGGACGTGAAATATCGCGAAATTATATTTGACGAACCTCCTAAGGATCTATGATCTGCTTAGGTGTCCGGCACACAGAAGTGACACAAAGAAAGAGTAGAAAAACTGACACACAGTACCACACAGAGATGCTTTGGCTGCCTTGGAATTCGAGAATTATCACTTAGTTCGCGAGTTTCAAGGGTATATGTACGATTACGAAGGCTCACGAAGTGTCCTGGACGATTGTTTTTCGTTAATGAGGGGTTAATCACTATTTATAGTGAGTTTTACGCGTTTTCGAATGACACAGTTCACTTCGCGCGAACTGACATTCACTTCGCGCGAAGTGACATACACTTCTTGCGAAGTGACATCCACTTCTTGCGAAGTGACTTTCACTTCTTGCGAAGTGACTTTCACTTCTTGCGAAGTGACTTTCACTTCTTGCGAAGTGAATTTCCTTATGACTAAACTTCCAAATACAAACCAAACCATGATTAAATACTTGTAAGCTTTTCATAAACACATAGTATCACTTAGAATGTATAAACATGCAAACCATTAATCAAAACACATTTAATTAATACCACATGAATATACTTTATTGATACGAACTAGGGATTCACAAAATATGCACCAACAAACTCCCCCTAAGACCTAGTTCTATCAATAACCATTTCACTAAGTAAACATTCACAAAGCAAAGTTCACTAAGCAACAAAATCACACAGTAAAATGCACACAACAGAATGCAAAACGAATACCTTTCGTCATGCCCTTACCTGCACTACGCACGATGTGAGCTGTAACTCGTGCTTAGTGGGGTTCCATCTCACATGTAATGAGTTTCTCATCTGTGAACCTTAATTACTGTTAGTACTGCATTCAGCAATAAACTGTCAGTAACTTCAAGATCACTTATAGACATTTAAGCAAAACACATCAAAGTAAGATGAAGGAAATGTAAACAGAACAAACTCCCCCTAATCAAAACACTAAGAATGATTAAGAACATACTAGAACTCTTTTTGTATTTTTCTGATAATAAAGAAAATAAACACGAATGTAAACTATGAACTAATTAAATCCTAAAGAACAGAATTAAAAATACTAAGAAAATTGCAGGAATAAAATTACTGAAATTAAATCTTTTTGTGAGAAGGTTCCAAAATGGAATCAGTACCAGCTCATCGATACTCAGTAGTCATTCATTTCAGAACCTTGGGTATAAACATATTCTCTTAAACTCTGTCTGTCAACCTATCTTTCTTCAGATAATAACAGATTTTGTTTCAACATTTTCAGATTGTCTAGACTGGATACATGATTAAGACTATCTCTTTTAAAATCTCACAATGTTTTGACTTACTCAGTAGAATGCACAACTTGATTACCCAACCACCATGCTTATGTGCTTTGTGATTTTGTCAACGCATTTTATGCTCTTTGACATAGAGGTCAATTTTTCACCTCTCTAGACATTTTTCTTGCTGAGCTTTTGTCAATGCATTTTATGTTCTTTGACAATTTAACACTAATAGATCAATGTAGCTTTTGTCACTGCATTTTATGCTCTTTGACAATTTAACATTGATAGATCAATGTATCTATTTCTTTTGACATCTTAGATTGGGGTCAATTTTTCACCCTCTTTTACATTTTGCTCATTGTCATCTAAGCACATTTGGCATGGTAACAGGTGTGTGCACCAGACTAAGTTAGTCTCAACTGTTATTGATTTGTAGACTTGGAATGTCTCGATAGTTTGAATCTATGATTGATTTTCACATGCATAACCATTTATCAGTCTAGACTTCCTTTATATGTCTTACACACTATCTGTTTCTTATCTGATTCAATTAGATTTTCAGACAGTTTTCTCAAGAATATGTACATGCCTTCAGTCCTAATTTTACTAGACGTACTTTGTATTGAAAGCCAGTGTACCATCATTTTCCATTTGAGTTGGATCAACTTCTCATTTTTGTTTTTCTGAAAATTTTTTTTTTTTTTTTTTTTTTTTGTATTTTCTGAGTTTTCTAAACTATCTCCCCCTAAAATACTAAACAACTAGAAACTAAGAAAATAGAAATGCAACGACACACAGAAAATAAACTGAAAGACAAAAGAACAAGTTAATCACACAGAAAATAGACACACAGTCACAAATACCACTTTGATTATAGAAGTTGACACTCTTCACATAGAAGAAGGAATTAGAGAGCGTTAGGAACCCAAGCCTGAATAGTCATGGGTTTCCCGTCTTCTCCAACCACTGGAAGTTTCATCCATGTTCCAGTCTTGATGATCCTGTCACTTGATTCCTTGGACATTTGAACACACAGTTTGTTAGTCCACTTAGGAATCCTTTGATGCTGAACAGGAAGAGTTGAGTTTTGATGATTTTTAAGAAACGTTTAATTTTCTTGCAAAATCTCAACTTTCTTGTTACAACTTTGATGTGCCTTCTTATCACACTTGTAACTAAGGTGACCAGGTCTCCTGCACACATAGCAGACCCTTTCTGGGTATTGCTTCACAGAGCCTTTCGTTACCTTTTGAGGCTGATATCCTAACCCTTGATGTTTGGATAGTTGTTTGACCTCTTGGTATTGACGGGTATCAGGAGACTTTACACCCTCCTTTTCAAATTTCCGAAGTGCATTATGGATACGATGCATCAACGGTCCTTGCACATAGGAACTGTCCAACAGTTCTCTAATGCCTGGTTCAGCCTTTTTGGTAACCTCTTGCTGAACCTCATTCTTCTGAGGCTTACCCACATCCTCATGTAACGTTAAATCCTCATTTGAGGTTGATGCAGAAGATTCATCAACCTTTGTGAGTAGTGGGTCAGCTTCAGAATGGACATCATCGTTCACCAGTTGATTTAACACTGGTGGTGGACATTTTGAATATACGTTTTTGTCCTTTTCTGAATCGGTACCTTGACCTCTCTGATCGATTATGTACTCAAAAAGATAAGAAGACGTGGAATAGCTTTTGAGTTTTTGACTCAGAGTCTCATAATCGACCTTTGAGGTAGCAAGGTCCCGTTTCAGCTTATCGATTTCGTTTATGTAAAACACAATAGCATCTTGTTTATTTAACAGAGCCACACCTAGTTCATTAACCTGTTTACCTAGACTTTCATTCTTTTCTTTTAATTGATTTTCTCTTCCTTTGATCAACAGGTTATTATCTAACTTAGATGTGAGATCTGAAATAGTAGACTTTAAGAACACTATCTGTTTTACATATTCATCACACGAACCACAAGGTAATCCAAAGGTACATACCTGATCCGCAGACGGTTGACCACAGCTGCACACCTTTTGATTTGACTCTTTGGCACGGACATTCACTGGTGTCTCTTCTGCAGCTGGTGTCGAGGCTGGTTCATCATCATTGCTGGCACTTGATTCTTCTTCACTTGAATAGCTTTCGGTCTCGGATGAAGAATCTTCGTTCAACACATGAACGTTCGCCAAGTTGATGTCAGCATCAGCATTCCCGAACTGTACAGACCAATCCATTCCCTCATCTTTTTGAACAACCGCCATAGCCTTAGTCGGTGTTGGAGTTGCTTCAGATTTTATGGTTGTGGAGGTAGATGATCTGCTGCCAGAACCAGTTTTGAATGGATACCTCGGTCCCGAATTCTTCGGCTTTTCACATTCACGCGCGAAGTGACCCTTTTCACCACAGTTATAGCAGGTCACAGCAGATTTATCAAAGCCGAGTTTGGTATCCTTGGTTGCTGATATTGACTTTCCCGTTCTTCGCTCATAAGCTTTTGCCCTTCTCACTAAGTTGGCATACGACCAGAGGATATCTTGTCTCTCCATCTCATCCTCGTCGATCTGGTCATAGTCCTCTTGAGTCATATGAGCATTACCAATCTTCCCCTTCAGTAGATCATCATAAGAGGAGACTAGTGCACTTAGCATGCTCATATGTGTCTTAACCTCATCTGTACTTCCATACTTGAAGTGTTCGACATTAAGTCTGGAGGAAGATGCAGTATAAGATGGCCCAGAGGATGAAGCATCAGAGGTAGATCTGCCCGATTCATTCACGTTGGTCACATAGGCAGACTGTAGGGGGGCATGTGAAGAGGTAGATGACGAGACAGGTGTTCCGGAGTAGTAGAGTTAGGGGTTCTGTTGATAACTAGACATAGAATCCAGATTTAGTTCCTCCTGCTCCTGCTCCTTTAACTTGGTGATGAAATCATTAAGGTCCATCCCGTCAAAACCGTTACCATTCTTGAGTATCATGATGAATGGCCGCCAGCTCTTGGGCAAAGCATTCGCCAAGATCTCTACTTGCTGCTTCTCTGGAACAGTAACACCCAGACTGTCCAGTTCACTTAGAAGGTGGTTGTATCTTGTAATAAGGGAAGGAATCTTCTCATCTCTTGTAGCCGTGAAATGGTCTAATTCCTTCCTTAATTGACTTGCTTTAAGTTCTTTCAGAGCAGCGTTTCCCTCATTCCTCTTCTCAAGAGCTCTCCATAGACTGTAGGAAGTTTGATACCTCCTAAACTGGTGGAAGATGTCGTTGGGGATGGCCTGAATCAGTTGAGCATAAGCCTTCTTTTCAGCATTGTAACTGGTCTGCTGTTCGACCGTCATTTTATCGTAAGGGGTTTCGATATTTCCCTCCCCTTTTGGAACCATATACTCAACATTCATGGCTCTCCGCAATCTACAATCGACCCCATCTAGAAAAATTTCGAATCTGGGCTTCCACATAGGATAGTCCTCCATGGTTAGCAATTTCGGCACTTTGTTGATACTGCCCATTTCTGTTTCTAGTAGAAGGTTGTTTAAGGCAGTGGTTTGTTTAGAGGCCATTTGAATTGATGTAATGAACCAAGGCAGCAAGCACACATATTCGGATTGGATTTGAAAAGCACACAGGAAAACACGGAGTAAAATTTGATAGAAAAAGGTCACACAGAACTGCACAGAAAAGCACAGCGCACGAAGATGGAAATAAAATGCCTTTTTTTTTTTTTTTTTTTTTTTCACAGTACAGTACGTGCGAACTGGCTTTACCACGCACGTACAGACGGACTGACAAACTACGCGCGGACTGACTCACTACGCGTGGACTGATTCACCACGCGCGAACTGACGGACCACTACGCGCGAGGCAGAAACTAACAAACGAAGGATCTAGAACACACAGGCACAGTTCGTGCGAACTGAGATCAGTACGCACGAGGTGGGGTTTCACTACGCACGGTCGAAACTCAAAGAGCCTAAACGTAAAAACTTGACCTTTTTAACGCAAAAGGACCTATTTTCGGTAAAAAGTGACGCAAGGGGGCACACACAGGCCTAAAGGAACACCTAGATCGACTTAATCCTAAGGAAAAGTGATCAATCAAAGCACAAGGCTCTGATACCACTTTGTAGGACCGGGGGCGGGGGTCTATTACTAAACACACCCTGATGCTAGGACTGATCTAGGACGTGAAATATCGCGGAATTATATTTCACGAACCTCCTAAGGATCTATGATCTGCTTAGGTGTCCGACACACAGAAGTGACACAAAGAAAGAGTAGAAAAACTGACACACAGTACCACACAGAGATGCTTTGGCTGCCTTAGAATTCGAGAATTATCACTTAGTTCGCGACTTTCAAGGGTATATGTACGATTACGAAGGCTCACGAAGTGTCCTGGATGATTGTTTTTCGTTAATGAGGGGTTAATCACTATTTATAGTGAGTTTTACGCGTTTTCGAATGACACAGTTCACTTCGCGCGAACTGACATTCACTTCGCGCGAAGTGACATCCAGTTCTTGCGAAGTGACTTTCACTTCTTGCGAAGTGACTTTCACTTCTTGCGAAGTGAATTTCCTTATGACTAAACTTCCAAATACAAACCAAACCATGATTAAATACTTGTAAGCTTTTCATAAACACATAGTATCACTTAGAATGTATAAACATGCAAACCATTAATCAAAACACATTTAATTAATACCACATGAATATACTTTATTGATACGAACTAGGGATTCACAAAATATGCACCAACAGATATTAACAGCTAAAGAAAATAAATTAAACGCTTTGAAAACCAAAAACGAAGTAATAGTTCATGATCTCATAGCCGCAAAAGTATTAGCAGAAGAAGATTTCAAACATTTGCAAAAGGAGATATTTAACTCTATACCAAAATTAATAGCCTTGATAATTTGTTGATCAGAAGAGATCAAATCAAACAAACCATATTCTTGAACAAACTTTAAGACGATTTTTTTTCCAAATAGACGTATGAAGGTCTAGGTTTTGTTAATCCCCATATTAGCGAGATGATCACCGCTAGACAACTTTATAATTTTGAAAATATGAATATGGGATGGACTGCAAGAATGGTCTTTGTTGGTCAAGCAGAAGAGCGCGAAGAAGAAGAAATCAAACAACGAACGAAAATCAAGGCTCAAACATCGTACAACTACGAAAGTCTTAACCGTTCTTACGAAAAAACTGAATTTGTATCTCTCGTGTCAGACAATTACTTTCATAGTTATACAAAACTGGAGATGGAGTTATGGCCACACCTTTCTGAAACTCAAACAAAACCACGCTTGTACATTCCCCACATGGAACTATAATGTCGGTTTGAAATGATTGAAACTGGACTTTTCAATAATTCAAGCAGTCATTAGTTAGAAACTGAGATTGTATATGATAAAATCGGCGAACTTGAATCTGAAAACACCCGTATACTGAATTCTGCTGCACCAAGCACGTATGATACAAACACCTTCCACGTGCATTGAAACTAGTGTTTTTCATTTTCCAATTCCATCACCATCAACAATATTGATGAATTTTCCCAAACCAAATCTCGTCTACATTGGGAAAATGAAAGGATAGAGCAGTTGGTTAGTCTGAACTCTGAAGCCAACTCCAAGCTAGCTAATTCTAAAGAAAGATGCAGAGAATATAGAGGAGAGTGTGCGAATCTTGAGTCAGATTTCTTGGAACTAAAATAAAAACTCAATATATTTGAGAATGATTGTTCAGATCTCACACACCTCAATCCAAGATCCAAAAAGGGAAAGCAAAAGTCAATGAACCTAGTTCATCAACACCTCCCAGGCTCATGGCATGTCTCACTTATCAAACTCCAACAAACCCAAGAAAGCAATACACCAGAGATGATAGGTTAGAAAACTTTTCATCTAACATATGCATGCATTTAGGTACGAGCTCGACATTCTTACTGAAGCACAATATGGGTTGGAGGAGAAAGAAATGTGATAAAACGGAAAACGAAAGCCACGAAGACACCACAGTCTACCCTGCATACTTGTCAAAACAATCAAGCTTAATGTTGTGTAATGACTCTTCTGCTTTGCGCATCAATGGTATTAATCCCCATGGTAATAATGATAAATGTGAAATGCTCTATGTTAGTGATGGTTGCATAGAGGGCCATTGCACGAATAAATGTGCTTATGATCAGGATCGTAAGAATCGCGGGATCAAACCAGATGCAAATTATCAACCATTCGAACGACAACACAAACAAGAATCCTATGTAAACCGAAAAGGTTATAAGATAACCTACTGGTGCAAGAAAAGCTCATACATAGCCCCACTCCATTCCAATGGCACGTGTTCACAACAAAAGATCAATAACTCTCCGTCAAAATTGATCAATTCACAACATCGGGCTCCCAATAATTAAAGATCATACAAGTCATGTGGAATCCAAACATCAGATACGCTGTCACTAAAAATTGGAATCTAAACCGTCGTTATCACAACAACTGGAATCACCCATATGTAAATAATGTATGGAACCATCACCCGTCTGCAACTCATAGGGAAACACCCAAATTAGTTCAGACTTCACAACAGCGATACAAACCAATCAATCAAACGACACCTATGGTCCCGCAATCCATGTCAACTCCAACCGTACGCATCAATAATTTCACAATTCACCAACTACGAAATGGAAAGCGGAATATAAACCAACAAGATTTCAATGCACCGAGGATGATGTGTCACTTCCGAAGGGTTTTAACCGCGTAGTGATAGATAAGTAAAGAGATGCGACCTTAAGAGATAAATCAAAAGTGCAGGCATCTCCATCAACAACCTAAACACCATCTCCGAAAACGCATATGGGTTCCAATCACCAAATCCACAGAACCATTACGTGAGATAAAACCAAACTCTGTTGATAAATGTACTAACGTGAAAGGACCTATCTTAAACTAGGTACCAAAATTCTCTTTGTTTTCTTTGTGCAGGCGCCTAGTCGGTGGATCATGGACTCTGCCCAACATAAACACGGGAACAAGAGTTTACTGACAGACGTTTTTCATGAAAGGAATAAAGACGCTTCATTCTAGATGGAGCGTCGTTGTCATAAATCTACACATAACATTTACATGCATTCGTATAGGGGGAGAAAATTCAACAACACTCTGCCTCGCTCGCATCAATGAAACACGCACTATTCGAGGGTGAGTTTATTGTAATTTTTTCAGTTCACAAGTATACACGAATACATTAATATTCATTCGTGTAGGAGGAGAAAATCAAATAAATTATAAATTTTATCTCTCGCTCGAAATGCTATGTTCGAGGGGGAGTTTGTTTTAAATTGTTTTGATTGTCGTTAATCTGTTTTCAAAACCCAAAAACATTGAAAAATCAAAAATCTAGAAACATTACAACTTTTCAAAATCCAAAAAGATTTTATTTTCCAAATCTCATTTTTCAATTTCAAGAAGATATTCATCCTTGCTTCATTTTGATACCTTTTTGCGGTCTTGTTGATCTTTCGAATGATCATCTTTCATTTCCTGTATTTCATCCTAAATCATTCTAAAATCATTCCATTATCTCATTCATACTTTCGAGAATTGTCATTCAAATGTCAGTTACACATACTATCATACTTACAAACGGATCTAAAAGCACTATGAGCGAGGGAATGTAGGCATATTATACTCCTATAGTCAATCCAAAACCGGAAGTACGTGCCCCGGAAACTCACCATATACTAGAAATAAATAGTTAGGGTTACCTATTAGGTCATCTAAGTGAGCAGAATCAGTTATCATGGGATACTGATTGGTGTGCAAAGAGAAAATGAAAATGAGATGGATGAAACAGGAGATGGGGGTGCAAATGATCAACCCATTTCTTGAGCTTACCTTATCAAATCATTCTGAAATGTTAAGATAAATCAAATTCGTGATTGTTCATTATTTGATTGATCAAATTGTTCTTGACAATCACATTCAACAAATTCTTTATTGAAAATCATTCTTGTTGAAAATCGAATGATTACCCATACCATATATCTTAAGTGTCCAAATGTACCCAACATATGATACATAAATACCATTTTGGAAATAGAGTTCGAGGGAGAAGTTGAAAAATGTTTAGAGAGCATAGGGTGAGAGAAAGGATCAAATGAAAAGAAAGTTCCTCACTAACAGTGTCAATATGGGTAGCCACATCTACTACTAGTTGTATACTGGTATTGAAATAGACATCATAGACCCAATGATGCAATGCACTTACCCCACCAAGCTACTCAATTATCTCTTAAAAGATAATTGTTTCATCTTCACACGGAGATTTATCACATACGCTATCGACATCTTACTTGGAGATTGTTGATATTGAAAATAGGAAAACAACCGCTCCGGTCCCCGACTTCTTTCGTGCACTTACTGAGTCTAAAACCAATTTCAATATTATTCACTTCTAGGACACGCATGGAATCAACTGCCTCGTTATGACAGCGCCGGAACATCTTGAGTAATATAATATGATATTTATAGTGACAGATGGAAATCCTACGAGTGACAACATCAATCCAACACTGAACGTAGGTTACTCCGTTTATTTAAACTGATGCGTTAACGGGAAATCTAAGTGATCCTCGTGGCTCAAAGGATGCGTTAATTGACACATATTTCTGATATACTCATGTTCAAAAGAATGCTTAAAACCATTATATGCAAAATCGTTCATACAACCAAAGGTTTATTACCTTAGGTTACTGGTGCGAATCTAAGAAGGAGATTTACAAAGATGTCATTGTGTGCCTGAAAGAACAAGCTCTCATCAGCAACTTGAAGATACCTCAAGATGAGAAGACATTCTAAAGACATGACATCTTTATTCACACAAAGCTTCAAAAGAATTCAGACAGAATAAGAATATCTACATAATCAAAATGGGAGACCTATAAAGATGCAACAGAATCCAACAATAGAAATGAACACGCACAAGGCTACAAAAAAGGAGATTGTTAGGATTTAATTATGTTTGTAGTCCTTGTGTAACTATCTTAATTATCTTGTTATTCTTTCTGTGTGTTAGTCAAATGATCTTATTAGTTAAGATTTGATGAGACAAAGTTAAGTTTGTAAGATAGGTTCTAAATACAACTTAAATAGAATTATGAAGCTTAGTCAGGCTAAGCACGTACAGTGTTTTAGGCTGAGCATAAGCTGAATATAAGCTGAGCATATAGTTGATCAGCTTAGACTATACCTTAGTCAATTTATCGATATGTTTGATAAGCTGCGTGTGTCACTTAAGGTATAGGTTGAGTATTCAGCTTGATGTGTTTCAAGCCGAGTGATTCAGCCTCTAAGCTGAGTCAACTCAACAGAGTTGCTAAGTTAATTCTAGCTAACTATTATGACTTCTAAGGATGAGTTAGTGTTAATACATGTTAGTACATGTTTAGTATCGAGTTAGTTCTCGATGAACTCAGCTTGTTGAGTTTCAAGCTGAGTAACTCAGTCTGACAAAAAGAAGTCAGTTTAAGAATTTGAATATGTTTTAAATTCTTTAATTCTCTATATCTACGGAGCGGATAAGAAGATTTCAGAATCAAGGTTGAAGATTGAAGACTCAAGATTGAAGAAGTCAAGATTAAAGATTCAAGATTCAAGATTCCGGGATATCCGTTAGTTTGTTATTAGCAGATTAGGATAAGTTCTAGTTTGTTAGGATCCGTAGGAACAGGATTATAAAACTAACCTATTGATCAGTTTAGAGGTAACCTCAACATCTCACCGTTCTTGATACATTGATTGTAAGTTGATCAACGTGATCAAGCATTCACAGATTGCCAACAATAGTTCGTGTGTTCGATCTTCACGTTCGTTGTGATGTTGGTAAGTATTCAATCTGTGAATAAATCCTGTTTAGAGAATTATATTGTGTCTATAATCATTAGTTGATTAAAGATAGCAAGTTTGATCAATTCGTTTGAGAGATTGAGAGATTTGATTTGTATTAGGTGTTTACATATCAAGTGTTGCTTATTTGATAGTTATTGTAATCATCTTCTTATTAATGAAAGCATTCGATGTTATTCGGTTTGATTTTTGTAACACTTTTTATTGATTTGTTCAATTTTCCGCAGAAAGTGTATTCAACCCCCCCTTCTACACATTACTTGCTTGTTGTTTATCTCACCAAGGGACCAACACTTTGTTTAGATTAGTTCATCTTGTAAGGGCTTAGTCCATTTAGTATTTAGTTAACTTGGTCACCTACATGTATTTGGTGAGCCCAAGATACTAGTATAGCTTAGCCCACTTGGAAGATTAGGTTAGTCCATCAAGAAATCCCAAAGGATTTCTTGTCCTAAGTGTCTCGTGTATATAAACTCAAGGGTTAACCTAATATGTAAACAACTCTTGCATAATACAAAAACTTCACGAGGAGTTTATTCTCTCTACATTCTTGCAATTGTTCATTCTTCATGTTCTTGGTTGTTGTTGAGCATTCATACACATATACACTTGTCATCTAAGAATTACCATTGCTACTCATCTTTTATCACATCTTGTGACTTTCACCAAGTCATCCTGATTCAATCACAACTGGTTTAAACCGACACCGACACAGAGATAATACGGTTAATCCTCACAAGGCGGAAACTTGAGGATTAACACCCCTAAACCCGAAGTGGTTAGGATCTAGTTCAATCACAATAATATATATGTAACATGTATGTCGAAATATGTGAATAACAATAAATATGTATATGATCATATGAAAAAGATACAATAACACTCATACACACACACACACACACACACACACACACACACACACACACACACACACACACACACACACACACACACACATATATATATATATATATATATATATATATATATATATATATATATATATATATATATATATATATATATATATATTATCAAACATATAAATATTCAAGAACATCAAGAACATGTATCTATAGGCAAAAGTTTAAACGAGAAATGTTTTTCGTACGAGAACCGTCAGAACCAATATGAGCCGTCCAATTCCCCTTCCTTCAATGTCATCACCTACCCATGAATTCCTCACATGCACCTTGCCACGCTTGACCCCCCCCCCCACCCCCCCACTCTCCACATCCATGAGTTCCACTTTATCAAATCAACGACTAAGATTGGTTCTCCCAATTCTCGTATGAAAAACAGTTCTCGTTTGACCGTCCCCTATATATATATATATATATATATATATATATATATATATATATATATATATATATATATATATATTATCAAACATATAAATATTCAAGAACCTCAAGAACATCAAGAACATTAACCATTAGTCAAGAAAAAGATTAAGGGTTAAGGATTGTACCTTTCTTACCTTAAGTTGTTCAAGTAATAATCCACCCGTGACGAGACCAAACGAGACCCGCTTGAATGGTTATCAACCACGAACCATGTACTCGATCTCGAGATTGGACAAAACGAAAACTCGGTTTTGACTAGGTGTGTTCAGCTGAAGCCTATAGAGGGAGTAGAGAATTTTACTTTAATTGTTAGAATGACATAAGTTTAACCTTCTATCTAATCCCGTAATAGATTAATATTATGAAACCTTTAGAACATTCATTTCCTTTTATTATTAAAACATTATCCAAAACTAATAATTTAAACTTAAATTATTAATCTTGAATATAAATAATTAACTAATAAATATATATTTTCTTGTCAATTAATTAATGTTGGTCCCTTGGTGAGAATAACAACAAGCAACAGATGTGTAGAATGGGGGTTGAATACACTTTCTGCGGAAATTGAACAAATCAAAATAAAATGTTACACATAGTAATTCAAACCACAGTCGAATGCTTTGCTTTTCATTAATAAGAAGATGATTACAGACTCTATCAAGTAAGTCGAATGCTTTGCTTTTCTTATCAATTATAATTGAACTTATCAATTATAAGTTGAACAAACCAACCAAACAAATTAATGAATAAGAACTAATCGGTTATTCATTCAAGCTGAACTTATCAGACTAATGTTTATGAACATATCATAACACAGTTGAACATATCAAACTAATATTTATATTTCATGAACATATCAGAATACAAAAATTTTGATCACTTAGATCATACACACTTAGTGCTTACAAAAATTAGAACTAATCTATTGTAAAATGTATCTTTTGAACTCAGGATGTAGAAACTCCCAGAGACTGATTTCTCTATTGATTTCTTCTAGTAGGCTTTCTGCTTCTACATCTCCTTTGAGTTCCTTTTGTTGCAATCTGATGATTTTATTCAGCTTGTATTTCACGAAATGATTTGAGCTATCACCACAGCAACTTCTTATGTGTATGGCATCCCTGGCTTTTAGATAGCATATTTCATTCAGCTTGATGAAGCTAGGTTTGCCTGCCTGATCATTAAACATAAATCCCTGAACAGGTGCATCAATACCTTGATTCTCTTTGAACTCCACACCTTTAGGTATCTCGAATAGTCTCTCCCATTGCAGACAAGGAACTGTGACATACCTCAACTCCTCAGCTTGAGAAATCAGCTTAGAGACTTCAGCAAAGATCTCTTGCTTGATTTGATTTTCTTTGAACTTCTTGAGCATCTATAATTCTTTTCCATTCTATGTAGCCCATCCTGTGAACATATCTCAGGTCCATTCCCACTATTGATTTGTCATCAAATAGAAAGGTGAGAATGATGGATCCATTTACTCTGCTCAGAGTCATACTCTTGATCTCCTTGCTGGTGATTCGTCTGAAGTAGCACTCCTGAATGTCTGCATCAGTGTATGGGATCGGATCAGGCCTTGGACCAGTGTAGTCAGCTTCAGCTTGAGCCAAAGCTTTTCTCTCTTTTTCCTTTTCTTGGTCCTTTGCCTCCTTCTATTTTCTTTTTCTCAACTCTTCAAGAGAAATGCCTAACTCACTGGCTTCCTCTTGTTGGAGCATTTCTATCATAAGCCTTGTGGCTTTTTCTTCTTCAGTTTCTTCCTCAGTCTCAGAAACACTGTCAGCTTCATATTCAGATTCTGTCACCTTCTGCTTCTCGGCTGCAGGTTCCTCTTCTTCTAGTTCCAGCTCCCCCTTAAGCTGAGTTTTCCTCTCTGCTCCTTTTGATAGTGCTAGTAAAGCTTCAGCTTGAACTAACTCAGCATCAGCTTTAGCTTGAACCTTCTCCCCCTTTTTGTCATCATCAATAGGGGTCAAAGTCTTTTGTTGTTGGAGTACAGCAACTGCAGAGACAATCTCTTGAACATCTTTTGTTAGCTTCTCAAGTATTTGATTGATTTGGCGTTTATGCTTCTTCTGCTTGAGATTGAACAAACCAAATTGAGCAGCAACATATTGCTTCTACTGTTCAATGCCTAAGGAGGCAGATGCTTCTGGATGAGACTGACTTCTGTTTTTAGACTCATAACGTATATCCTGTTAATTGTAAGAGTCAAAAACATTAAGTGGTGAGTGTTTGGGTGCATCATCTAAGGGTTGGTGTATACCCTCAAACTCATTTGCACCAGAGTTTGGACCCTGTGATTCACCTTGATATGTAGATGAAACATTGACAGGTCGTGCAGGTGGGTGTGAGAAGTGAAGAGAAGTAAGTGGGCTAGAAACGTGAAGTGTATGGGTAGATGGTTGGCTTATTGTTTGGAGGGGGGTAATTGACCCTGGGGATTGGTCATTCTTTCAATGTTACCCGAGTGTGTCTGCTCAGGCATAGTAACAGGCTCTCCCATGGCTCTGGAGAGTGTGAGCTGAGTAGACACCACACCCGGGTTAGGCTTTAGGGTTGAAATGACCCTCGAGGTTGACACCTTAAGAGTAGGCGTCTCCCCCTCAACTCCTGCCTGGGGAGGGATCAGTGTGAACTCAGCTCCAGTGATGCCTATAGGAGTGGCACCACCTATGGTAGTTTTACGGGTATAGGTTTGGATTTTCTCCCTAGTAGAAGTGTGCACACTAGGGGTGGCTACAGATTGGAGTTGAATGGAAGGTGGAGGATATGGGCTAGACCGGGTTGGGTTTACCACATCCTTGTCTCCAAATGTAGATGAAGAATAATGAGAAGAAAGAGAAAATAAAGAGGTCTTACCAGAGGTAGCTTGTGTAGCAGCTGGTTCAGCCTGAGCAGAGTGCTCAGCTTGAACCTCGGTATCATCTTGAGAAGCTCCCCCTAGATTTGATCCCTCTGCTTCACTTTCTGATGAAACTGTCTCAGCTATCAAACGCATGGGATCACTCAGCCACTCTTGCTATGGGAAGATGTCATTATTAAGCATCTTAGAGCTGAGTGTTGGCATCAAGAATACATCCTGATCAGCTTCATACAATGTTGTCCCCATCTCAGCTTCAAATGCCAAGGACAGGTACCTTATAAATGGTACATGAAGATCCCTTGTGGTCTTCATCACTTGGACCTTGAGTTCATTGAAGATGAGCTGAGCATAATCCAACTTTCTTGTGTAGTACATGTTGTAGAGCAGCTGCATCTCGAACTCATTCACCTGGTCCAGTCCTCCAACCTTGGTACCAAGTGAACGAATCACCGTTGACACCATGAAACCCCAACCGATTGGAAAGGTAGCCTTTTTTATCACACCCTCTGTTTGTGGGTGACCCATCCTGGGTAGGACTGACCTAGCTACCAGCCTCATCACAGTAGGCTCGAACTCATCGGATTGAGGGAGTTGAAGAACCTCCCTTAGCCTGTGCACAGTGAGAGCAATGGTCCTCTCTCCGTTCAGCACCGTGCCCCGAATTTCATCGTTGTTTTGTTCATAGACACACGTATACCAAAACTCTAGTAGATGCTGAGGAACCACATGAATAGGTGCTCCAGTGAAAACGAATGCCAATGGGCATTTGCGGATGCAATCCACCCATGGTTCGTATCCCCTGTTACTCTTGCGTCCAAGGATTGCAAGGCACACACATTGATTATTGATTTTGATCACGGGCAATCCATTTGTTTTGAACATAGCACCCCTTACCATTCTATCACCCAGATTGAGAAGGGTTCCGTCCATCGTTGAGTTTGGAAGATTACACTGAGTAACTTATTGAATTTGCACTGAGCAAAATGAAATCGCACTGAGCGTTTGTAAAATCACACTGAGCAATTTAGGGTTTTGAATGTGAACGGTTGATTTCACGTAGCAAAGATGTGGTAGTAGAAGGTATAGAAGGTATAGAAGGAATAGCATACGTTTAGTAAGCGTAAACCTCTGTAAGTCGGTTATGGTCGATATATACCTTTCTGAGGAGAGAGAAAAATTACCGTTGGAATCCCTTTTTATCCGTTACGCCAAAGAAATTACGGCTTGATGTAACAGTAATAGGGTAGAAACACATCATCTTTCAATGGATAAATGCGTAAAATAATATTCTTGACTTACAAAAATATTATAAACACTGTTGTATTATACCAATACATAATTGGCATAAAACGCGATTTGAGACTGACTCAAATACACAACGACATATGAATTAATAACACTTAGTAATTAAATCATAGTTTTGACACACCAAGCTGAATAAACAAATCACTTAGCCTAAGTCAAGCACTCAGCTTGAGATGAGCACTCAGCTTGAGATTGAACTCAGCTTGATTAGAGCACACAGCTCAGAATCAATGACACTTAGTCATTTTCGTTTGAGACTGACTCAGACTTACATTTTAACTACACTGAATAGTTAAAGTATGCTTGGAACTTACCAAACGTGTGAACCAATCACACAACTTGAGTTAAGCACATAGCTCAGACTCAATGATACTTAGTCATTTATGTTTAAGACTAAATCAAACATGTGAACTCATTATTCAGCTTAACATGTTTGTCAGTTTATGAAAATGTATTTATAAACTGTGCACTCAGCTTAAGACACTTAGTCTTTGTCAGACTAAAACTCAAATTCTAGACACATAGCTTTGGGTTGAGCATACCCAATTCACTTAGCAGATACATAAACCTCTTTTCATCAAGTGGTTTTGTAAAGATATCTACCAATTGGTCATCAGTGGAGATAAATTTAATGTCAACTTTACCTTTTTCCACGATGTCCCTGATGAAGTGATGTCGAATTTCAATGTGCTTGGTTCTTGAGTGGAAGACTGGATTGTAAGTGATGGCTATAGCACTTTGGTTATCACAGAAGATAGGAGTTTTCTTGAAACTCATACCAAAGTCTTGAAGCTGATGTTGCATCCACAGGATTTGAGCACAACAGCTTCCTGCTACAACAAATTCAGCTTCAGCAGTTGAAGTAGCCCCTGAGTTCTATTTCTTACTCGTCCAGCTTACTAACTTCCCTCCAAGCATTTGACATCCTCTAGTTGTTGATTTTCTATCTAACTTGCACCCAACATAGTCAGCATCTAAAAAGCTTACTAACTCAAATCCAGAGTCCTTTGGATACCAAAGACATAGATTTAGAGTATCTTTAAGGTACCTAAAGATCCTTTTCACAGCTTGAAGATGTGATTCTTTAGGATATGACTGATATCTTGCACAAACACATGTAGCAAACATGATATCAGGTCTACTAGCTGTCAAATAGAGTAATGAACCAATCATTCCTCTATAGGTAGACTGACATACAGACTTACCATCTGAGTCTTTACTCAGCTTGACAGCTGGTGACATGGGTGTTTTCATGGTTGAACTTGAATCAAACCCATATTTCTTTATCAAATCATGAACATACGTGCTTTGATTTATGAATATTCCATCAGGCTTTTGTTGGATTTGTAAGCCTAGGAAGTATGTCATCTCACCCATCATGCTCTTCTTGTACTTTTGTGACATTAATTTGGAGAACCATTCACACAGAGATTAATTAGTAGAACCAAAAATGATGTCATCCACATAGATTTGTACAATAATCACCTGTCCTTTACTCTTTTTAATAAAGAGTGTCTTATCTATACTACCTCTGATGAAATCCATTGATAGCAGATAGTTGGACAGTGTATCATACCAAGCTCGTGGAGCTTGTTTAAGACCATATAAAGCCTTGTCTAACTTATAGACATGATGTGGAAACTTTGAACTAACAAATTCTGGAGGTTGTTTCACATAGACTTCCTCTTAAAGTTTTCCATTTAGGAAAGCACTCTTCACATCCATTTGATAGACTTTGAAGTCTTTATATGCTGCATAGGCTAAAAACAGCCTTATGGCTTCAATTCTACAACAGGGGCAAATGTCTCATCATAATCGATTCCTTCTTCTTGATTATACCCTTGTGCTACCAGCCTGGCCTTGTTCCTAACTATCACTCCATCCTTGTCTATTTTGTTTCTATAGACCCACTTAGTACCTATAATTGTGTGATCCTTGGGGGTAGGGACAAGGCTCCAGACCTTATTTCTCTCAAACTTATATAATTCCTCTTGCATAGCTTTAATTCAATCCTCATCCTCTTAGGCTTCTTCAGTCTTCTTTGGTTCCATTTGGGATAGGAAACCAAAGTAAGCAGCATAGTTAGCTGTAGCCTTTGATCTGGTAATAACTCTTTCTTGGACATTTTCAATTATTTGATCTTGAGGATGATCTTTGAGGAATTTAAATGTTGTCGTTGGAGTATCTGGTTCAGGATCTGAGTGATATTGAGAACTCTGAGGTGAACAAACATCCTCAATCTCAATAGCAGCATTGTCAACAAATTGATGATCACTAAGATTTTCAGTCTGAGTGACTTCAACTCCAAAGGGATTGATGAACTCATCATCCTTCTCAGCTTGAGATTTCCTTGAAGCTTGTGATGATTTCTTTGATGAACACACATCATCATCACTATCATCTCCCATGACATACATAGGATTTGATAAATTGGTTTCCTTAGGCCTTTCAAGCTCACTCAGACTAACCAAGTCAGCTTGTCTTTTATCAGCTTGATCAAAATTGTCTTCATCAAATGAGACATGAATTGATTATTCTATAGCCTTTCTCCTGGTGTTATACACTCTGTAAGATTGGAGATTGAGGAATAACCAACAAATATTCCAGGATCAGCTTTAGGTTCCAACTTATGGAGCTGATCTCTTTGATTCAACACATAACATTTTGAACCAAAGACATTGAAATAACCTATATTGGGCTTTCTAGATCTATACATTTCATATTCAGTCTTGCTATGTCTTTTGACAACGATTAACCTATTTTGGGTATAACAGGCTGTACTGACAGCTTCATCCCAGAAATAGAGTTTCAAACTTGTCTCACATAGCATAGTTCTAGCAGCCTCAATTAAGGTTCTATTTCTCCTCTCAGCAACTCCATTTTGTTGGGAATTCTGACAGATGAGAAATTTTGTAATATTCCCTTTTGTTCACAAAAGCTTTCAAGGGTTGAGTTTCTGAACTCAGTCCCATGATCACTTCTGAGTTTCTTTACAGACGTACCTTTCTACAACTCTTCCTGTTTGATAAAACATATTATCTCCAGGGCAGCTTCACTTTTAGCTTTAAGGAATATTTCCAGGTGAATCGTGAGAACTCATCTACTATCACCAGTGTGTACTTCTTGCCACTTAGGCTAGGAGTACTTATGGGTCCAAATAGATCCATATGCAACATATGCAGTGGGTCTGTTATTGAAAAATTTTACTTTGATTTAAAAGACCGTTTATGATGTTTCCCTTGTTCACAAGATGAACACAATTTGTCCTTGACAAATGTGATCTTTGGTAATCCAGAGACTAACTCTTTATTGGATAGCATATATATATTTTTGAAATTTAAATGTGATAATCTTTTATGCCACAACCAACTCAGCTTATGAACAGATTGGGAATACAAGCAGGTTTCAGTATAGGGATCAGCAGAATTAAGATCAAGTAGATACACATCTCTTTCTCTTTTAGCTATAAGTACAGGCTTTCCTTAGCATTATATATAGTTCCTGCTTTCTTCCTAAAAGTAACAATGTTGTCTTCATCACACAACTTGCTGATACTAATCGGATTGTGCTTAAGACCCTTGACATATGCAACCTTCTGGAAAGTAACTTTGCCAGCATGCATCTTCCCACAGCCTTTAGTTCTTCCATGGGAGTTGTCACCAAATGTTACTTTAGGACCTTCATCTTCTTGGAAATCACTAAGAAGTCCTTTTCACCCAGTCATGTGCCTTGAACATCCACTATCCAAGTACCATTTACTTGAACCCTGCACATGATATAAAAACTAAACACATTAGTTTTGTTTGGGAACCCACTTCTTGGTGGGTTCAGATGATGAGCACTTAGCATCTTCATCTTGTTGAACTGACTGTTCAGCTTGAGCAGGAGCTGAGTCCTGTGTAGGCTGATCAGCCTGTTCTTGTTCAGGCCTTGAGATTTGAACATCATAGTCCTTAGCCTCATGACCTCAACTTTTGCACTTGTAGCATCTCCTTCTTCCAATGATTACAGGAGGTATAGTGTCTAATAATCCTTGTGAGAACTTGCTCTCAGTCTTAGGATTATTTGTAGTGGATAACTTTTCAACTTTCTTTGCAAGTTGATTCACTTGATGCTCACTGACTTTGGACTTACCTTTGTCAGATCTTTGTTTGTGTATCCTTTTGATTAGAAGCTTGACCAACAAACTTCTTTTCCATGACTTTAGACTTACCTTTGTCATGCTTTCTGGACTCACCATTTTCAACAGGTTTGGACTTACCACTGTTGATCTCCTTGGACTTACCAAGATCCATAACTTTGGACTTACCATTGTCTTTCTATTCTTGTAACTTCTCTCTGAGCCAGATAGAGAATATTGTCTTCTGAAAGGATTTGGGTTAAGCCTTTCTATGACTGAAGTTCTTTGAATAGGCTGAGTGCCTAATCTGTCCAACACAGACTTACCATGCCGTTTGGATGTTGAGCACTCATTACCATGATCTTTGGCCTTTACAAACATATTGTATTTAAGGTTTTGACCATGTTTCTTCTCTTAGGGTGACTTCTGACACTCAATCAGTTATCTATCCTCCTCAGAGTCTATACTTGCTATCTCATCCTCATCAGCTGCATAGGCTCCGGATTGATAGTCACCTCCAAGTACAGCTTGTACCTATTTAGGAATTTGTTGGTTGATGCACTTCTCAGCAAGCCTTGATGACTTACACCAAGATTCAGTGACCTTTTGAAGTTGGCCAACTTTGTTTTTGGCTTCCTGAAGTTCTTTACTTAGAAGTTTATTAATGTGTCTTTGACATTCAAGATCACACTGTGCTTTCTTACCAACATCAATGAGAGATTGATTTTCCTTAATCTCATTCTTCAGTTTAGCTATCTCAGCTTTGAGGTCCTTTTAAGACTTAAGGCCGGTCTTGAAATCATTTAACAAATAATCAAAGGCAAGACCCTTTTCTTCATCAGTGTAAGAGTTGAAATTACTAACCTTATACATGGAAGCAGGATTCCAATCACTAAGCTTGCTGTTTTCCTCAGCTTCCTTCATGTCAGCTTCAAAAGTTGACTCGGACAAACCATAATCAACTTCATCAATTTCAAACTCTTCATCTTCTTGAGCCATTAGACAAATATCATAATCTGAGGTAGATGATTCTGTATCCCAGGTTTCAGCGTAAAGTCCTTTGTCTTCTGGCTTTGCTTTCTTGAGCTGAGTGTATTTCTTTTTATACTTATAAGCCCTCTAAGCATTCTTATCAGCAATTGATGCTCATTCTTCCTTCTTTAATATGCACTCAGCAGCAATATGTCCCTTCTTCTGACAGTTGAAGCACACAGCCTTCTTGGGATCAAAGAAACTCTTCCCTTTGCCCTTGTCAGATCTTCCTCTTCCCCGTTGAGCTCTTCTCAAACATCTGGCTAACATGACCATCTGCTCAGTGATAGTCTGAACATCATCAGTATCACCTGAGTCTGAGTGGTCAGCTTGAGATTCTGACTCAGTCTTAGATTCAACAACCAAGGCCTTGAACCTTTCTTCTTTTTCTGTGCAACTAATGCAATATTTGCTTTATCCAAAGAATCCTTAAGTTGTTGTTGAGAAGTTCTCTTGTGCTCTGTGATCTGTTCATGATTGAGCAAGAACCTGTAGATGGACTGTAGGTTATACATATGTAGTGTTCCTCCAGCCCTCAATGTTGTGGTTACTTCATTGAACCTTTCTGGTAACACATCCAGAAATTTCAGCACAAGTTCAGCTTCATCTTTCTTAACACCCACAGTTAGCAGGTCATTTATCAAGCAGTGAAACCTTGTGAACAAATCAGACAAGGTTTCATTCTTCTTCGAAAAGAAGTTTTCATAAGATCTATTCAGATGACTCTTCTTTTGCTGTTTGACCAGATCAGTGCCCTCATATGTAATACTTAATGTATCCCATATCTCTTTTGCAGTTTGACACCTAGTCACTGTATGCAAGATCTCGTTGGTCAGGGCATTTGCCAAAACACTCTTTGCCTTGTCATCCAGATTGAACAGTTTCCAGTCTTCATCTGTCCAGGATGCAACTGGCTTCTTTACTTCTTATTCACTTCTGTCTGTTTTATCCGCGGACGTATCACTGACAACATCAGAAATTTTGGGGATGATTGGTCCTTTAGTGATGACATCGGACATACGATTGTCAATGGACTTGAGGAAAAGCATGGCTCTGAATTTCCACATAAGATAATCAGATCCATCAAAGATGGGACAGCCCTTGGCAGACATCTGAGGAAAGTTTGATGAATTGTTGCTTGTAGACATTGCGAACTTTCTCAGAATCTTGAACTTTCAACGTATGAAATTGTTCAGCGTGCTCTCATACCAGTTGTTAGTCCCTTGGTGAGAATAACAACAAGCAACAGATCTGTAGAAGAGGGGTTGAATACACTTTCTGCGGAAATTGAACAAATCAAAATAAAGTGTTACACATAGTAAATCAAACCACAGTCGAATGCTTTGCTTTTCATTAATAAGAAGATGATTACAGACTCTATCAAGTAAGCAACACTTGATATGTAAACACCTAATATAAATCTCTCAATCTTTCAAACTTTGCTATCTATAATCAACTTATGATTATAGATATTGGACGACTCTCTAAACAGGATTTAATCATAGATTGAAAACTTACCAATTTCACAACTAATGTGAATATTCGAACAAACGAATAACTTGGCAATCTGTGAGTATCTTGATCACAATGAACTGACAAACAGTGAATCAAGACTCGTAACACATACGATCAATGTTGAGGTGAAAACTGAGTTTGGCTCTGTAACTCATTGAGTAGTTGTACCTCAAAACTTATCAGGAGATAAGTATTTATAATCGTGTTCCTACGGATCCTAACAAACTAGAACTAATCATAATTTTCTTAACTAACTAACGGATAACCCGGAATCTTGAATCTTGAATCTTCTTATCTTGAGTCTTCAATCTTCAATCTTGATTCTGGAATCTTCTTATCATTCCCGTAGATATAGAGAGATAAAATGAATTTAAAACATATTTAAATTCTCTTAAACTGACTTCTTACTCGGACTGAGTTACTCAGTTTGAAACTCATCAAGCTGAGTTCTTCGAGAACATACTCGAAAACCAATATGAACTAATATGTATATTAATTAACTCATCCTTAGAAGTCCCAAGAGTTAGCTAGAACTTATTTAGCAACTCTGTTGAGCTGACTCAATATATACGCTGAGTTACTCAGTTTGAAACACATTAGCCTGAAAGCTCAATATATATCTTAGGTAACATACACAGCTTATCACACATAGTGATAATCTTACTAAGATATAGTTTATGTTGATCGAACATATGCTCAGCTTATATTCAGCTTATGCTCAGTCTGAAACACTACAAGTGTTCAGTCTGATCAAGCCTCATAATTCTGTTAAAGTTATCTTTAGAACACATCTTACAAACTTAACTTTGACTCATCAAATCTTAACGGATGAGATCATTTTCCCAACAATTAACTTGGTAATTTCTCCCCTACGTAAGTTAAATTCATAACCTATGATTTCTGATTTATAACTAACTAGTTATAAATTCATTCTCCCGAATGTGGTTGCATTACATCTCAGATTATATGCCCTCACAAGTGGGACCCTTGAGTGTTCTATGACGTTGACATTAGTGTTCGCCGGCTATGCGCACAAATCTATCAATTATTAGGCATGATTTGCCATTTTCTTTTGTTGAATATGTAGGAATTAGGAGTATCTTTAACTATTTGGAACCACAAACACCTAAGTTTACTAGAAACACCACAAAGTCTCATATAAAAAGATATATAATAAAGAAATGACTAGACTTCGTGGTAAATTAATTGCATGTCCTAGTAGAATTAGTATAACATATGATGCATGGATATTGAAGTTTGACCGGACGTTATGTGGATAGTAATAGGGTTCTTCATAAGAAAATTTTAAAATTTTCTTCCTTTCCTCCTCCACGTAGTGGGATTGCAATAGCTAAAAAGATTACTAATTTAGTCACTGATTTGGGTATGGAAAAAAAGTTATTTTCTATCACATTAGATAATGCTTCTTCAAATGACTCTTGTGTTCACATACTCAAAACTAATTTCACATCAAAGAATCTTTTGGTACATGATGGTACTCTGTTTCATGTTCGATGTTGTGCACATATTTTCGATTTGATTGTGTACGATGATTTGAAAGAGATTGATGGTGCTATGACTAAAATTAGAGAATATGTGAAATACATTAAGTATTCTGAAGGAAGAAGAATTAAGTTCAAACGATGTGCTAAACAAACATCTATAGAGACTAAGAAAGGCTTACAACAAGATCTTCCTACCCGATGGAACTCGACATATAACATGCTTTCTAGTGTACTCTACTATTGTCGTGCTATATGTTACTTTAATTTGTGTGATACTAATTCTCAAGAGTGCCACACCCAAGAAGTATGGGATAGAGTTGATAAGATTTGTCAATTTCTCGAGGTTTTTTATTATGCAACACATTCTATTTCTGGGTCTCTTTATCCTACATCTAGTTTGTATTTCCCCCATCTGTTTTTGATTCAACTACATTTGATTGAGAAGAGTAGATGTTCCTTAAGTTCATTAAGTATTGGTCCAAATTCAATCTTATGTTAGCTATTGCGGTGGTATTTGAACCTAGATACAAGTACATACTTCTAGATTTGAGTTATAAAAAGTTTTATGGCCCGGATTCTCTTCAATTGAGAAGAGTCAAGAGCATGCTTTTTAGACTTTTTGATGAGTATGTGCAAACATCAACTACTTCGGACTTCTTTTCATGTTCATGAGATAGTAACGAGGTTCACTCCATGCAAGATAGTGAAAAAAGGCAGTATTCAATCAAAAAAAATTTAGGTATGTTTTTATTAAGCTCAAGTGTTCAACCATTATACTTTATATTTTTTTGACATATATTGTTCTTTAATTACTTGCATATATTATGATTATATTTCCTAAAAAACAGGAGTTTCAGCAATACCAGTCTACCGAGATTGATTGTAATACTCAAAAAAGTCAATTGGAAATGTATTTAGAGGAGCCAACCCTTGGTAGAACAACTTTAGTTGATGTGCCTGAGTTTTGGAAATCTCAACACTTTAAATATCCGAATCTTGTGAAATTAACAAGGGATGTTCTTTGTGTTCCTATCTCGACTGTTGCATCGGAATTGGCTTTTAGTCTTGGCGGTAGAATTCTTGAAACAGAAGTGAATACAGATGAACTCATAAGGAGTTTCAATGAGGAAATAAATTTAACCGTTAATGAGGTCACGCATTCAAATACGTGGTGAGAAGCTGAGAATTGTTTAAAGGAATGTGTTATTTTGTTATTTTTTTTTTATTTGAAATATGCCAATTATGTCTTTTCATATTTTCCTACTTATATTTCTCTGTATGTCATTTTTAATTAGATATGATGATGCATCTCACAAACTAGCGGAGGTGGCAAGGTGTTTGAACTATGTAGGTGCAAAGCTTACATAGTTGATCTATTTTCTTTGATTTTTAATTGATTTTTTTTATTTTAATTGATACTAATATATATTAGGAAAAAAACATAGTTTTCAAACCTAGTCTACGCTTTTCCCCCATTATTGATCTATAACTAGGATTTTTTCACCCGTGCGTTGCAACGGGGATTTATAAATTTATATTTCACGAAATATTGATAAAAGCCCAAATGTAAAATCATTGCATTTAGAAGGATTCGAGTGACTTAAAGTCATATACCTTATTTAGTTTTACTTAAATAGGTGAAAATCTTACACAACTAAAAACAACTCATGAATAATTTTCTTAATGGAATTTTTCAAGTTCAAAGTAGAATGAACATTTCTTATTACTTTGAACGAATCATGTTTTTAGAAAAGCAAAAAGTTACAATAAGAATATGTTCTTAATAAAGAAAGTATATCTTGTATAACTATATTAGTTCTTACACTAATTACTTCTTTTGTAGTCTATATTTAAGTTGAGGGTTATTATGAAAAGTTACAAAAGGTGTGGGTGTTGATATAAAATAGAAACCAAATAAATATAAGAAAAAGAAACACGAAGGAGAATAGAAGTCACACCATGGGCCCCAAAGTCATTTGACTTAACCAATCCATCTATTAGTTTGAGCGTTTAAATATAAATAATGTAATAACCATTGTATATAACGACTAAAGTTTTTCCTGGTTATTGTATAGTATATATAATGCTTGGAAACACCAACAACGGCTCCTCCTTCTTCTCTGACGTACATCACCGTCGCCGCCCGCCACACCCTTTCTTACCTAAGCGCTACTGCCACCATCACCGGTGTCCGACTAGTCACAGGCTTCAACACTTATCTCCAAAGCATCTGCTGATTTGTGAATATTTGATTAAATCGAGTGACGAACAACCAACGATTTGGGATACAAAGATGAACACTGATTTACTGAAGCAGATTTGCGCTTTGGGTTAATACACTATTTTTCAATGTACTACGTTGTCGTCTTCTTTGTCACCTCTCCGTCTCTGGCCACCACTCCAGTCACAAATTCCGGCCACCAAAGTCAACCCAAATTAACCTATTGTTACAATGACTCACACGCAGGCCCACCACCACCTAGACAAAAATCGTCTTCTTTGCACACACTAAACCCTAGATCCAAACAATTCTAAACAAAATCCGGCGATATCACCACCATCACCAAGCTGCAACCAACTCATGTTCATCAAACACGTATAGACTCACCGAAATCAAAACCGTAATCAAGATTCATCAGACCCTTCTGCCACAATCAAGTTCGGTCATACAACAGTGTAACACCAAACAAGTTCATCGCACACCCCCTATTGATTTCAAGAACCTAATCAAAGTCTACCAGACCCCTAATCGGACAAAGATATACACATAAATTCATCAAAATAAAAAAGAAAGGAGTATAAGTGGAGAAAAGTAAAGTAGTAGTGATAGAAATAAAACCTTAATCGTACCACTAGTTCTTAAGAAAACCTGTTTCTTAAAACCTGAAAGACACTAGCATTTCCGACGAAAATCTTTATTAAGAAACCCATTTGCAGAAATTCTTAATCGGCTACATGTTCTTGGATCTTTCATCGTTGGTGATGTTGAGCAAAATAACAATGGTGGTGTTGCTAGCGTTTATGGGTGGTTGTCTGCCGGAGTTCACGATTGTCGGCCGGAGTTCACAGTGGTGGTGGTGCCGGCGTTTAGCGGTGGCTGTCGAGGGATGGGAGGCGTCCCAGGGGTGAATAGGAGAGGGGTTGAGATTGAGGAGAGAGAATGTATTTTTTTAGTAATTACAACAGTACTTAATCCCGTTAGAGCGGGGTATGTGGGAGGTATAATGTAGACAATCATACCTTTACCCGTAGATAGAGAGATTGATTTCTGAAAAAGATCTATGCCAGTGTGAAAAAAAGCACTTAAAAAGAAAAATAGAAAAAGTATAATAAATAAAATAAATAAAATAAGAAAAAAATGCGACTTAATATAATAAAATAATAAAAAAATATTAATTAAAATAAATCAATCCAAAAAAAATGAAAAAAAATAAAAAGATATAAAATAAATTCAACACCTTGGAAGAAGGGAAATACTACCCTTAAAAAATCCTAAAACTTTACAAGTGGTAGTTAAAAAAGTTAGTAAAAAATATAAAAGACAACTCAACGCTTATTCTAAGCCCTAAACTACAGCTACCAGCATTGTAACTACTTAACCCTGGATTTTAATCCTTCGTCACCATAAAACCTTATCTGAGATCATGTCTTCGGAGAGTTAAAGCTCCTGCAAATCCATTTTGACTCTATCTTCCCATCTCAGGTAAGGACGACCACGCCTCCTAGTGCCTTCAACTAAAATCGAATCGGCTCTTCTAACAGGTGCTGTTGGTTGCCTCCTTTTAATGTGGCCAAACCACTGTAGTCTTCCTTCTCTCAACTTGCTAACAATAGACATTACTCCTAATGCATTTCTAAAAACACCAATCGGAATTTTATCTAACAAAGTCTTCCCACAAGTCCATCCAAACATCTTCATCTCTGACACTTCCATTTTCTCTGTATGAGTGTATCTATGTTTCCCTAAATCAAATTTAATATGTAAAATTGTTTTTTGCAAAAAAGGATAATTTTCACTGTTCATTTCCCTGGTAATTATTATTAGAGTTAATTACAAAGATGGTCCCTGTGGTTTACGCTGAATTTCACATTTAGTTATTTAAAATCGAAAATTACACTGGTAGTCCTTATGGTTAACGTTTTGTTTCACTTTTAGTCCTTTAGACTAACTGATGTTAAAGTTGACCGTTAGTCAAAGGATAAAGTAAGGGTATTCTGGTAAATTTTCATCTTATCCTTGTTACCAAACACACATTTTCATTATTCATTAATTAAAAATAATAAAATAATACAAACACACATTTTTATTCATTAATTAAAAATACAAAAAAAAAACCCAAATTGTTCGTCAGAACAAGAACAACAGCAAGATGAAGACGATACACAAACATTTATTGAATACATAACAGATTAGCAGATGAATTCGTATGGATCCCTAAACCAAAATCTTGTGAAACATTAAGAAAGAATCATAACCACATATCGTATGGATCCAAATCTGAATCTAAATAAACGAAAAATCATATTTGGGATCTATGAAAACAAGAAGCAACTCTAATCGATTAACATCTAAACCCTAAACTTACCTGTTAATTTAAATCCATAATCAGATCTGAAACTCCTAATCGACCTTCAATCGAAACCCCTAATCGACCTTCAATTATCGACCACCAACTGACCTGCTTAAGTATATCCATAACAAGATCGAACGACGGCGGCGTTTGTGACTCCAAGCTTGGCGGCGGATGCTGGTTTTGTGACTCCAAGGTCGGCGCGAGCGGTGGTGATAAAGACGGTGATGCTTCAATGGTGGTCGCGGTGGTTATATAGCGGTGGTTAGATGGCCGTGTTGATGGTCAGATGGCGACGGGGTATGCGAAGGTTTGTTCAGATTGTGGAGGTGTTTAAAGATTAGGGGCCACGATGGTAGAGGTGTTTGAAGATCGGAGAAGATAGGTGGTTGTGGGGAGGGAATTAAATGGATGGTGGTGTTATAGAGAGAGAGAGAGAGAGAGAGAGAGAGAGAGAGAGAGATTGAAGCTTAGATCGGAGTTTAGGTTTAGTTGGTAGAGAATATTGGTGTTTGGTAATAGGGATTAAAAATAACCTTTACATAAATATGTTTGGAAATTATTATAATACATAAAACTTGTTTGGAAACGAGGATAAGGATGAAAATGACGAAAATACCTCTTGACTAACAGTCAAAGATAACATCAGTTAGTCTAAAGGACTAAAAGTGAAACAAAACGTTAAAATTTTCGATTTTAAGGGACTAAATGTGAAATTCAGCACAAAACACATGAACCATCTTTGTAATTAACTCTTATTATTATTACATATAATATAATAATATATGTTTACCATCTGATTGTATCTGCTGCGATTAGGTTATTTTGACCCATTAATTATAAATACTTGAATTAGGTTGTATGTTTAATCTAACGGTCAATAGAGGCAACCAACAAGAAGCTTTTCACAATATGTAGTGAGGCAATCAGGTCAGAAGGGCCCAAAGTTCATATTCATACACTTCTTATTTATAAATTTTTTGAAAAAAAGGTAGGAAAAATGTTGGCGGGTTGATTGACCCAACCCGTTTTAAATTGTATGGAGAAGTACCCGTTTGAAATGAACCGATTACTTGATTAAATTGTTAATAGTAACACATTACACAAAATTACATTTGCTTATATGAAAATAACTTCATTGCACATTAAAAGATCTCACGTACAAACCACCAGCATAAGGTACAAGCTTAAATAGCAAGAAACTCAAATGGACAATCCTATGGCCCATATTAGTCCACACATGGCTACCTACTAAGGTGGCGTTTGGTTTGTGATATTTTGTTTTCATGGGAATGAGATTTGAAATCCTTAAAAATCATGTGTTTGGTTTGCATAATGGACATGAGATTCAAATTTCCAGGATTCTAAAGAATCCCACATATGAAGGATTTTTCAATCCCTCCACCCCGCATGGTATTTTGAAATCCCAAGTCTGAAGCATTTACACCGACGACCTCTCCGGCAACCCCTTTGCCTTCACCACAGAAACCTAGCCGCCGCCTGTAACCCGTCGTCGTTCTTTGTAACTCCGCGGACCCCTCCGGCGACCCTTCGTCGTTCTCCGTCACCTGTAACCCGTCGAAATCCCTAGCCATGAAGAAAACCCGTCGCCGTTTGCCTTCGTCGTTCGCTGCAACCCTAATCAACAGAAACCATTCGCCGTTCTCTGTAACCCTAGCCACGAAGAAAACCCTAGCCGTCGCCACGTTCGCCGGTGCAACCCTCTGTCATCCCCGTCGTTTGCAAATCTGGGAGCAGTGAGCTAGGGTGAGGTGGTGGCCGGCGTTCGCAGAGAAGGGTGGCGGTGAGGTGGTGACCGGCGTTCGCAGAGATGGCCGGCGGTTTGGTGGTGACCGACGGTTTGGTGGTGGGGTTGTGTTGGTGTCTTGGATGGATGATGAGGTGAACCAAACAAAGGATTGGGATTTTAAATCCCAGCAAATACAAATCACACCAAATCCCAATCCTACTATAAATCTCATTCCTTCCAAAATTAATATTTTAACCAAACGCCCCCTAAGTTGTCATTCATCATCCACATGCTTCATTTGCAGATCACACTTCGTTTGTTCTTCAAGCTCCAAGCCACATAGACTCCCATATGTGTCACATGGAGACCAATGCATCTCAACCATTCAACATTTCACCCGCTGATACATATAGCAGATCTAGGTAATCTTCCTTTTTAATTTGCACATCTTTCCTTGTTGATTCATGCTCGTGCCCATCAGGGAATTTTAATATGCTTCCATCAAAACATACTTGTTAGTCACAACACATGCACTACCGCCATCACCCTCTGAATAGACCCATTTCCTTTACTTCCCGCATTTTATACATACCAGAATTACACCACATACTTAGTATCGGACACACTAGTACCACGCTGCCCTTGTTCTTCCATCGCACACGTGTCACATAATCAGTTGTTTTGCTTCTCTAGGTCCCTGCTTTCTTTACCTGCACACAATACAAGTGCACCCTGCTCATCTACTGCCCAAAAGCACCTTTGGCCTGTCCTCAGAGACTGTTAATCGCCCCCCAATCCACCCCAAGAAACCACCAGCAGTGCTTATTAACACTCACAAGAAAGGGAAATAAACACTGACCGGTCAATAAGACAGTTAATCGCCCCCCAATCCCATTTATGTCTCGTATATCTACGTAAAAAGGTTAAGTCTCCAATAATTAATTGTGATGTAAAGTTAAGTAATATTGTTGTGCTTGATGATTTTGAATCCAAAATAGATGATTATGAGCTATTCGTCTCCCTGCAATAAGCTTCGTTGCATTCCACAAAATCTTGAGAACTTTTAGTTACCATGCTCTTGAGTAAGTCTTAATGGTGTTCTTTTTCTTATAGCAACTAGTGCTTTTTTTTTCTTTTTCATCACAATCATATTATGAATGTTACGAGATGCTAATTTTATCAAATTTTACTTTTATTCGGAGAGGACAATAAATCAGTTTTGGGTTCTTTTAACATCCTCTAATTATGCTTAGCTATTGTTTACTATGACTTTAATGTTTAGATGTTTCAATCCACTCTTCAAATTCAAATTCTTTGAGCCTTATTTTAGCTTAAAGTTTAAAAAAGTGTTGTACAATTTCCCAATAGCATATCGCTACTCATGCAACCAAAATAAACCAAACAAGTTATTTCTCAGTGGTACGAAGAGAAATCCATTTTTGGTTATAAACATATTTAATACGTTTTGTGTTGATTTACGGTAATTTACTATCTTATTATTACTATTATTAATCTTTTTTTAATCAACTCGTATTATATATGGGTCTCTAACCTAGTATAATATAAAATCAAATAAGAATTAAAAGATAGGAAAGAGACAAAGGATTGATCGGAAACAATGATAAAAGATGAAAAGACTAAATAGCACTGACTAATTTAATTATCAAAGTTAAAAGGATCAATATTAAAGACAACCATATTAACTATTTATATAATCAACTCCAATTATATTTTCTAGTATAACTAAAAAAATTAATTTGAATAAAATTTATTATATGATCTTATTTCTTTATTAATAAATTAATTTTAATTATTATAATCTTGACCATCCATTTCAATATATATTGAAATCCAATTTAATTTTGACTTTAATTATAATCCAAGTTTATATAGATAATATCATATGCGCCTCCTTAAGCATTAAAATATCGTATTTATCCACTCTTATTAACAAATCATATTTTCTCTTTATAATATTTCAAAATATCATATTTAACTAAATTTTTAGTTTAAATCATTTTAGAAATTTTCTAAATATTTTAAATTCTTTTAAACTTTAACCATTTTTATAATATTATTGCCCTTAATTGTAACAATAATGATCAATGAATTGTACAAGAAATACAACCACGTCTCTTAGTATCATGGAAACCCGACTTTGCTTTTGTCATGTGTGACCTCACTCTTTTGTTGACGCTTTCACCCTTGTTTCGAGTGATGACGTCAGTCATTATTTAATTTCTCGACTTATTTCATATCTTACGTATTTAATATCTTTTTATTAATGTTTAATATTTATCATCTTTCAAACCAACCCGTATATCACACGAGTATTTAATCTAGTTGATATTAATAAAAGACTAATACTTGATTTAACTTAACATTTTATTTCGTTAAACTAAAATCATAACTATTTATTCGGTTAAAACTAAAAGTTCAACTTTTACTTTAAATAATCAAAATTAAAATTCAGTTTTAAATATAGATCATTTTAAGTTATACTAAATGATTTCTCATTCAAATTTCTTATCTAATACATTTATTTGGAACAAATATATATTAAACCTTATGTTACATCAATAATAAGATATTATACACATTTTAAATATTTTCATATCTATACTTATTATATATACTACAAATCTTATCATAATTAAATTTATATCCCTTTTAAAGTTGTCATCATTTACTTATTATATCGACCGAAATTAATATAAATTTTTTAATTTTTAAGAAGGTCAAATTACGCGAAAATACAACAAACTATGTCAATATTGTCATTATATGCACCAAACTTTATTTTTTAACATAAAACTATAACCAACTTACAATTTGGATTCATTGTGTAGTAGGTGACTTGATTAGTAAGTTACATGTTTTTTACATGAATTTTGATTTTTTTTAATTAACAAATTCGTATCTTCTTGGTGTTCTTCAAGGTTCATCCTTATGTTCTTTATTTTTAAAGCAAAAACATAAATAATATCTTGAAATATTAAACCATAAAGTTAAGTGGGGATGAAATTAGATGAATATGAACCAAAATCAAATCCGGAACAAATAAAGATGAATATGAACTAGATGACGATAAGCATATAAAACCATATGAGAAGATGCAATTAAATTCAAACCAAATTCACCACCACTGTCCGACTTCATATCTGAAACCTCAGATCCACCACCGTCGACTTCAAACTCACCATCACCGTCGCCTTGAAACTCACCACCACCGTCGACTTCAGATTCGAAGCATTCTGTTTTTTTTTTCAAACCATCGTCGTTGCTTCAAACAACCACAACCACCATCACCTTCCAGAACCGATGCCGCCATCGCCTTGTGATTAGGGTTTCTTGTGTCATCTTCAAATAACCGCCGCCGTCCCCTTGAGATCTGCAGCTCATCTTCGATTTTGAAAGTATTGTGACTTGTTAGTTAGGTTTTTTGTTGGAATCTGAAAGAACCATTCATTAGGATTTGTTTTTGTTTGAATATGAAAGAACCATTCATTAGGATTTGTTTCTTCCATATTTGCTCAAAACTTTTCATCATCTGTCCGTTTAACCTAAAAACCAATAATTTAAAATAGTATATATATATATATATATATATATGTATATATATATATATATATATATATGTATATATATATATATATGTATATATATATATATATATATATGTATATATATATATATATATATATATATATATATATTGCATCAACATAGAACCCTATGTTAAACAAAACCCAAATAACCAATCTGGACCATTTGATCATCAAAATCATTGGATGAGATTTAATGATGGCAAAACTGTAATTATTATGTATTAATATAGGAAGAACATGGAAAATCCCCCCCCCCAACAACCCACGATTTTAAAAGAAAAACACAAAAACTTTAAATTGTCATAACTTTTTAAGTTTTGTGAATTCAAACAAAAAAATTATACCAATCTTTTAGTTTATTAATCCTTTTTCAAACAAGATCACTCTTCCCATATTTTTCTAATTTTTTTTTGAAAATGAAAACTTTGTTTGCATTTTGGGCAGCATGTAGTGTTCTATACGGATTTTGCATTTTGGGTTTAAATGTGTAATTTTGCATTTTGGACTGCATTTTCATTGAGTCATGTTCGATTTTCATTTTGCATTTTCATAATTTTTGTATTTTGGAAGCATCTAGATGACTTGCATGTTTATATTTTGCATTTTTCGTTTTTTTGCCTTTTGCATTTAGGTTCTACGGATTTTGCATTTTGGGTTTGAATGTGTAATTTTTGCATTTTGGCTTTATTTTTCATTGAATCATTTTTGGGTTTTCATTTTGCATTTCATAATTTTGCATTTTGGAAGCATCTGGAAGACCTGCATGTTCATATTTTGTATTTTTCGATTTTTTGCATTTTGCATTTAGAATAAACCCAGCTCAAAATGCAAATTTTGCATTTCAAAAAAAATTGGAGGGAATCGTTGAGTTTTTTTTTGTTTTCTATTTTTGTCCTTAAACAATGTGTCACGTGTCATCACCAGGGGGGTTCTTTAGGTTCTATGTTTAAGAAAGGTTCTTTATATAACCTTACCCTATATATTGTTGGTCCCGAATGGATACAACAACAACAAATGTTTGTAGAAGGGGGGGGGGGGTTGAATACAAACTTTAGCTTTTTAAAATTTAAGAGACACACGGTTTACTTTTATATAATTCTTATTGATATGAATCAAGAATTACATGAACAAGATTTGTAAAATCTAAGTTCAATAAAAGGTGGCAACTAAACTGTCTAACACATAGACAAATCTAATCTTAAACAACTTATGTCTAAGATGTTCAACACATGAACAAGTTTGTTTACACTGAAAAATAAATGCTAAATTTTCTATTCTCTCAACTAATGAGATACTAGTGTTCAATAGATTTATTCGATACTTTGCATGTTTCCATGCATAAGTATATATAAGCAAGGTGATATTCGGTTGATGGAGTGGAGAAGGAGACAAAAGTACTTGGTTTAATAATATTATAATAGATAAAGTTAGTGGGTGAAAAGCAAATTCACTTTATACAGGAAGTGTGTAAAGTGAATGTACTTTTCAGTAAGGTAAATCCCACTATCTATTATTATATTATTAAAGTACTACCTTTTTGTCTAGGAGAGTAAACTTCTCTTTCCATGCTTGTACTTTAATCAACACCATGCTTCTTGAAGACTTGACTTAACCAAGTATGGAGTTGCAAGCCATACTTAGTTCTTGAAGCACATCTTCGAGATCTTCTCTTCTAAAGTATCTATCACCTTTTCCAGAGGATCAAGATCAATCCTTTTTGTCTCTTTGCAGATCCAAAAAGTGCTTAGTACTTTTACAAAGATAGATCTAAAGGCATAATAGAACAACACATGTTCTTCCTTTGACTTAAGAAAATATTACAATGAAAAACTATTAACTGAGATACTGTATAATGACTCAGCTAATAGACACTGAACTGCAAACATATTTTTGCTTAGCTAAGGATAAATGTTAAAGACTCAGCTACTAGAATCTGCTTATCTGATCATAATTGATCAGCTAATAATATATACTAGAGTGATACTACATAAGCTAATCAACTTTTATGATCAGTAAATCCCAAGGGCTCAGCTGATCATTGGGAGTGATAAGCTTACAAAGAAAAGATTAGATAAGTAAAGGATAACTTATCTGAGGGATGAGAGGCATCAGCTGATCTGAGTGATTGACTTAGTTAATCCGCTGACTGCTCAGCTGATCTTGAAAGAACACTCAGCTGATGGTTTTGGACAATCAGCTGATGCTTTGTAGATGCTCAGCTGATGCTTCTTGACTTGTCTTTTCTTCTTGGCTAATCTTCCTGAAGCTGGTCCTTTGGCTGATACTCAGTGTTCAGCTGATACTTTTGTTCTTCAGCTGACATTACTTACTTAGGAATTTCTTCAAGTCTAATATGAAAAACAACACATGTTTTTCATTGATCCAAGTACACAACTGAATATATGGTTTTGTTAGCATCAAATCCTATTTTAAATAATAGACAGGTTTGATTATGGTTTGATATCTCTATCTCCCCAACAATCTCCCCCTATTTGATGATGACAAAACCTTAACTTGTTTAAGAAAAATCAGTTTGACTTGGATTTGTAAAGATAAAACTTTTAAGTTTTAAGTTCAGTTTGGTTACCTAGCTATCTATTTTTTGTTACTCTTTAAAATATGTTCCCTTGATATTCTGTTTTTGGGAATCTTTTGATTTATGAAGTACCATTTTTCTGTTTTTGTGGTATCTTTTCTATCATTTTTCTGTTTTTAGGATTTTTAGATTTTCTATATTTACACTATGTGAGCTATCTACTTAAAACCATTTATACTATCAGTTTAGCTAAGTAGTCCATGATCAAAAGTTTAAGCTGGGTTACAAGAACAAGGAATTACAAGAGTTTGTACAGAGCAACTATAACATAAGTTATACTAAGTTACAGAATTTAAACTATTCTAGGAAATTGAGATTACAGCTAATCTAGTTATGAAGTTTCAGTTGCTTTCCCACTAAGGTTCTTCTTTGACTTCCATGGTTCTGATCTGTGGATTTGCAGCCAGAATCTGTTCAGCTCTTGATCTTAGTAGTTGTTCAAAGTAATCACTTCCTGTTAGATCTCTTGTAGATAGCACATCATGAAATATGAGTTCTCTTTGAGCTGTTCTTATCTCTGATTCTCTTAGAAACCTCCAATCACCAGCTCAGCTCTGTTCATGAAGAACATTCCTCTTTCAGGCTCTGTTACGTATCTGAACATTTCAGGATTGGTATTGGGAGGAAGAGCAGTGTTTAGGTTCTCAAAAGCAGTTAGATAGGGGTGATCAGGATTGAGTACTATCTGTTCAGGAGTAACAAAGGCTTTTGAAGTTTTCTTGAAAGCATCCTCTATTATTTGAATATGTCCAACAAACTGATCATAAGTGAATACTCTGTGGCATACTGTATGCCTAATCCAGTAATCAAAATGTCTTATGAACTTGAGAGCAACTTCACTTTTGGACTTTAGGAGATGGTACATGATCTCAATCATTTCAAAGAAGGAGAACAGCTTACAGTGATCTTGATGAGCATCTTCATATGTACTATACTCATCCCTTCTTACACCTCTAATATAAGGATCATTTTATTTACCTTTGTATGGAGTGACCCTTGAGATGATGTTTTCATTATCTCTCTCCATCAGTCTTTCTTTGTTGTTCCAGAACTCCTTAGATTGCCTTCCAGTTGGCTTAGTAGTTTTTGCAAAGTAAATGTTGAGAAGATCTTGGATGGCTTCTTTGTGAGTTCTTCCTCTTTTAGGAGCTTTCTTGACATGAGGGTCTTCTTGATTTTGTGATGCCTGAACTTGAGGATCTTGAGAGGATAGCATAAGCAATTCTTCTTTTCGTATCACTCTAAGTTCTTCATCAGTGGCACCAATGATTGCAGCAAGATCTTCTGGAGTGGTAAAGTCATGGTGTCTTTCCTTGGCTTTGAGTATATCTTTAATTGAGGTACTATGTGCTGCAGCCAGTTCACTTAACTCCTTAAGATCATCTTCATCTCTTTGAAGTTCTTTATCTCTTTGAAGTTCTTCTTCAATCTCCTCAGCAGACATAACTTTCTTTCCTTTTCTCTATGAGGTACTGCTGGGAGTTGTAGGACTTTGTTTCACAGGAGAGGAAGCTTGGACTGATGGAGCCCTTGAAGATGATCTCTGCTTTTTCATCTTGAGCAAAGTGGACAAAGGCATGTCATCTTCATCATCATCATCATCTGAAACCTTTGAAGGAACTTTGATTGGGGCACATGATTCACCTTGCCTTGACTTCTTTGCACTCTTCCTTCTAGCCTTTTGTATAAGCCTTCTTTTAGGCCTCTGCTCATCTTGAGCAGGATGCTCCCCCTCAGCAGTTGATTATCTTTGAATTTCTGCTTCATTGAGGGCTGCTGCTTCTGTTCCTGCCTTATCAGCTTCTACCTCATTAGTATATGCATCAAAAGCTGCTTGAATGGTAGCTAGAGATGGTTCTCTTGAGGAGTCTGACTTCTCCTCCTTTTTGTCATCATCAAAGGTAGGGAAGTGGACGGAAGGCTTAGCAGGAGCATCAGGAGTGAATGTAGAGAAGGGAAATGGGGAGGGAGTAGAAGAGAAAGGTAGAATGGTTGAGGTTGAAGGAGAGGCTCTTTGGTGTGAGGGCATGGGTGGGAAGGATGGATGAAAGGTAGAGGTGAGTGGTCTAAGCCTGTTGATAGCATCAGTCACATTTGTAAACTCTTTAAGAGTATCCATGTGCTTTTTCTTGAATAGTGGCTTAGCTTGGTTACCTCATCATCTATATTTCCGAGGAGGGAAGGGACTCTGAGGATAGGGTCAGGGATAGTAACAGAGATGTTGGGAGAGGTTGGTTTAATTTTGTGGAGGTTTTTGAGAAGATTGGATATGGTTTGGTTTAGAGAGGAAATTGTTTGAGGAGAGATAATGGGAGAAGGGTTAGGAGCAGCACTAGAGGTTTAGTTTAAAAGTTGATCCAATTTGGAAAGAATTGGATTGAGATCAACCGGGGCAGGGGTGGGTTGGGGTTGGGATTGGGTAGCTTTTAGTGACTCAACTTCTTTGGTTAGAAGGGAAAGTTGAGATTCTGTTTTGGTTTGGAAGGTGTTGAAAGAATTTTGAAGACTATCCATCTTATGAAAGATGGACAGTAGGTGTTGAAGTATTTGAGGAGAAGGTTCAGTAGTGGTAGAGGGAGTGGGTGTAACTAGGGTTGATTGAGTTGAAAAGCCAATATCAGGAAGGGTGTGTGGTCCCTCACTTAGACTTTGGTGTAAAAGCCTAAGATCACTGGGAACAGAGAGTGTGCCCTGTACTAAGGATTGGTTTATACCACTAGTATTGACAGGCAGTGAAGTAGTGTGTGTAAGAAGTGAATCAATGGTAGGGACAAGAATGTGAGTTTGAGTTGGGGTTAAAATCAATTGGGTTTCCCTGAGTACATCAACAAGTTGTTGTGAGCTTGTTGAGGGAATAGGCAGACTCAATAGTGAAGGGGTTTGAACCTGACCAAACCACCATATGACTCAAACTGGTCAATCCTAGGTTTGATTCCACTGGTTCAATCCTAAAAGCGGAACTGGATTGAACACAACCCTCTAAACCCCTAAAGGGTTAGGATCTTTAAAACTTTAAATTGATCAACATAGTTTCTTACAAACAGTCCATAGAAAAGGTTGCAAGAAATATACCTGAACAAAACCTTTAGGGTTGCTAAAGATAGTCCACCACTACTGCACCTCCGATTGAACTGGCTGCTAGACCGCTCCTGGATCACCAAACCTTCAAACCGTGAAGACCCCTTGTGTGTATGCCTACGTCGATCAATACAAGGCCAAAAACCGAGAACACCTTGTGTTCTTCTTGGCTTGCGATCGTCGAGAGAGAGACCGAGAGAGAGAGAGAGAGAGTACGGTCGAGAGAGAGATCGACGCGAGGGAGTGTGAGATCGAGAGAGAGAGAGAGTGTTGTGGTGGCTAGGGTTAATCCCTTGTGTCTCTTTCAAATCCTTAAGGCTTAAGGATATTATATAGGGATTAACTTGCACCTAAGCCCGTTTAATTAAAAGCCCACTGGTTTTAATTAAACTTTCAATCTCTTCATCTTAACCCCCTGGACTTTACTAGTTAATTAATTAACTATTAATTAACTTAGTCCGTTAAATATTAAAACTTAATATTTAATTCTCCTTAAATAATAAATAACTGCTTATTATTTATTTCCTTTCTAATAATTAATACAAACTGATTAATTATTTATTTCTCTCTTTAATAATTAATCTAACTGATTAATTATATCCTCTTTCTCTTTAATAATTAATCTAACTGATTAATTATTTCCACACAGATTTATGGTGAAATCCAACTGTTCTGAATTGGGTGTGTAGCAGTGTGACTCTTTAGTCTCTTATAACATTGGATACAATATGCTCATTAATTATCTCTGCACATAATTCAACAGACTCCCACTTGTGCAAGATAAGTAACAGTTACTGCACATTGTTAGCCTAAGGAGGTCCCTAGCCAGACACTTAGGGTAACCAGGTTATAAGAACTCTTATACCTCAAAGTAACTTGTGATAAAACTTCATAAGCAACCTGCTTAGAAGTAACCTGTTATAAACTAACTGTTTACAAACTAAACTATCATAAACTCCCTGTTTATGAATGGGCACGCTTTTATATAGGTTTGTCCCTTGCAGCACGATATTTCAATTTTGAGCATGAGCATGGAAGAGGTCAACTCAGAGACTCAAAAATTTGTTCATGACGTACTTGATTTTGAAACTGCGTGATAAACGACAAAGAACAGATCAGTTCGTTTGGGCACGGCCGTGCACTTACCAGTTTCTCTTATCAGTCAAGGGGCCCGGAAATATCTCTTCTAAAAAGAAGGTGCAATTACCATCTTGCATATTTGCATTTGGCAACACGGCCCCCACTGAATCTAGACACGCCCCTTATGACCACCCTGTTACGGCGTGGCGTTAGAACGCGCTAAGAAGACAACAGTTACCGCATCCCAAACCAAATACCTCGGGCTTGAGGATAACCTATGTGATAAATACTTTTGACACGAATCCACGAAGTATTTTTCACGGTGGGTCAATCCAATATTCGTAACCCTAACGAATATCCGTAAATTTTGGTCCGCAAAAACCGTTCGCAGCTATATTCGATAAACTATCGAATCTACCCCAAAATTACGATGACTTTATAGCCCTATCATAATTCCCACCACGATAAGTAGTCACGGATAATGTTTTGAATAAACCTAGTTTATTCCTGGATAAACCAAAACGTACAAAATTGTGAAGAACAATGAAACTAATTTCTACACCCTTCCATATTCCTCCCTGGAATAAAGATGTATATTTCTACCATTTCACTGACTCGATTCACGGTGTTTATCTGAATTACTTATTATTTTACATTGTAACTTATCACGAATTACAAAGAAACTAATATGGTTATAAATCATAAAACACAAGACTAGTACTTTGAAGTACTCCTTCTTGGTTTTGGTAGAAATCATTCTTGCAACCTAAGAACACTTCTAGGCTTACTTATTTTATAAATTCCTTAAACTTGGAGAACTGGAAATAACTCCTTGTTTCTGATTTATAAAACAACCTCCCTGTAATTAAAACTTTAATTACATTTGTAGATGTAATAAATCTTACTAGATTTTATATCCCTTTTGAAATGATAAATCCTCTTACACCTACTTGTAAGAAACTTGAAATTAGATTCCCGGTGTATACCAACACTTATCTAATTTCATTACTAAGGATATTTGAGAACATCCTTTTTCATCATCTCTAACGTTAACCAACCAACAATATTATTAAGCTGACTTACTGAACATTTTAGAACGTATATAATTTCTATTTAAGTCATAACTGTTGGATTATGTGCAGAGATAATTAACGGGCATATTGTATCCAATGTTATAAGAGACTAAAGGGTCACACTGCTACACACCCAATTCAGAACAGTTGGATTTCACCATAAATCTGTGTGGAAATAATTAATCATTTAGATTAATTATTAAAGAGAAAGAGGAAATAATTAATCAGTTAGATTAATTATTAAAGAGATAAACGAATAATTAATCAGTAGTATTAATTATTGAGAGATATATAAATAATTATCCAGTTTGGATTAATTATTAGAAAGGAAATAAATAATAAATAGTTATTATTTAAAGGAAATTAAATATTAAGTTTTAATATTTAACGGACTAAGTTAATTAAATAGTTAACTAGTAAAGTCCAGGAGGTCAATATGAGAAGAGATGAAAGTTTAATTAAAACTAGTTGGGCTTTTAATTAAACGGGCTTAGGTACATCTAATCCTTATATATATCCTTAAGCCTTAAGGATTAAACATAAGTTAACAAGGATTAAAAGGAGAAAACCCTAGCCGCCACTCTCCCTCTCTCGATCTCGCCCTCCCTCACGGTCGATCTCTCTTTCGACCGTAGCTCTCTCTCTCTCTCGGTCTCTCTCTTTCATTGTCAAACAAGAGGAACACCTGAAGGGTGTTTGCGATCCTCGGTCGACACACACACATACACACTCTCGACTTTGAGTGTTGAAGTCTTGGTGATCCAGGAGCGGTCTAGCAACCAGTTCAATCGGAGGTGCATTAGTGGTGGACTTTCTTTAGCAATCCTAAAGGTTTTGTTCAGGTATATTTCTTGTAACCTTATCTATGGATTGTTTGTCAAGAAACTATGTTGATCATTTAAAGATTAAAGAATCTAACCCTTTTTGGGGTTTAGAGGGTTGTGTTTAATCTAGTTCCGCTTTTAGGATTGAACCAGTGGAATCAAACCCAGGTTTGACCAGTTTTGTCATAAGTGTTTTGGTCAGGTTCAAAACACTTCAGTGGTTTCAGAGCCTCGGCTCTATGATCCATAGTTTCTAGTTTTAATCTGTTTTTAGATTAAGGTTTTATTCTTGATTCTCTTTTTGTTCTTGGAAATTTCGAAAATCAAGAAGGTAGCAAAACAGTTTGTTTTGTTATCAGGTTTATCCTATTAATCAGAAAATTCAAACAGTTAGTTTGAATGGTTAAAAGGATCATTTTTGAAATAAGAATAAGATTGAATTAAGATTAAATTAAACAGTTTGTTTAATCGGTTAAACCTAGTTAATCTAATTTGTTGGTTTGTTTAATGGTTATATGATCTACTTCATCTTGTTTCTTTCTCCACAAGTTTTCGAAAACCATAAAGGATAAAAACAAGTTTTCTGTTTTTATCCAGTTCATAAAAGGTTTGATTTTAACCAGTTAGGTTTAAACCAGTTTTGCGTTTAAACGGTTAAAAAGGATAAAACCTTTTATCTAAAACTAGACTTCAACCAGTTTTGAACTTTTTGTTTAAAAAGGTTGAAATCAAGTTTTAGGGTAATTAGTTATTAATAAAACAAGTTTTTGTTAATATTAATAATTAATGTTTTTTTTTGGTTTTTGAATTAAATTCAGTTTTTAATCAGTATATTAAAACAATTAGTTTTAATAGGTTAAAAGGATTTAAAATATATTAATCGGAAAAACGGGGACCATCACCGTGCCGGGTAGTGGTTGTTAGCAGCGCTAGGGCCAGATGGGCCTCGCGGCGGTCTTTAGCGACGCTAAGAGCGAGGTGGGCTTCGGCCCAAGCATTTTTGGCCCAAGACAAGTTCGAGATCCAAGGGCTTTCGGCCCAGGTGGGTCTCGGCCCAAGGAGGATCTCGGACAAGTCGGTTCTCGGCCCAGGTGCGTCTCGGCCCAAGGAGGATCTCGGACAAGTCGGTTCTCGGCCCAGGTGGGTCTCGGCCCAAGGAGGATCTCGGACGAGTCGGTTCTCGGCCCAGGTGGGTCTCTGCCCAAGGAGGATCTCGGACGAGTCGGTTCTCGGCCTAAGAGGGTCTCGGCCCAATGGGTTACACGGGTTGACGGGAGATGTTGGCCCAAGATAGTTTTTCCAAATTAATACGAAAGGATTATTAATTTTAAGTTATAAAATTAATAAGATAATATATAAGCTAATGTTATATATATTTTAATTGTTTTAAGTTAAAATATATATTTTTTAGTTTTTATTTATTATGACTATTTTAGTTGTTTTAAATAAATTCTAAAAGGGGATAAAGTTTATATAATGGAAAAACAAATAAGATAGTATTTATTTGACCAAAGTTGTCGGTTATAAGTTTTTTGAAAAAACTGGTAAAAGAACACAACAAAGAGGCTTTCATTCAAGTTTTGAATAAGGCCAAGTTTTTCAAAGGATTATTGAAAAATTATATTGGTCAAATAAATTAGAATATCATAACTCTCATTTTGGTTAATAGGTATTAATCAAAAGGATAAATGAGAGAGTTTTAGACAGATCAGGTTGTGTGCTTAACAGCACAGTTTATTGTTTACTTTTATTATAACTGCGTGGTTGACTTTTATATATATTGTGCTTATATATAATTGCGTGGTTGTGATAGCTATAGTTTTGCCGACTTAGGACTTGTTTTTTCATTTCTTCTTTTATTTTGGTTTTGGGAAGGCCTGCGTGCCAATTACAATCCCTTTCTTATTTGTAATATTGTACTGGTTCGGGGAGGCCTGCGTGCCACTTACAACCCCATTCAATATTGTATTTGTAATAGACTAGTGTTAGTTTAATCCCTCCACCAAAATGGACTCGAAGAAGACAATCAAGAAAATGGTGTTCTATACGCGAAGCACGGACATTTCGGGGAGGTGTCAAGGTCAGTGGGAGCAACATGTCAAAAAAGGCGAATTCAAGTCACTTTGTCCTTAGGCTTGACCTTAGAATTCGTTGGCAAAATTATAGGGCTTTATTTGCTTACTCTTTTTATCTGCGTGGTTGTGATTTATTTACTGCTTTTCATATATATGGTATATATATACATGCGTGTGATGGTAAATAAAAGGAGTTTAATAACAGGTTGTTATTAAATAGTGAAAAATCACGTTCTATGACAAACTAGAATATGACTTCAGTCTGGTAGTCGTATTAATTAAATTTTTTATGAATTTAAAAGTTTTGTCAAGGTTATAAGTTTGGAACTTATAAAGGCCGTTTTGTGCACCTAGTTTAGGTACACATATAAATCGTATTTTTTTAAAACAGTTAGTTTTAAATGGTTTTTCAAAAACTGGAAAATTAAGTTTTTTAACTTAATTATAAAACCCAAGAAAAATCTTAGATCAGTGTGCTACCTACCTAATGGTACACCCTAACTGTTAAACGGTACTCGGGTTTCGGAAGTGCCCAAACCTTGGGCATTCGGGTTCAAACCATTGCGGGAAGGGGCATGAAAGGTTCTGCGATAATCGGGAGTCCCGGCCATAATTCATACTGTCTTAGGTGGTGCGATCTATTTTGGTGATAATCGGGAGTCCCGGCCCAAAAAGCACTAGAGTAGAGTTAAACATACTAGACTGGGTCTAAGTGCTCTACGAGGTTCTAGGAGTAGTATCAGTTAGGTACGATTGGTACAGAGTGTTACCTACCAGAAATAGCATGACTTGGCGGGAAGTGCCCAAACCTTGCGTCAAGTATGTGAAATATGGGTCCTAGGTCTAATATATATTGTTTATGGGTTTAATGATATATGTTGGAAAGTTTATTTGCAATTACTAATTAAACCAGGTTTTAATTTGTAGATGGCAACCAACGTTACCAATACAAATAACCTCTCACTCCGCTCTATCCTTGAGAAGGATAAGCTCACCGGGTCCAACTTTCTCACATGGGAGAGAAATCTCCGGATCGTGCTGAGGCACGAGAGAAAGTGGTATGTCCTAGAACAACCTCTAGGAAATCCCCCTGCCAGCAATGCCAGGGCAGAGGTCAGGGGGGCTTTTCAGAAGCGCTCCAATGACGCCTTGGATGTTAGCTGTCTCATGCTTGCAACTATGAGTCCAGAGTTGCAATCAAGCATGATGGAGACTCCTGCATATGACATGATCCGCCAGCTGAGGGACATGTTCCAGGAGCAAGCCCGCACTGAGCGTTATGATGCCACTAGGGCATTTAACTCATGCAAGATGGCTAAGGGGACCTCGGTCAGTGACCATGTCATGAAAATGAAAGGTTACATGGACCACCTAGAGAGACTTGGGCACCCAGTACCGTTGCAGCTAGAAACGGATACGATACTCAACTCGTTGTCAGATGACTATAAGCCTTTTATAGTCAACTACAACATGAACAACATGGAGAAATCCGTGGATGAGTTGCACTCAATGCTCAAGACCGCTGAGCAGAGTATCGGGACCAAGTCTAAGGACATTCTTATGGTGGGACATGGTGGACGTAAGAAGAGGAAGGGGCGCAACGGAAAGGGAAAGGGCAAGGCCCAGCCCAACCAGAATGCACCCAGAGCTAGTAACGACAACAAGGGCAAGAAGCCAAAGCCAAACAAGGAAATGACCGAGAATCGGTGCTTCAGGTGCGGCGAGGCCGGACATTGGAAACGAGATTGTCCGAAGGGTCACGTGGCAGGAGGCAAGTCTGGCTCCTCAGGTATTGCGTGATTAGCTTCTTTGTCACTTTCCTACTTGTAAAGTTTTACAAGTATTCTAAAATCTTGCAATCGTTTATTGCAGGAGGAGATGGAAAGTGATGCGGCCTAGCATAAAGAAATCCTACGTGCAGCTTACGAATATTATAATAATTTCTATTTCCTAGTTTATTAAACTTCTTTTAAAGTTTTTATGAACATGTTTTATCTTGTTTGGTTTTTTAAAACTTATGGTTATTAAGTTTATGGAAATTTAATTATTTGGTTCATATCCGTGCACGTGTTCTTATTATATGAATCATGATTGGTCCAGTTGTGACTAAAAGAGTGCCAATAAGTCAAGTCTTGACTTGATTGGTGATTCATAATAATCTTATTCTATGATTTGTTGTAGTTACATAAATGCCGGTTCTACTATATAAATACTTGAATAAACAAGTTTTGTTTATAAGATTAGATAGTTTTTTTTTCTAATTCAACAAGTATTTAAGATTTTATGAAAAGTGAATGTTCAAAGTCTTGAACACATAGAAATGATAGTTATTATTTCTAAGTAGAATAGTTTTTGATAAAACGTTTTAAGAAAGTATAAAAGTGATTATAATAGTTATTATAATCAATGGAGTTTTATACTAAATGTTTTAAGGAAAGAAATTTAAGATACCATTATGAGTGTTTCATACTTGTGATCATGGTCAGTTTAATGAAACCATTTTCCGTAATTGGAAAGATGGATATATGGGAGATCCAAGTTCTTGGTTTCATAAAACAAATTTCTTGCAAAAACTAAGTTCTTTAAAACATGTGTTTGGAACACAAGTTTTAGGCATGGTAGTCAAGTTTTTTACTAAGGCCTAAAATGATGTTTTTAAAGAATGCACTTTTTCATAAGAGATAGTGGGAGCACCTGACTAATGTATTTATCATAGTTAATAAAATGTTGTTTTTAAACCAGTGTGATAAATACAAGTTTGAACTTTTAAAGTATATAATTATTGGATGCTTTTAGAAGTTATCTAAAACAGTAAGCTCTTGAGAAAGAACTAATCCAAGAAATGCATGATTTATTGAGAGGTACTCGATAAAGATATCATTGCAAGTTTTTGAGTCAAGTTATGACTTAAACAAAATTATACTCATTAAGTTCAGTAGGTCAGCTTAATTAAATGTTGTTGGTTGGTTAACGTTAGAAATGATAAAATAGGATGTTCTTTAACATTCTTAGTAATTGAATTAGATAAGTGTTGATATACACCGGGAATCTAGTTTCAAGTTTCTTACAAGTAGGTGTAAGAGGATTTATCATTTCAAAAGGACATAAATCTAGTAAGATTTAATACATTTACGAATGTAATTAAAGTTTTAATTACAGGGAGGTTGTTTTATAAATCAGAAACAAGGAGTTATTTCCAGTTCTTCAAGTTTAAGTAATTTATAAAATAAGTAAGCCTAAAAGTATTCTTAGGTTGCAAGAATGATTTCTAGCAAAACCAAGAAGGAGTACTTCAAAGTACTAGTCTTGTGTTTTATGATTTATAACCATATTAGTTTCTTTGTAATTCGTGATAAGTTACAATGTAAAATAATAAGTAATTCAGATAAACACCGTGAATCGAGTCAGTGAAATGGTAGAAATTATACATCTTTATTCCAGGGAGGAATATGGAAGGGTGTAGAAATTAGTTTCATTGTTCTTCACAATTTTGTACGTTTTGGTTTATCCAGGAATAAACTAGGTTTATTCAAAACATTATCCGTGACTACTTATCGTGGTGGGAATTATGATAGGGCTATAAAGTCATCGTAATTTTGGGGTAGATTCGATAGTTTATCGAATATAGCTGCGAACGGTTTTTGCGGACCAAAATTTACGGATATTCGTTAGGGTTACGAATATTGGATTGACCCACCGTGAAAAATACTTCGTGGATTCATGTCAAAAGTATTTATCACATAGGTTATCCTCAAGCCTGAGGTATTTGGTTTGGGATGCGGTAACTGTTGTCTTCTTAGCGCGTTCTAACGCCACGCCGTAACAGGGTGGTCATAAAGGGCGTGTCTAGATTCAGTGGGAGCTGTGTTGCCAAATGCAAATATGCAAGATGGTAATTGCACCTCCTTTTTAGGAGAGATATTTCCAGGCCCCTTGACTGATTAGAGAAACTGGTAAGTGCACGGCCGTGCCCAAACGAACTGATATGTTCTTTGTCGTTTATCACGCAGTTTTGAAATCAAGTATGTCATGAACCAATTCTTGAGTCTCTGAGTTGACTTCCTCCATGCTCATGCTCAAAATTGAAATATCGCTCTGCAAGGGACAAACCTATATATATGCAAGCTTGTATATATAAAAACGTACCCATTCATAAACAGAGAGTTTATGATAGTTTAGTTTATAAACAGTTAGTTTATAACAGGTTACTTCTAAGCAGGTTGCTTATGAGGTTTTATCACAAGTTACTTTGGGGTATAAGAGTTCTTATAACCTGGTTATCCTAAGCTTCTGGCTAGGGACCTCCTTAGGCTAACAATGTGCAGTAACTGTTACTTATCTTGCACAAGTGGGAGTCTGTTGGATTATGTGCAGAGATAATTAACGGGCATATTGTATCCAATGGTATAAGAGACTAAAGGGTCACACTGCTACACACCCAATTCAGAATAGTTGGATTTCACCATAAATCTGTGTGGAAATAATTACTCAGTTAGATTAATTATTAAAGAGAAAGAGGAAAGAATTAATCAGTTAGATTAATTATTAAAGAGATAAACGAATAATTAATCAGTAGTATTAATTATTGAGAGATATATAAATAATTATCCAGTTTGGATTAATTATTAGAAAGGAAATAAATAATAAATAGTTATTATTTAAATGGAATTAAATATTAAGTTTTAATGTAGGACCGTGGGGGTTCTAAACTAACACCCTAATGCTAGGACTGATCTAGGATGAGAAATAGTGCGGAATATCTATTTCCCAAACCTCCTAAGGATTCAAGATCTGCTTAGGTGTCCGGCACACAGAGATCACGAAAAACACACAAAGATTGCTAAGAAAATCACTAAGAACTCACACAGAATGCTTAATGACTGCCCTTGGATGCGAAATCAACACTTAGTCGACGTTTTCGTAGGTTTACTAAATGATTATGAAGGCTTCCCCGCCGAACTTATGCGGTTAAAGCTATTTATACGTACAAAAACGTAGTATTTATGTTAAACACGTTTCTGCCTTAATTAACTTCCACTACGCACGTGATGTAGTGCACTGCGCACGTAGTGTATGTATTTACGTACGTTCTAGATAATTTTAATGTTAATTAGTTAATTATAATTATCCAATCTCACTACGCACGTAATGAGCTCCACTACGTACGTAGTGAGCTTCATCACGCACGTGATGAAATAGACTTTATACTTAACCTTCCAAACACACATCAACACATGATTAAGTACTTGTAAGCTTAAGATAAACATAAGTAAACACTTAGAATGAATAAACATGTAAATCAGATGTCAAAACTTCTTTGTATTATCATTCCAAGTAGGTAATTACATATCTGATTGACCAGAACTAGGGATTTACATACATGCACTAACAAATTCCCCCTAAGACCTAGTTTTGTCAGCAAAATGCACAAAGCAAAACAAAATGACAATCTAGCCATTACAATGTTGTAGACTTGATTTCATCAGATCCAGCATAGATGTCAAATGCAAAACAAACACGAACAACCTTCTGAAACTGCAACGCCAGATCCATATACGTATCCTTGTACAGAATCGGATTGTAGTACAATACGGTTATGTCGTCCTTTTCAAAATTCTTTATCCACATAGGATCAAAAATCTTTATCGTCTCACCACCAGCATGATCATCTTTCAAAACAACGACTGCTTCTGTAGTGCGTTCATTGAAATACCACCATTTGAATTTTGCACTCCACCCAGTAGGCATCTTTCGCAGTGGATTCTTTTTCATGCACATTGGGGCTTTACATTTTAGCACTTTTAACTTTCTCCCTGTTAACGGATCAATCTTTGTTGGGTGGCTCCTGACATTTGGTACATACGGCTTTAGAGTTTTCCATCCATAACGAGCTTCACGTTTTACCAAAGTCTCAAACCATGCAGCCATTCCTTGACCTTGACAATCCAAAAGTGGCAGACGAGCAAGTTGTCTAATATCATAAAATGGCAACGTTTGTATATCATTTGCTCTCTGGAAATATTCAACTCCCCTTTCCCTCTTAACAGCATAGACATTGAATTCATGTACATAGCACCAACCAACTATTGCACCATCAGTCTTCTTGCCCAGAGTTTGATAAAACTTGGTATACTCCGGTGAGCTTTCAGACTTCTTTTCTTTGCCTGCCTGGCGTTCTAGAAACCGTAGATATTTCTTTCTTGTAGCTTCTCTTTCCTCTTGCTTAGATTTTCTATCACCCAGATATTTTTCTAAGTCAAAGTCAACATTTTCTTGTTCTCTAACTTCAGCTCTTCTGTTGATTTCCTCAGACATAGCAGTTTTGAAGAGATCAGCAAGATCAGGCAGGTCATCATCTGTTTGTTGGCTTGGGTAGTGTTGATCAGTCTCATCCTCAATTTCTACCTCATCGGTGTCAAAAATTGGTTCTTTCTCAGCTTCCGATTGAGGCACAGAGCTTTGATCATCCTCATCTATTATCACGTTTCCGATTGGAATCTGCAAGAGTTCAGCAATTTGTTCCCTAGACAGGAATGGAAGAATTTCTCCTTTCTCAGCTTCATACTCCTCTTGAGATACAATCTGACCTTGTACACTGAGTAGTCTGGAAGATTGAGGAATCTCAGCTTTTAATGGCTGAACAACCAATGGATCTTCACACAGAGAATCAAATAAAATAAACGTTTGTCAGTAAATACAAAACATCCTTTTCATATATAAAATAAATGTTTCATAGGATTTATTATCAAACAGATTACATCAAACAAAACATATTTAAACATTTGAAATCTAGAGTCAACCTCCTTCTTCATCAGAAAGGAAGTAGGTGTCTTCCTCAGCTGTTCCTTTCAGCTTCAACACCATCTCCTCTTTCATTTGTTCAATCTGTTTAGTGTTCTCTAGAACCATTGTTCTCATTGATTTGTTTTCATCCTTGAGCTCCAAGATCACCTGCTTGTTGGCTTCATTTTCCAAGCGCAACTGGCTCAGCAGTTGTTCCCTTTCAGCATCTCTGCGAGCAGACTCAGCTAACAAGTTTTTCAGCTTTTCAAGCTCCTCGTCTTTCTGCTTTTCTCTTTCAGCTCTTTCAGTCTCTTTTGCCAATAATGTCATCACATGGCGTGTGACCAGTTGTAGCTCCTGAACGACTGTGACTGTAGGCAGTTGAGAACCAGCAAGATCTACTGTTACTGCTGATGCAGATGAACCAGAAATTGGAGCTGTTTGTGTTGTAGGTTGGGAAAGAGGCTTATACTTGAATACCTTTCTCTTTTTCCTCTGAGGTTCCTCTGCAACCTCTTTCCCTTTCTCTTCTCCTGCTTTTCTTTGTAAAGCTTCCTTACTCAGCAAGTCATCACCCTCCAAGAGATCATCGTACATGATGTTCCCAAGATCGCCTGAGATGTTTTCTCCCTGAGTGGGATCTATCTCAGCGCTTTCTATCTCCTCATCATCATCTGAGATGACTTGCATGTTTTCAACTCTAGATGTTGAGTCTGCATTTCTCCACAGATGTTGTTTCACAGGGTCTCTGTATTGTGGGTTGGCAAGATGACAAATCAGCTTCCTTTTCGGTGGAAGCTCACCGATGTACCTGCTCATTTGACCGATAGTGGATGCATTCATATGTTTCATTGGCATTTTTTCACTGTCCTCTTTCACTAGATTCGGTACCTGGCTGTTAATCACCATCTGCAAGAACCTTGGGTAAAGCAGGAACTGGTCCTTACCCTTTGTCATGTTCCCTCTCATGGCTTTAAAGATAACTCTTGAAATATTAAACGGCACATTCAGAACCAGGGAAACAAACATATGGGAGAAGGTTGATTTGTAGGGTGGGCAGAAAAAAGTTTTCTTAATAGTGGGAGAGGACATGCATCAAGTATCTGTAGGGTGGGTAGAAAAAAGTTTTCTTAATAGTGTCAACCTCCACCTTCCCACTGTAGCCACACCGTAAGAGACAGCCTTTCACTCGGCAGCTGTTCAACATAATAGGATCTCCAGATGAGTCTCCAAAACCCAGCAGCTCATTCAGCACTGCTTCAGACACACAAACCTCTTGTTTGTTCACCACAACTTTGATAACGTTTGCTTCCGAATCATATTTAGCTGTTTTCCAGAATGCTCGTTGGTGTGACATGTATGCAGAACATCTGGTTGAAATTGCCTTATGAATTCTTGACCTTTTCAGATAGTAGATCATTCCGTCACAGTCCTTTGTCAACTTGCCTTTTTCGAGATGAGCTCTTATATTATGAATGTCAACACAAAGAAGCTCCTTTTGAGCCTGACTACCAGATGCAGTCTCCATCACACCAGCTGATGGTCCTTCTGGTTGAGTTTGAGAAGTGGACATTTTCAGAATCTGCAGAACACATATGCAACACATTAGTAACATATATCGAAAAACATGCAAAGATCGAACATAACTTTCAAGGATAGCATTAATTAAAACTAAACATTCATTCGAAGAACACACTTCGTGCGGACTGGAATCCAGTACGCACGGAGTGACACTGCCTCGCACGTAGTGAAAGACGGGTAAAAACCAATTTGATTCAGATTAGTTGCACCACGTACGTATTGCACTCAGGTACGTGCGTGATGCATGTCCACTACGCACGGGCAAATATCATCGTCTACATGAAGAACAGGTTTCACAACGCACGTAGTGAGGCTCAATACGCATGTATTGACCTTCACTCTGTGTGGACAAAATTCAAATCAAGAACCATTCGATTTTCGAATTTCTCTGTTCTTTGATGTTTTGATCTCATTAACCACAAAGGTAAGATCGATTTAGTTCTATAAACATTCCTTTTGGCTTAAATCGGTCGAATATTCACCCAGAAACCCCAATTTAATCACTTTACATTACTAGGGTTTTCGGCCACTTAAATCGATCATATCTTTCTAATTAATGGATGAAAATGGCTCAAAATTATACCACTGAGATCGTGAGTGAAAACCGAGTATGGAAACGAGCACAAAATCACTCCTTCTGCACAAATCGAAAATCACAATCGAGAGAGAATCAAAAGTTCGTGCGTGAGGTCTGTTTGCGTAATGACCACAGACGCACGTACCAACCCTATATATGCTTTACCCTACGTACGTGGTGTGAAACGCTACGTGCGTAGTGATTGAGATTAACTTTTAATCCGACTAAACTTCACTTCGTATGTATTGATATATGCAATGCGTGCGTAGTGGGTTCACTACGCACGTGGTGATTTTGAATAAAAGAATACCTTTCATTATCCCCTTACCTGCACTACGCACGTGGTGAGCTGTAAATCATGCGTAGTGGCTCCATTCCGCATGATCTGAAATCCTCACATGTGAATCTTGATACTGTTAGTACTGCACTCAGCAATAAATGATCAGCAATTTCAAGACCACTAATAAGCATCTAAACACATCAAAGCGAAACGAGAAAACCTAAAGAATAGCAAAAGAGTACATTTAAAAGAACTTAGAACCACCAACACTCTTTTTGTATTTTTCTGATTATAAAGAAAATGAAAATGCAGACTGTTAACAAATTAAATCCTAAAAACTAAGAGACAGAAATGAAAACACTAAAGAGATTTGCAAAAATTAAATTACTGAAATTAAATCTTTTTGTGAGAAGGTTCCAAGATGGAGTCAGTACCAGCACATCTATACTTAGTTATCATTCATTTCAGAACCTTAGGCACAAACATACTCCCTCAATTTCTGTCTATCAATCTAACTTTCCTCAGATAATGACAGATTTGATTTCAACATTTTCTGATTATCTAGACTGGGTACATGATTAAGACTATCTCATTCAAAATCTCACAGTGTTTTGATTCACTCAGTCGGTTGCACAACTTGAGTACCCAACCACCATGCTTATGTGCTTTGTGATTTTGTCAACGCATTTTATGCTCTTTGACATGGAGGTCAATTTTTCACCTCTTTTGATAATTTTTGTTGAGCTTTTGTCACTGCATTTTATGCTCTTTGACATGGAGGTCAATTTTTCACCTCTTTTGATAATTTCTGTTGAGCTTTTGTCACTGCATTTTATGCTCTTTGACAATTCAACACTAATAGATCAATGTATCTATTTCTTTTGACATCTCAGATTGGGGTCAATTTTTCACCCTCTTTTTACATTTAGCTCATTGTCATCTAACACATTTGGCATGGTAACAGGTGTGTGCACCAGACTAAGTTAGTCTCAACTGTTATTGACTTGTAGACTTGGAATATCTCGATAGTTTGAATCTTTGATGGATTTCCACATGCATAACCACTTATCAGCCTAGACTCTCATCATATGTCTTACACGCCATCTGTTTCTTATCTGATTTGACTCAAATTTTCAGACAGTTTTCTCAAGAATATGTACATGCCTTCAGTCCTAATTTTACTAGACATACTTTGTATTGAAAGCCAGTGTACCATCATTTTCCATTTGAGTTTGATCAACTTCTCATTATTGTTTTTCTGATTTTTTTTTTGTATTTTCTATGTTTTTCTGATTTTTTTTGTATTTTCTATGTTGCACCTATCTCCCCCTAAAATACTAAAAGAAATAAATACCAAGAACAGAGACACACAGACACAGAAAATAAACACACAGAAAATAGACACACAAGCACATATACGAGAAAGACATTAAGTTGCATCATCAGAGATGACCTCACACTTGGTTTTCATCCCGTTTTCATTCACTAAGAACAAAAACCTGGGTTTATCAAATGCCTTTGTATACAGGTCTGCCTTTTGAAATTCAGTTTGAATAGACAAAACGTCAATTAGTTTCTTTTCCCAGCAGTCCCGTATAAAATGGTATTTGATACCAATGTGCTTGGTCTTGTAGTGTTGTACGGGATTTTTAGTTATAGCTATGGCAGCAGTATCATCAACATAAATAGGAGTAGTAAAGAATTGCAAACCGTAATCCCGTAGCTGTTGTTGAATCCAGATGACCTGAGAGCAGCAGCTCGCCACCAAAATATATTCAGCTTCACTCGTAGAGAGAGCAACCGCAGTCTGCTTCTTACACTGCCATGTGACAAGGCGCGATCCGAGAAACTGACAACCCCCAGAGGTAGATTTATGATCCTTTTTGTAGCCACCATAATCTGAATCACTGTAAGCCGTCAAATCAAAATTATCATCACAAGGATACCATAGTCCAAGGTTAGGAGCATCCTTCAGATACCGAAAAATCCGCTTGACAATCATTAGATGCTTGACATTAGGCTCAGATTGATATCTTGCCATCAGACATGTGGCGAACATGATATATGGTCTGGATGCCGTGAGATACATCAGGGATCCACTCATAGCACGGTAGAGAGATTCATTCACCAACTCCCCCTCAGTGTCTGGAGAGAGGCCGTGATTGACGGGAAGAGGTGTTGCAGCAAGCTTTTCAGTAGACATTTCAAACCGTGCTAGAATATCAGCAACATATTTTGACTGATGTAGGAAAATCCCTGTCTCGGTCTGCTCCACTTGAAGTCCTAAGAAAAACTTCATCTCTCCCATTGAGCTCATTTCAAACTTCTCCTTCATAATCCTTGCAAAATCTTCACACAGAATTGGATTTGGAAAACCGAAAATGATATCATCCACGTATACCTGAACCAATATCAAGTCTTTATCTTCACCCTTGATGAACAACGTTTTGTCAATGGTCCCTCTCTTGTACCCATTGTCGATCAGATATTGAGAGAGGGTCTTGTACCATGCTCGCGGTGCTTGATGTAGACCATATAAAGCCTTATTCAGTATGAAAACTTTGTCTGGATGAAGGGGGTCCACAAACCCCAGAGGTTGATTAACATACACTGTTTCCTGAATTTCCCCGTACAGGAACGCACTTTTAACATCCATTTGATAGACTTTAAAGCGTTTGTGCGAAGCAAAGGCTAGAAAAAGTCGTATAGCTTCCAACCGAGCGACTGGAGCAAACACATCTGTGTAGTCTATGTCAGGAATTTGTCTAAAACCCTGAATTACTAGCCTTGCCTTGTTCCTGACAATCACTCCCTGATCATCACGTTTGCATTTCAAAACCCATCTGCAGCCGAATGACTTGGCACCTTTTGGTCTGTTAACTAAGCGCCATACATTCAACTTCTTGAATTGAAGTAGTTCTTCTTGCATTGCATTAATCCAAGAATCGTCTTTGAGCGCCTCAATATGATCTTTTGGTTCAATCTGTGATAGAAATCCGGAACATAGACATTGTGCAAAATCCACAGACTTGACCAAATTAGCTCCCAGATCTGAAAAGTATTCCACCTGTTGCAGTCCAGGGGACTCTTGAGAGAGAGATCCCGATACCTTTGCCACTTGTCTCCTGGTTTGAACATGAGAAGTAGGATCACCAATAATTTGTTCAGGAGGGTGATTTCTATCAATTCTGCTAGATCTCTACAACTGAGCCTCAACATTAGTTTCCAAATTTGTAACCACGGGTGTCTCTTCAAATGTTAAAGTGTGGTTATTTGAGGAACTGTCAACACCCTCTGAACCCTTGTCTGGTGGGGTATGTAGCTCATCTTCAGAGTCTGATTCAGCATCACTATGCGTCGACGTGTGAGTACTAGAAGGCGGATTTGGTGTGGTGCCCTCAGAGGAGTTCTGCAGGTCATACAACATCTGAATTGCTATATCATCTTCTAGAGCTATTGGTGGCAGATTAAACGAGTCAAATAGGTTATCATAATCAAATAACCAAGCATCACCAGTTTTTGTAGGTGCCAAGATATTCCTTTGCACATCCACCTCAAACCATTCTTCCACACAGTGAGTTGTTAAGTTGAAGACACGCTTATTTGGAACACTGTACCCCAAGAAATGTCCCTTCTCGACCTTGGAACTGAATTTACCTTCGGCTTCTCTTTTTAACATTGTGCAGGGAGCACCAAAAGGCTCAAGATGACTTATATTAGGTTTCCGGTTGTTCAGCAGTTTATAACATGTTTTTCCCAATCGTTTGACCACTAAGACCCGGTTAAGTGTGTAACAGGCATTAGCAACTGCTTCATTCCAAAACCTTACGGGCAAAGCAGAATCAGCAAGCATGGTGCGTGCTGCCTCTATTAAGGTCCGATTCTTTCTCTCAGCAACTCCCTTCATTTGAGGAGTGTATGCTGCGCTGAACTGATGCTGGATACCTTTCTCATTGCATAGTTCCTCCATCTTCTGATTCTTGAACTCTGTTCCATTATCTGATCTGAGTTTCCGGATCTTTAGTTTATAGATAGTCTCTAACTTGTTGATCATTATCTCTAGTGTCTCAAAAGTGTCAGACTTCTCCTTTAAAAAGAAAACCCAGGAAAATCTTGAGTAATCGTCAGTTACTACCAGACAGTACCTATCTCCATGGATGCTCTTGTACCGCACAGGACCAAATAAATCCATGTGAAGTAGTTCAAGCGGAATCGAGATGGAGTTGTACTTTTTCAGCTTGTGGGGTTTCTTCGTCTGCTTCCCAATTTTACATGAAATGCATTTGTCTGGTAAATTGAAGCTTTTCAAGTTTACTTCCATAACAAGATCATGATGAACCAGATGATTCATTTTCCTCAAACTCAAATGACACATTCTCTTGTGCCATAATATGGAGTCCTTTTCTGTTGCTTTTGATAGAAAACATTGATGCTCAACCTCTTTTACTGAAGCCTTCGACATATCCAGGACATAAAGATCATTATGTCGTGGAGTTGACATTAAAACCATATCTTCGGGAATCTGAAATTCCTTTTTCAGAATGTAGCATTTTTCGTCATCAAACATCACCTTAAACTCCTTATCACAGATTTGAGAGACTGATAGCAAGTTGTTTGCTAGCTGCTCGACATAGTTGACTTTGTCAAAGCTCACTCTCCCATTAGACAAGAAACCTTGAGCTGTGATGTGACCTCCTTTATCACCTGCGAAGCTGACATACCCTCCTTTGATTTTTCTGACATTTGAAAGCAGGCTCAGATCGCCTGTCATGTGCCTAGATGCTCCACTATCGACAATCCACGTGTTATACCGGCGAGCACCCTGCACAAGCAAGTGAAAGGTTAGTTAACATTAGGAACCCAAGCCCGAATGGTCATGGGTTTCCCATCTTCTCCAACAATTGGCATGTTAATCCAAATACCAGTAGCTTTGAAGTTTGCATTGGTATCTGAACAATTTGACATTTTAGATTCGGGTTTATTGGTCCATTTTAAGTCTTGACAGGGAGAAGCCTTGTGATAAACACTAGAAGCATTAATCACCTTATGGAGTGGCTCTTTCCCTTTTTTACAAACCTCGGGACTTTTGGGTTTAACAAATGTTTCCCCAACAGTCCTCTTGATCTGAATAGGTTGAGTTGATCTTTGATTATTTTGATTAAACATTTTGTTCCTTTGAAAATTTTCAGAAAAAGAATCAACTTTCCCATTGCAGCTCTGTTGTTGCTGATCACACTCATAACTGAGGTGACCAGGTCTCCTACAAACATAGCAAATCCTGTTTGACAGGTGTTTTGCAGGATTATGTGGCACTTTCTGATCAACTGGACATTTTGACTCAACTCCTAGACCACGTTGTTTTGGTAGGATTTTAACTTCCTCATAAGGACGGGTTGCAGGAGACTTTGCACCCTCCTTTCCTATTGTTCTGAGTGCTGCTTGGACATTTTGCATTAAAGTGCCTTGTCCAGTGGAATTGCCTAAAAGTTTTCTCATTCCAGGTTCAGGCATTTCTTCTTGTTTAACCTCTTTCATCTGAGGCTCACTAACTACCCCCTTCATTTTTAAATCAGGTTTTGAGGTTGAAGCAGAAGATTCATCAACCTTAGGAGGAAGTGAGTCAGCTTCAGAGAAGACATCTGTTTTCACCAGTTGATTTAATACTGGTGGTGGACATTTAGTATACTGCTTTTTGTCCTTTTCTAAATCGGAAGCTTGAGGTCTTCGGTCGATTATGTGCTCAAATAGGTAAGATGAAGTTGAATAACTTTTAAGTTTCTAGTTTAGAGTTTCATAATCTACCTTAGAGCTAGCAAGATCCCGTTTCAGAGTGTCTATTTGATTGATGTAAAAAACTATAGCATCCTGCTTATTTAACAAAGCTGCCTCTAGTTCTCTAATCTGCCTATTTTGACTTTCAATTTTGTCTTTTAAAGTCTTTTCTCTTCCTTTAATAAGTGTGTTCTCATGCAGTTTAGAGGTAAGCTCAGCAACTTGAGATTTCAGAGATACTATGTTTTGTACATAATCATTGCACGAAGCACAGGGAAGGCCAGAAATGTTACTTACCTTTGAGTCAGCTTGTCCAGTCATGCACGCCTTAGGATCTTCAGATTGAGATTGAACAGTCACTGGCGTTGGTTCGGTAGCTGGCACTAAAACTGGTTTGTCAGCAGGCATTACTGAGTCTTCCTTACTAGCAAAAAATTCATTATCAGCCTCCTGGACACTATCTGCTTCAGATTATGACTCATCATTCAGTTCTTGAACACTGGCCAAGTTGGTCTCTGCAACCTCAAAAGCATCATCATCTTTAAAATGCACAGACCAGTCAATCCCCTCATCCTTTTGGACAACCGCCATTGTCTTGGTTGAACTTTCAGGAGATGCTTCTGTTTTCTTATGGGATGTACGGAAAGGGTACTTAGGTCCTGAGTTCTTTGGTTTGTCACACTCTCTAGCAAAATGACCCTTTTCACCACAGTTGTAGCACGTGACAGCTGATTTATCAAAACCCAACTTGGTATCTTTGGTTGCTGTCAGCTCTATCCCGGTTCTCTTCACCAGTGCCTTGGCTCTCCTTACCAGATTAGCATAGGACCATAGAATGTCATGCCTTTCCATCTCATCATTGTCTATCTGGTCATAATCTTCCTTTGTCAGATATGCATTTCCAATTTTACCCTTCAGCAGATCATCGTAGGAAGAGACCAACGCACTAAGCATCCCCATATGCTCCTTTACTTCTTCAGTGCTGCCATGCTTGAAATGTTCCGTGTTTAAAGCTGGCACAAACTTTTTGCTTGAAGGAACAGAGTATGGTGGTCCATTTGAGGTTTCAGGAGAAGACTTGTTTGAGGCACTGACATTAGAGGTAAAAGCTATCTGCAATGGAGCATTTGATGAAGTGGCTGGAGAAGCAATGGGTCCAGTACAGTATAACGAGGGATTTTGAACATAGCTGCTCAATCTGTCTAGGTTTTGCTCCTCCTGTTCATGCTCTTTCAACTTAGTTATGAAATCATTCAGATCCATGCCCTCAAAGCCTTCACCATTCTTCAGAATCATAATAAATGGCCTCCAGCTCTTGGGTAGTGCCTTGGATAAAGTCTTTACTTGTTGTCTTTCAGAAACCTGCACCCCCAGACTGTCCAATTCACTAAGAAGTTGGTTGTATCTGTTAATCAGATCAGGAAGCTTTTCATTTACGTATGCTGTGAAGTGATCAAACTCTTTTCTCAGTTGAGAGGCTTTGAGCTCCTTCAGAGATGCATTCCCTTCGTTCCTCTTTTGCAGCGCATTACACAAAGAATGTGAAGTTCTATACCGTCTGAACTGATGAAAGATCTCATTTGGAATGGCTTGAATCAGGTAAGAATAAGCTTTCTTTTCAGCATCGTATGCTTTCCTCTGAACATCACTCATCATGTCATAAGGAACTTCGATATTCCCTTTACCCTTAGGAATTAAATAATCAGCAGATATAGCCTTGTGTAGTCGCGGATCAATTCCATCAATAAAAATCTCAAAACGTGATTTCTAGAATGGGTAGTCTTCCATGGTTAAAAGTCGAGGTACTTTCTTAATTCCTCCTTGTTCATTATCCATTATTAGGTTACTTAAAGTAGTTATGGTTTGTTTGGCAGCCATTGCACTCATGTCAAACATTATGAATAAGACCTAAAACAAAATCAAGCACTACGCACGAAGTGAGGATAACACGTATGGAGTGAAAACACTACGCACGTAGTGGAATGTACTACGCACGGAATGAAAAACTTTCACACAGACTCAGGTACGTACGGAATGGATACCTAGTACACACGAAATGGATTTACTACGTACGTAATAACTTATTTTTCAAGAAACGATTCAACACTAAGAATCAATACGTGCGGAGTGTAGGTCACTACGCACGTGATGAAGACGCACCACACACGGACAGAACACGGGTTATAGGAAAATTCTAGAACACGAAGGACAGACTACACACGGACTGCTGAGCTATACGTACGTAATGCGAGACACTACGCACGTGTAAACTTCAACGAATAGGAACTAATTTACGTAAAAACACAAACCTTTTAACGCAAAAACAACCTTATTTCGACTAAACGTACGATAAAATTCCGAGAAAACGACAAAACTAACAATCCTGAAAGACCAAAATGACACCTAGACCACAAGAACCTGAGGAAAAGTGATCAATCAAAGCACAAGGCTCTGATACCACTTTGTAGGACCGTGGGGGTTCTAAACTAACACCCTAATGCTAGGACTGATCTAGGATGAGAAATAGTGCGAAATATCTATTTCCCAAACCTCCTAAGGATTCAAGATCTGCTTAGGTGTCCGGCACACAGAGATCACGAAGAACACACAAAGATTGCTAAGAAAATCACTAAGAACTCACACATAATGCTTAATGACTGCCCTTGGATGCGAAATCAACACTTAGTTGACGTTTTCGTAGGTTTACTAAATGATTATGAAGGCTTCCCCGCCGAACTTATGCGGTTAAAGCTATTTATACGTACAAAAACGTAGTATTTATGTTAAACACGTTTCTGCCTTAATTAACTTCCACTACGCACGTGATGCAGTGCACTGCGCACGTAGTGTATGTATTTACGTACGTTCTAGATAATTTTAATGTTAATTAGTTAATTATAATTATCCAATCTCACTACGCACGTAATGAGCTCCACTACGTACGTAGTGAGCTTCATCACGCACGTGATGAAATAGACTTTATACTTAACCTTCCAAACACACATCAACACATGATTAAGTACTTGTAAGCTTAAGATAAACATAAGTAAACACTTAGAATGAATAAACATGTAAATCAGATGTCAAAACTTCTTTGTATTATCATTCCAAGTAGGTAATTACATATCTGATTGACCAGAACTAGGGATTTACATACATGCACTAACATTTAATATTTAACGGACTAAGTTAATTAAATAGTTAACTAGTAAAGTCCAGGGGGTCAATATGAGAAGAGATGAAAGTTTAATTAAAACCAGTTGGGCTTTTAATTAAACGGGCTTAGGTCCATCTAATCCTTATATATATATCCTTAAGCCTTAAGGATTAAACATAAGTTAACAAGGATTAAAAGGACCATTCTTTCGATCTCGCCCTCCCTCACGGTCGATCTCTCTTTCGACCGTAGCTCTCTCTCTCTCGGTCTCTCTCTCTCATCATCGAACAAGAGGAACACCCGAGGGGTGTTTGCGATCCTCAGTCGACGCACACACATACACACTCTCGACTTTGAGTGTTGAAGTCTTGGTGATCCAGGATAGGTCTAGCAGCCAGGTCAATCGGAGGTGCAGTAGTGGTGGACTTTCTTTAGCAATCCTAAAGGTTTTGTTCAGGTATATTTCTTGTAACCTTATCTATGGATTGTTTGTCAAGAAACTATGTTGATCATTTAAAGATTAAAGATCCTAACCCTTTTTGGGGTTTAGAGGGTTGTGTTCAATCCAGTTCTGCTTTTAGGATTGAACCAGTGGAATCAAACCCAGGTTTGACCAGTTTGTGTCATAAGTGGTTTGGTCAGGTTCAAAACCCTTCAATAACTTGACTCAAAAATCTTGCAATGATATCTTTATCGAGTACCTCTCAATAAATAATGCATTCCTTGGATTAGTTCTTTCCCAAGTACTTACTGTTTTAGATAACTTCTAAAAGCATCCAATAATTATATACTTTAAAAGTTCAAACTTGTATTTATCACACTGGTTAAAAAAAACTTTTATTAACTCTGATAAATACATTAATCAGGTGCTCCCACTGTCTCTTATGAAAAGGCGCATTCTTTAAAAACATCCTTTTAGCCCTCAGTCAAAACTTGACTACCATACCTAAGACTTGTGTTCCAAACACATGTTTTAAAGAACTTAGTTTTTGTAAGAAATTTGTTTTATGAAACCAATATCTTGGATCTCCCATATATACATCTTTCCAATTACGGAAAGTGGTTTCATTAAACTTACGATGATCACAAGTATGAAATACTCATAATGGTATTTTAAATTTCTTTTCTTAAAAACATTTAGTATAAAATTCCCTTGACTATAATAACTATTATAATCACTTTTATACTTTCTTAAACGTTTTATCAAAAACTACTTTACCCTGAAATAATGACTATTATTTTCATATGTTCATTCACTTTTCATAAAATCTTAAATAGTTGTTGAATTAGAAAAACTATCTAATCTTATAAACAAAACTTGTTTATTTAAGTATTTGAATAGTGGAGCCACCATTTATATAACTACAACAAGTCATAGCATAAAGATTATAATGAATCACTAAACAAGTCAAGACTTGACTTATTTGTTCTCTTTTAGTCACAGCTGGACTAATCCTGATTCATAAGAACACGTGCACGGATATATAACTAAAAAAATTAAATTCCCTAAACTTAATAACCATAAGTTTTAATAAACCAAACAAGATAAAACATGTTCATAAAAACTTTAAAAGGAGTTTAATAAACTAGGAAATAGAAATTATTATAATATCCGTAAGCTGCACGTAGGATCTTTTTATGCTGGGCCGCATCACTTTCCATCTCCTCCCGCAATAAATGATTGCAAGATGTTAGAATACTTGTAAAACTTTACAAGTAGGAAAGTGACAAAGAAGCTAATCACGCAATACCTGAGAAACCAGACTTGCCTCCTGCCTTGTGACCCTTCGGACAATCTTGTTTCCAATGTCCGGCCTCGCCGCACCTGAAGCACCCATTCTCGGTCCTTGCCTTGTTTGGCTTTGGCTTCTTGCCCTTGTTGTCGTTACTAGCTCTGGGTGCATTCTGGCTGGGCTGGGCCTTGCCATTTCCATTTCCGTTGCGCCCCTTCCTCTTCTTACGTCCACCATGTCCCACCATAAGAATGTCTTTAGACTTGGTCCCGATACTCTGCTCAGCCGTCTTGAGCATTGAGTGCAACTCAGCCACGGATTTCTCCATGTTGTTCATGTTGTAGTTGACTATAAAAGGCTTATAGTCATCTGACAACGAGTTGAGTATCGTATCCGTTGCTAGCTGCAACGGTACTGGGTGCCCAAGTCTCTCTAGGTGGTCCATGTAACCTTTCATTTTCATGACATGGTCACTGACCGAGGTCCCCTTAGCCATCTTGCACGAGTTAAATGCCCTAGTGGCATCATAACGCTCTGTGCGGGCTTGCTTCTGGAACATGTCCCTCAGCTGGCGGATCATGTCATATGCAGGAGTCTCCATCATGCTTGATTGCAACTCTGGACTCATAGTTGCAAGCATGAGGCAGCTAACATCCAAGGCGTCATTGGAGCGCTTCTGAAAAGCCTCCCTGACCTCTGCCCTGGCATTGCTGGCAGGGGGATTTCCTAGAGGTTGTTCTAGGACATACCACTTTCTCTCGTGTCTTAGCACGATGCGGATATATCTCTCCCAAGTGAGAAAGTTGGACCCGGTGAGCTTATCCTTCTCAAGGATAGAGCGGAGAGAGAGGTTATTAGTATTGGTAACGTTGGTTGCCCTCTACAAATTAAAACCCGGTTTAATTAGTAATTGCAAATAAACTTTCTAATCATATATCATCAAACCCATAAATAATATATATTAGACCTAGGACCCATATTTCACATACTTGACGCAAGGTTTGGGCACTTCCCGCCAAGTTATGCTATTTCTGGTAGGTAACACCCTGTACCAATCGTACCTGACTGATACGGCTCCTAGAACCTCGTAGAGCACTTAGACCCAGTCTAGTATGTTTAACTCTACTCTAGTGCTTTTTGGGCCGGGACTCCCGATTATCACCAAAATAGATCGCACCACCTAAGACAACATGAATTCTGGCCGGGACTCCCGATTATCGCAGAATCTTTCATGCCCTTTCCCGCAATGGTTTGAACCCGGATGCCCAAGGTGTGGGCATTTCCGACACCCGAGTACCGTTTAACAGTCAAGGTGTACCATTAGGCGGGTAGCACACTGATCTAAGATTTTTTCTTGGGTTTTAATTAAGTTCAATAAAAAACTTAATTTTCCAGTTTTTGAAAAATCATTTTAAAACTAACTGTTTTAAAAATACGATTTATATGTGTACCTGAACTAGGTGCACAAAACGGTTTTTATAAGTTCCAAACTTATAACCTTGACAAAACTTTAAATTTATAAAAATTTAACTAACACGACTAACAACCTGTAGTCGTATTCTTAGTTTGTCATTAACTCGTGGTTTTTCACTGTTTAATAACAACCTGTTATTAAACCCCTTTTTATTTACCATCACACGCATGTATATACATACCATACATATATATGAAAAAGCAGTAAATAAACCACAACCACGCAGATAAAAAAAGTAAGCAAATAAAGCCCTATAGTTTTGCCAACTAATTCTAAGGTTAAGCCTAAGGACAAAGTGACTTGAATTCGCCTTTTTTGACATGTTGCTCCCACTGGCCTTGACACCTCCCCGAAATGTCCGTGCTTCGTGTATAGAACACCATTTTCTTGATTGCCTTCTTCGAGTCCATTTTGGTGGAGGGATTAAACTAACACTAGTCTATTACAAATACAATATTGAATGGGGTTGTAAGTGGCACGCAGGCCTCCCCGAACCAGTACAATATTACAAATAAGAAAGTGATTGTAATTGGCACGCAGGCCTTCCCAAAACCAAAATAAAAGAAGAAATGGAAAAACGAGTCCTAAGTTGGCAAAACTATAGCTATCACAACCACACAATTATATATAAGCACAATATATATAAAAGTCAACCACGCAGTTATAATAAAAGTAAACAATAAACTGTGCTGTTAAGCACACAACCTGATCTATCTAAAACTCTCTCATTTATCCTTTTGATTAATACCTATTAACCAAAATGAGAGTTATGATCTTCTAATTTATTTGACCAATATAATTTTTCAATAATCCTTTGAAAAACTTGGCCTTATTCAAAACTTGAATGAAAGCCTCTTTGTTGTGTTCTTTTACCAGTTTTTCTAAAAAACTTATAACCGACAACTTTGGTCAAATAAATACTATCTTATTTGTTTTTCCATTATATAAACTTTATCCCCTTTTAGAATTTATTTAAAACAACTAAACTAGTCATAATAAATAAAAACTAAAAAATATATATTTTAACTTAAAACAATTAAAATATATATAACACTAGCTTATATATTATCTTATTAATTTTATAACTTAAAATTAATAATCCTTTCGTATTAATTTGGAAAAACTATCTTGGGCCAACATCTCCCGTCAACCCGTGTAACCCATTGGGCCGAGACCCTCTTGGATCTCGAACTTGTCTTGGGTCGAAAATGCTTGGGCCGAAGCCCACCTTGCTCTTAGCGTCGCTAACGGACGCCGCGAGGCCCATCTGGCCTTAGCGCCGCTAACAACCACTACCCGACACGGTGATGGTCCCCATTTTTACGATTAATACATTTTAAATCCTTTTAATCTATTAAAACTAACTGTTTTAAAAAAACTGGATTTAATTCAAAAACCAAAAAACATAAATTATTAATATTAACAAAAACTTGTTTTATTAATAACTAATTACCCTAAAACTTGATTTCAACATTTTTAAACAAAAAGTTCAAAACTGGTTAAAGTCTAGTTTTAGATAAAAGGTTTTATCCTTTTTAACCGTTTAAACGTAAACCTGGTTTAAACCTAACTAGTTAAAATCAAACCTTTTATGAACTGGATAAAAACAGAAAACTTGTTTTTATCCTTTTATGGTTTTTCGAAATTTATGAAGAAAAGAAATAAGATGGAGAAGATCATTCAACTATTTAAACAAACCAACTAACTAGATTATCTAGGTTTAACTAATTAAACAAACTGTTTAATTTATCTTAATCCAAAACTTATTCTTATCCAAAAATCACAATCCTTTTTAACCGTTTAAACCAACTGTTCAAACTCTCTGATTAATAGGATTAAATTTCTTAAAACTGGATAATAGAAACAAACCGTTTTGTTGTCCTTGGTGATTTTCGAAAAATGTCTAGAGCAAGTAGGAGATCAAGAATCAAACCTTAATCCATGAAACAGATAAAACTATAAACTATGGATCATATACCACTGAAGGGTTTTGAACCTGACCAAACCACCATATGACTCAAACTGGTCAATCCTGGGTTTGATTCCACTGGTTCAATCCTAAAAGCGGAACTGGATTGAACACAACCCTCTAAACCCCGAAAGGGTTAGGATCTTTAAAACTTTAAATTGATCAACGTAGTTTCTTACAAACAGTCCATAGAAAAGGTTACAAGAAATATACCTGAACAAAACCTTTAGGGTTGCTAAAGATAGTCCACCACTACTGCACCTCCGATTGAACTGGCTGCTAGACCGCTCCTGGATCACCAAACCTTCAAACCGTGAAGACCCCTTGTGTGTATGCCTACGTCGATCAATACAAGGCTAAAAACCGAGAACACCTTTGTTGGGAAATTAGCTAAGGCAATTAAGACTGTTTAACATGCAAAGTTGAAACTGTTAGAAGAGTTTATGGAAAACAGTTGTGAACTGTTAGATGAAAATATGAAAACAGTTGTGAATAATAGTTGTTGTGGGCATTAAAACTGTTAGTACAAAGTTCAGAACTATTAGTTCAAACTTCTACAACTGTTTGAAGACCTTGAAGCCGAAGACTGTTAGAAGAACCAGAACTGTTGCATCCAATGAACAGTTTCGGTTGAGCTAAATATGGAAAACCCTATCTTTGAAGATATCTCGAAATATTTGGAAGATCATCAAGATTATCTTTGAAGATAGAAGATTACCTAACTGTCAGCAAATCAAGGAAGATCAAGGAGTATATAAATGCTAGATTAGAATTTATAATACGTACGTACTCATTGTTTAAGTTTTTGCATTCATTCTTCAAGTTGTAATTTGCTTTCAGAATAGTGCTAAGCCTCTAAGTTTCTCTTTGAAACCTAAGAACAATCTGAATTCTTCGTCTAACATGATAAGTTAGATTGGGGGTGAAGTTTGCTATTGTAATCATTCTGGTTAATCAATAAAACTACTGTTTGATTGAATTGCTTTGTGTTTAAAACCTTCTTTAATCAATTAAGTGTGATTCCGCAACTTCTTAGTTGATTGTGATCATAGTTAAAGATTAACTTTTTATTCAACTGTGATTTGTTATTCAAAAGTTAGTTCTTGTTATTTGATATAATCTATATCCGATCCTAACAAGTGGTATCAGAGCCTTATCATTAAGGTTCCTTTGATCACCAGTTGAAGGTTTTGCTTCAATCTTGCTTTGTTCTTTAAAACTGTTTTCAAATAACTTTGTTTCAATGGATTCTGGTGGATCTTCTGACAACAATGGCACTCGGTCAAACATTCGTGTTCCCATGCTCAAACCAACTGATTTTGAGATGTGGAAACTGAGAATCAAGCAGCATGTCCAATTAATGGACTATGCTGTTTGGGAAATCATTGAAAATGTTCCCACTACCCCTGTTGATCTGGATGAGACTGGAAAACCAAAGAAGAAGCCACCACCAAAAACAGATGCTGAAAAGAAGGAGAGAATGATGGAGATGAAAGCTCTCAGCATCCTTCAGATTGCAATTCCCAATGAGTATCAACATCAATTCAAGAAATTTGATGATTCTCATTAACTTTGGAATGCTCTGGAAAAGAGGTTTGCTGGGAATGCTAGCTCTAAGAGAAACCAAAGAGATCTCCTTAAACAAGCCTATGAGAACTTCACCAGTGGAAAGAATGAGAGCATCACCCAAATCTTTGATAGGTTTTATAAGCTGGTAAGCCAACTAGAGAGTGCTAAGGTTAGGCTTGATCAAGATGAGATAAATAGAAAGTTTCTTAGGTCTCTAGGTGATGAATGGACTGTGTTTGCTGCACAATGGAGGACTAAGGATTCCCTTGAAGACATAGAGTTAGATGACCTCTATAATAGTTTGATAGTGTTTGAGGGAGAGATAGAGGGAAAAAGAAAAACTGTTGTCCCTAGCCACAATGCTGCTCTCTGTCATCCTCAGGTATGGAATCAAAGCATTCATTAACTAATTCTATTGATAGTTGTGCAGGTACTAGTTCTGCTGTTGGACTAGATGTGAACACTCCAGATGCTATGCTTGAAGCTTTTCTTGCCAGCCATGCACATTCAACCCTCACCAATGAGGATCTTGAACAAGTGCACCCTGATGATCTTGAGGAGATGGATCTCAAATGGCAGATGGCCATGCTTACTGTTAGAGCGAAGAGGTTCATCAAAAGGACTGGAAGGCAAAACATGAATTTCAGAGCTGATGGCAAGGCTAGATTTGACAAGTCAAAGGTGAGATGCCTCAAATGTCAACAGCTTGGCCACTTTGCAAGAGAGTGCAGATCTGGTGGACAAGTCCAGAATCAAGGTCAGAAGCCAACTCAGAATCAAACCTCCTCAGCATTGGTGTCACAAGAAGGCCATGGGTTTGATTGGAGTGATCAAGCAAAAGAGGCTACAAACAACAAAGCTTTGATGGAATTGACTGACTCCTCCATCAAGTTGGATTCACCAGAATCTGAGGACATTCAGGTATCTTCTAAACTAAGTCCTGGTTAATGTAGAGCTATTGTTAAAAGGTTTAGATAGCACAATAAGAAAATGTGTGCTGCTCTAAGCAAAATGGAGGAGAGGAGATATGAATCAAGTGCAGTCATTGAAAGCTTTGGAAAGAAAATAAAAGATTATCAAGCCAATGAACTGCAAATGGATTATGATAGAAAATATCATAAGTGGGAAAAAGAACAGCTTCAAGAGGAGATTGATAGTCTGAAAAAGAAGCTAAGTGAGAAGGAAAGCAAGGTTGATGAATTAACCAAGAAGTTGGAGGGGTGGACATTGATCTGAGTATGTTCAAGGCAGCCAACCTTAAACTTGAAACCTTGTTGCAATCTCAAGTTAGAGACAAGGTGAAAACTAGTCTAGGATACAAACAAACCCCACCTCCATACAACCAAAACTACATAACTCCAATGTCAGAGGTAGCTGACAGATATGTTAATGACCCTTTGGAAGAAGAACTTAAGTCAGCTGATCCAAAGTTTGAGAGTTATGAAGATGGAGTTCTGTCAGAAGTAAGTGATGAAGATAATGAGGGAGTTGTGAAGAAGGATGAAGTTATTCCATATGAAAATCACATCTGTTGTGAGCCTATTCCCACAAAATCATCTTTACAACCTGTGGTGTTTGTAAAAGCATCCACCGAACCCCTCACCAATGAGCCAAAACCCTCAAAAGCTGTTAACTCCATAAAAAGTTTCACAACTGTTGCCAACAGTTCACATCTCTACACTAACAGTCCCAAAAAGAACCCAAACAGCTCAACTGTTAGTACCAAGACCAAAGGAAAGGAGAAAGTTGGTGAAGTTGTAGTTGGAAAGCCCAAGAAGGAGGCTGCAAAAGCACAGACTAAACCCAGATCTGTAAAAAGGCATACTGAAATGCCTACATGCACATGCCAAAAGCATGGTGTACAAAAGTTTCCTCAGTCAGCACCTGTTAGAGGAAATCAAAGAAATAGGAACCAGTTCTGGTCACAAAGAACTGGTTTTCCTATTGTGAAAGCTAAAAAGTGCTATATATGTGGGAGATCCAATCACTTGGCTCAAGACTGTTATTATAACCCACAGCTGTGTAGCACCAAAAAACCAAGTTTCAAAAGGCAAAATAACAGTTCTAAAACTGTTAAGTCAAAGCAGATTAACAGTTCTAAAACTGTTAAGCCAAAACAGGCTAACAGTTCTACAACTGTTACATCCAAACCAACTACCAGTTCCACCACTGTTTTATCAAAACCAAAAACTGTTGGTCTGGCTTGTGTGAAACTGCAGAAACAAACAGTTTCTGAAGAGGGTAAAACGGGTACTCAAATTGCAAAACAGAATAAGTCACATGATGACTCAACTGTTTTACCATCTACAACAACTGTTTGTTCAAAGGTCTCAACTGTTAATCACAACAGTTGGGAACCACATGTTCTTACAAAGTATTCATCACACAAATTAGAGAAATCTAATTTGGATGAAATCAAAAAGAACCAAACTCTGTTTAAGTATTATGACTTGAATGGTGTACCCAAGACCTGCATGGCCTGGGTACTTCCTGCTACTAACTGATTTTATTTGTGCAGAGCATTCATAGGGCCAATCATGGATCTATCTCGCATGTGGATAGTGGATGCTCAAGGCACATGACTGGAAATCCACATTGTTTGAAGGATTTCAGAAGCTTTAATGGTGGATTTGTAGTATTTGGAGGAAATGCTAAGGGAGGAAAAGTCACAGGTAAAGGAGCTGTTGAGGCAGGTACACTTACATTTAATGATGTTTTCTTTGTTGAACAACTTAAGTACAATCTGTTAAGTGTATCTCAATCTGTGACAATGGAAACAAAGTTCTGTTTACAAATTCAGAATGCATTATCCTATCAAAAGATTTTGAACTAAATGAGAAGGATGTTGTTTTGAGAATACCTAGAAAGGATAATGTATACTGTCTAGATATACAAAAGATTGCTAAACAGAATGTGTTAAGTTGTTTACTCTCAAAGGCATCTCATGATGAGTCTGCCATTTGGCATAGAAGGATGTGACACATGAACTTTAAAACCATGAACTTGTTAGCTAAAAACAGTTTGGTAAGAGGTTTGCCCCAAAAAGAATTCTCATGTGATAATCATTGTGTGGCTTATCTCAAAGGCAAGCAACACAAAACTTCTTATAAGACCAAAGAAGTTTCTTCCATTGCTGCACCTTTACAACTTTTGCATATGGATCTTTTTGGTCCAACATCTGTGGTCAGCATAGGTAAGAAAGCCTATTGTTTAGTTGTAGTTGATGATTTCACCAGATTTTACATGGGTTCAATTTCTTAGAACTAAAGATGAAACTGCTGAGTTAGTTAAGTCTCTTATTCTTAGGATTGAGAATCAATCTGATTTGAAGGTGAAAGTCATTAGATCTGACAATGGTTCTGAATTTAAGAACTATGAGCTAAACAGTTTTTGTGAAAGTAAAGGTATTGAAAGACAGTTTAGTGCCCCTATGACTCCCCAACAGAATGGAGTTGCTGAGAGAAGGAGTAGGACTTTGATAGAGGCTGCTAGATCCATGTTAGCTGATTCTAGGCTCCCAATGACATTCTGGGCAGAAGCAGTGAACACTGCCTGCTATGTTCAGAATAGAGTACAAGTAGTCAAGTCGAAAGGGAAAACTCCTTATGAGTTGTTCCTCAAGAGAAAACCTTTAATCAACTTCTTCAAACCATTTGGCTGTCCTTGCACTATCCTTACTACCAAATCAAAATTAGGCAAGTTTGAGAGTAAGGCTGAAGAAGGTTTCTTTGTAGGATACTCCACTCAAAGTAAAGCTTATAGAGTATTTAACAATGTCACTAGAATCATAGAAGAGAGTATGAATGTCTCTTTCAATGAGAATAGGATCAATATTGCAGGTAATGGGTCTGCTTGGTTATTTGATATTGATGCATTGTCTAAATCTCTTTCTTTTGAGTATTCTACTGAAACAGCTGCAGGTACCTCAACAACTGTTGGTAAAAATCAACAAACAGTTTCCAACAGCCCAAACAGTTTTGAAACTGTTAGGTCAAACAGTTTTGCAACTGTTGGTTCAAACAAAGTTACTAAAGACTTTGTTGTGATTCCTATGCTTCAACAAGAGTTCTCCAATGCTGTTGATCCATTGATTGATGTTGAATCTTCAAAGGACATGGAATCTCATGATCGTCAACAACACACTGACTCTGCATCTCAAACAGTTGCTGATCAAGTGTGTGATACTGCTGGAAATTCAAGTAAATGTGAGTTTGATCTGTCTAATCTAGGGAATGAACTGACTGAAGAAAACATTCCTACATCAAGAGTTCACAAGAATCATCCAATATCACAAATAATTGGTGATCCAACCACTCCTATCAGAACAAGGAACATGCTGCAAAATGAAAACAGTGGTGTGGATCTTGCCCAATTTGATGTGAATGTCTGCTTTCTATCTCAAATAGAACCAAAGAAAGCAGTTGAAGCTTTGAAAGACCCTTCAGGGGTGGAAGCAATGCAAGAGGAGCTCTTACAATTTCAAATTCAGCAAGTTTGGAAGTTGGTTGAGCTTCCAAGAGGCAAAAGAGCAATTGGCACCAAGTGGGTGTTCAGAAACAAGAAAGATGAAAGAGGAATTGTAATCAAGAACACGGCAAGACTAATTGCACAGGGCTATACACAAGAGGAAGGAATAGACTATGATGATGTCTTTGCACCTGTTGCAAGGATTGAAGCCATTAGACTATTTCTTGCCTTTGCAAGCTTCAAAGGATTTAAGGTGTATCAAATGGATGTCAAGTCTGCATTTCTCTATGGAAATATTGATGAGGAGGTATATGTGTGTCAACCCCCTGGATTTGAAGACTCAAAGTACCCTGACAGGATATATAGGTTGGATAAAGCTCTATATGGACTACATCAAGCTCCTAGAGCTTGGTATGAGACATTATCATCCTACCTTCTTGAGAATGGTTTTAAGAGAGGCACAATTGACAAAACATTGTTTACAAAGATTGTTAAAATAGAGATTTTGCTTGTGCAAATCTATGTTGATGATATAATCTTTGGATCCACTGATGACAGCCTGTGCAAAGAATTTGAAGTCATTATGCACAAAAGATTTCAGATGAGTTCCATGGGTGAACTCACATTTTTCTTGGGATTACAAGTGAAACAGAAGCCCTCTGGTATCTTTCTAAGCCAATCTAAGTATGTCAAAGACATATTGGACAAGTTTGGCTATCAAGATGTGAAACTGTCAAGCACTCCTATGAAACACACAAACAGTTGGGAGCAGACTCTGAAGGGGAGGATGTAGACATACATCTATATAGGTCAATGATAGGTTCATTAATGTATTTAACTGCTTCTAGACCTGATATAATGTTTGTTGTGTGTGTTTATGCCAGATTTCAATGCAGTACGAAGATGTCACACTTGTTTGCTGTGAAGAGGATCTTTAGATACCTCAAAGGCCAACCAAAATTGGGACTTTGGTATCCTAAAGATTCACCTTTTGATTTGGTGGCATATTCTGATAGTGACTATGGTGGAGCCAATGTGGACAGAAAATCAACCTCTGGAGGATGTCAATTCTTTGGATCAAGGATGGTTTCATGGCAATGCAAGAAACAAACAACTGTTTCCACTTCAACAGCTGAGGCTGAATATATTGCTGCATCAAGCTGCTGTTCACAAGTGATGTGGATTCAAAACCAGCTTCTGGATTATGGTTTGTCTTTCTTGCATACACCTATTTATGTTGATAACACCAGTGCTATTAGCATAGTTAATAATCCAGTGAAGCATTCTAAAACCAAGCACATTGAAATCAGATTTCATTTCATAAGAGATTGCAATGAAAAGAAATTAATCCAAGTTATGAAAATCCATACTGATGATCAATTAGCTGATCTGTTCACTAAAGCATTTGATGTGAGCAGATTCAACTTTTTGATCTCAAACATTGGAATGATTAACTTGGACTAACAGTTGTTCATTACTCAATGTTTTTCACACTAACAGTTTGCAACTGTTAGTATTGTTATCTAACAACTGTTGATTTTAAGTGTTCAGGGAAGAGTAAAAGTGCAAATCCCACACCAGTTTTGGACATATCTGGTTGCCTGTCCCACAAACAGTTTTCAAACCCGTGAATGTCCTTGATATGTGGTAAAGGTAACATACTTTATTGAGAACAGTTCCAGACTGATAAAGGTAAGTCACTTTATTTTGACAAGTCACTGCATGCTAAATTATTAAACAATTCGCAACCACAAGTTTGTCAATAAATTAGCTTGCATGCATTCTTCACAAATCACACCTACATTTGCATTTCAGAGAGCAAACTTTTCTTTGCAAATGGCTACTAACTTCTTTCTCATAAACTTCAAAGAAATTAATGCTAAACAAAGTTATGTAACCATCCCTGCCCCATTTGTTAGAATGCATGAGCTTTGGAAATACTCATCTTGTGTTCTTGAGATGCATGATGATCGAGATATGTTCACCTTGACACAGCACCCAGACCCACGTAGGCCAAATAAAATGACTGATCATATTCGTATAAGAGGTGATTTTGAAAACTTCACTCTCTTCCACGAGTTGCCTACCAACTGCTGTTTAAGGTTCGACTTGAACCTGGAAGGCACTACAGGCTCAGTAGTGTGGTTCAATATTCGAAGAAATGATGCTGATGATGACGTTCTAGCCTCGGATGATGATGCAGTGGAGGTCATTGTAATCGATGACTAATTCCAATGCACGTCATGGTCTTAGCTGATGATGAATTGGCAGTACTCATCATCATCATCCGAGTCTAATGAAATCCATAACCATTAGAGACAAACAACCGTTAGAGAAAGAGATGGGTGTAGAAATCGAAGTCATAAAAGACTGAATTTCGTTGACCCTTGCACAATTAGATAAACAGTACCAACAATGGCTTGTGAAAATGCATGTACTTTGTAGTTCATCTGTGTTAAACATGAATAAAATGCATATTTTGTTGATGACTGTGTTGGCTAATGGTTTGTTTATGATGAATCAGCTTATGATGGTGTATGAGCTAAGTTTTGTTGACAGTTGCACATTTTTTTTAACAGTTGTTTGAAATACTACTAACAGTTTTCAACTGTTAGCATATGGCCTGCACAACTGTTAGGCAAAATCCATGTGCATCTGAGGGGGAGAAACTCGTCCAATAACAGTTGTACTTTCTAACAAAAACAGTCTTCAACTGTTAGTGTGTAGAATGCACAACTGTTAGTCCAAATTCATGATCTTCGAAAAGGGAGTTATTTCTAAATAACAGTTGTTACATCTTATGAAAACAGTTCTTCAATTGTTAGCTTTTTATTTTTCCGTCAACTGTTAAGTTAATAAAGAGTGTTTTGGTCTTTGCAGAATTTTGAGGATGTTTGAATTGCATTTGATATTCGAAACATATATAAGGCAATTCCCTCCTCACCAGTTCATTCACTCTTTCTAAACTTAAATCACACACAAACCCTAAATCCTATCTCTCAAACTCGAAATGACTCCCCTTCCATTCGTCAAAGAGCACAACATGATCGCCTTCCTTGCCAAACCCGATAATCTGCATGTCTTTCATGACATGATCGAGTATCTCTCAATGTCCAACATTCACAATGCTCTTACTGTTAATTCCACCATATATACCTCGCATGTCGACCAGTTTTGGAAAAATGCAACTGTGCGAGAGGAAAATGGAGTTCAATGGATTGACTCCAAGATAGACGGCACTGAGGTCGCTATCTCTGAAAACATCATTCGTCAATCTCTGCAACTGAATGATGTCAATGGTGAGTATTCTGACTCGGTTTCACTTGAATATTTATACATTGAGTTAGTAAAACTGGGATATGAGGGCCCTAGGGGAAAGGGTACCTTCTACAAAGGGCAGTTTTGCGCACACTGGAAGTTCATGATCCATACTCTCCAGCAGTGCATTAGCCCTAAGAGAACAGGCTGGAATGAGTTTGGGAGCAACATTGCTCTCGCACTCATCTGTCTAGCAAACAATAGATGCTTCAATTTTTCAAAACTAATCTTTAATGGAATGGTAAAGCATCTCGGGACCAAATATGGTCTCTTTTTTATGTACCCCAGGTTTGTGCAAATTTTCTTAAACTTTTTGATGCCAAACCTTAAAATACACAAGAGGGTCATTATTCCCTCTGCTCATGTGGCTTCCACATTGAGCAAATTGTTGATTAATGGCAAGAATTTCTCTGGTGCCATAACTCCACCACTCTCTGCAATGGTGGAGTTCTTGTCAAGAAATAGGGCTGCTAGTGTTGAGCATGAAGCCCAACATATTGCTACACCACCAACACTAGAACCAACAGCCCATGATACTCAAAATCCCCTCTCTACTACTTTTGAAATAGCTACAACAAAAGCCCCCACTCTTAAAACATTTCAAAAGAAGAGGAAAAGAACTGTTGGTGCTCCTTCCACCACAGTTCATGAACCTGAAACTGTAAGCCCTGCAAAGGTGCATTCACCTGTGCAGAATACCCAAAGGTAACCCCTTGTGCTGTCTCCCAGGCACAATGAGGAGGTGATCACTCCAGTAGAGGGTGATCATATGGTTTTTGAGGCTGACACTACTAATTTATCCGCAAGGGATGAACATGACAGTGTTAACATAACTAAGACCTCAACCATGGCAACAGAAGCTGATCAAACAGCTTCTGGAAATCCCCAGTACCAAGAAAAGAGGGGTACTGGTGTTGAATTTCAATTGAGTGAACCACCAGTTTTATCTGTCAATGATATGTTAACAGTGGCAACACTGGCTGACATTGAGGCTAGAATACAACACCAAGCATTGACGAATTCCAACTTTGCACCTTTCTTTGCTGCATACGTGCAACTCAAAAAGAAGATTGCCTTACAAAACAAAAGGATTCTTCAACAAGACCAGCAAATCAAGGTTTTGACCAACAGTTTGAAGCATGCTAATGAGGTGCTAAAGCTACATGATCAAGTACTACAACAGTAGACAGCTGCTGCAAGACCCCCTTCAACTGTTCCAATCAAAGAGGGGGAGAGTTCATTTCCAACAGTTGCTGAAGTGCCAGAACAAACAGCTGCAGTGGATGAACTAACAGTTGCACCTAGTGAATCAACAGTTGAAGAGAAACTATCAGCGGTGGATAGAGTGCTGATCAATACGATAATTTGGTCTGGTGATTACCCAACAACTGAGGTTTACAAGACATGGCCCAAGGTGAAACAAGAGTATTTAGTGAAAGTGGGTGCTCAGATGCTGAACTGCAATGAATTCCAAATGAGACAAAAGATTGATGATGGATGGCTTGAGGGCAGATGTGCAAAGTTAAAACCTATTAAGCCAAAGCCTAGATTCAAAGGGATTCATATTGTAGAAAAGGTTGTTGAAAAGCCAGTGCAAAAGGTAGAAGGAAAGGGCAAAGAGATTGTTGTTGAGCTACCAAAGCTAAAATTAACAAAAGAACAACAAGAAGAAAGGGATTTTGAATGTGCTCAGAGGTTGGCTGCTGATCTTCAACAACAAGAACAGACTGATTTTGAAATAGCAAAGAAGCTAGCCGATGAGTTCACAAAAGAGATTGATGAGGAGGAGAAAGCAAAGAAAGTTGATAAGGGAGTGAAAAGAAAAAGAATTGTAAAGAACAAAACTGAAATGGTTCAAACAATCATTGAAGACCGACTGAGAACTGAACTAGAAACAGGGATTGATAAATTGGTAAAAGAACAGTGGGTCAAAAATCCCATATCACAGAATGGAGATTTGAGGTGTTAAGAGAGGACACTGGAAATAAAGGTGTAACTGTGGTCAGAGAAGGATTGATGGAAATTTACTCTAATTTATTTCAATTGGTAAATAATTGTACAAGGAGAGATCTTGAAGAAATGTATGTATATGGGGTTAATCATTTTGCAAATCCTGAGGAGATTGAGATAAAAGTTTTGATGAGGCATCTAACAAGCATATGTCGTCCAAAGGAGATTATGCAAGTTTTGATTGCTGATGAGGCTTTTCCTATCAAGTCAGTAAAAGTGTATGCTAAAGCTGGAGTGTAACATATGGTGATGGCTAACACTAAACAACAATGGTTTGCTTTGGAGTTCATAGAGCACAATAAAGTCAAGCTTCAGTATATGCTAAAAGCAAAATTCTATGGATCAGATAGAATAAAAGATGATTTGTTCAACAGATTAAAAGAAAGACTGGCATGAGTCAAGTCTATGTAAGTTTTCTCTCAATTTTGATTGTAACAGTTTACTTTGCATAAATATATGGAATTCATTCTTTGCTTATGCTTAATTTGTCTGTGATTGAACCCTATGATCGAAAGAACTTAAAGACTTTGATCAATTCTTTAAGTTAGGGGGAGATTGTTGGGAAATTAGCTAAGGCATTAAGACTGTTTAACATGCAAAGTTGAAACTGTTAGAAGAGTTTATGGAAAACAGTTGTGAACTGTTAGATGAAAATATGAAAACAGTTGTGAATAACAGTTGTTGTGGGCATTACAACTGTTAGTACAAAGTTCAGAACTGTTAGTTCAAACTTCTACAACTGTTTGAAGACCTTGAACCCGAAGACTGTTAGAAGAACCAGAACTGTTGCATCCAATGAACAGTTTCGGTTGAGCTAAATATGGAAAACCCTATCTTTGAAGATATCTCGAAATATTTGGAAGATCATCAAGATTATCTCAGAAGATAGAAGATTACCTAACTGTCAGCAAATCAAGGAAGATCAAGGAGTATATAAATGGTAGATTAGAATTTATAATACGTACGTACTCATTGTTTAAGTTTTTGCATTCATTCTTCAAGTTGTAATTTGCTTTCAGAATAGTGCTAAGCCTCTAAGTTTCTCTTTGAAACCTAAGAACAATCTGTGTTCTTCGTCTAACATAATAATTTAGATTGGGGGTGAAGTTTGCTATTGTAATCATTCTGGTTAATCAATAAAACTACTGTTTGATTGAATTGCTTTGTGTTCAAAACCTTCTTTAATCAATTAAGTGTGATTCCGCAACTTATTAGTTGATTGTGATCATAGTTAAAGATTAACTTTTTATTCAACTGTGATTTGTTATTCAAAAGTTAGTTCTTGTTATTTGATATAATCTATATCCGATCCTGACAACCTTGTGTTCTTCTTGGCTTGCGATCGTCGAGAGAGAGACCGAGAGAGAGAGTGTACGGTCGAGAGAGATCGACGTGAGGGAGTGCGAGATCGAGAGAGAGAGTGTTGTGGTGGCTAGGGTTAATCCCTTGTGTCTCTTTCTAATCCTTAAGGCTTAAGGATATTATATAGGGATTAACTTGGACCTAAGCCCGTTTAATTAAAAGCCCACTGGTTTTAATTAAACTTTCAATCTCTTCATCTTGACCCCCTGGACTTTACTAGTTAATTAATTAACTATTAATTAACTCAGTCCGTTAATTATTAAAACTTAATATTTAATTCTCCTTAAATAATAAATAACTATTTATTATTTATTTCCTTTCTAATAATTAATACAAAGTGATTAATTATTTATTTCTCTCTTTAATAATTAATCTAACTGATTAATTATTTCCTCTTTCTCTTTAATAATTAATCTAACTGATTAATTATTTCCACACAGACTTATGGTGAAATCCAACTGTTCTGAATTGGGTGTGTAGCAGTGTGACCCTTTAGTCTCTTATAACATTGGATACAATATGCCCGTGAATTATCTCTGCACATAATCCAACAAATAGAGGGTAATACACAGTGTGACCTTGGGTAGAGGTCTGTCTTTCAATGGTATCACCCTTTTGGGAGGGTGACCCAGATTGCAGGAGTCCCATTTGTATAGATGCATCTTGTTGGGAAGATGCACCTATTGGTTAAGGGTTAAAGTCAACATCCATAAGCTCCCCCTTAACATAAGAAGTAGCTATAGGTGTTGAGGTCAGAGGTGCAGCTATCACATCCTCTGAGATAAGTGCAGAGTGCACTAGAGCTTGGCGGTTGTGGGGGTGTTACAACTGGAAGTGAGGATGGGCTCTCACTAGTTGGGTGTACCAAGTGAGTATCCTCAGGGAGGAAAGTGACCATACCTGAGATGTGCTTGGTTCTGCTGATCTCAATAAGTTAAACCAGCTTGTCAGAGATGAAATACTCCTCAACAACATCATCAGCAGCAGTTTCATCCTCACCACCTTGTTCATTGTGAACAGAGGCACTAGAGCCTTGAGAGTATGGTGAAGAAGGATAAGCAACATAGCCTCCAAGAGTTCTGCTTGGAGAATCCTTATCAGACCCATCTTTAATCTCAGGAGTACTGACATAACCAGATCTTCTTGTAGTGTTTGAACTTAAGGGAAACTCATTTAGGGGCATCATAACAGGAGTGGATGTGGTGGATGTGGCATTATCAATAACATAATCAATAAACATTCCACCAGCATCACCATCATGTGCATCATCATCACGATCACTATCATGATCACCACCATCATCAGCAGCATCCTCTTGGGTTCCTTGATTCTTTAGACAGGAAGACTTAGCAACAGAGTGAGCAGAGTCTTCATCTTAAGTTCTTTGTGGAGAAACAACAAGATCAAACAAAGGGATACCCTCAGATTGCACAATATCCTCAGCATCAGGTTTCATAATCTCATCCAGTGCTTGTACATCATCCAAATTCTCATTAAAGCTAAAAGCTTTACCAACACCAGTTGAACTAACCTCCTCATCATCATCATCTGAGTAACGTAGAATAGGAACTTCAGTTTGAGCAACATCAATAGAATGCTCAGAGTGCTCTGTAATGATATCTGGAGACTCAGCAGTGTGAAGTGAGTCCTCAGCCATTTTAACAATATTTTCCGCAATTTCCTCTTCCTCATTTCCACTTGCTTCATCAATAGCTTCATCAACCAGTTCTTGCATCTGCTCAGTAATAGCAGGACCTTTAAATTCCCTTATCAGATGGAAGATCTTTTGACCCATCTGAGGAATGGTCATTGTTTGCAACTGTGCAGCGAACCCAACATAGTGTTCCCATTGAATATTTCTAAGAGCAATCAGACTGAGATACCTTATATAGGGAACATGGGTTCTGGTTGATTTTTTTTGCAGTACCCAGAGTGATCTTATCCACCATGTCTGTGAATATGACTTAAGCAAAGTCAATATTCCTTCCAGTAACCAAAGCATGAAGAACCATCAATTCAGACTGATTCATTTGATCATGACTTCCGGATTTGTGACCAAAACACCTAATGACCACACTTGCAAGATACTTCCGGGGATGACCTAGAACTGGAAGTTTGTACTGGCCATGGGAAACTGGTTCATTGTAGCTAATCAGGGGTAAGACCTCCAGAGTTTGGTCAAGGATGCAAATGGTTGAAATGGGGCTAAGTTAGGTATAGAGAATTCTTGACGAAGGGAATCAACAGTAATGTGTATGTTTATGGTGTTGTTGAGGCAAGAACATGTTATGGTTTGCTCGGCTAGGTGGTATGTAGCAGTATACCACATCTCTCCAATGATGTTAGGGAAGATAAATAGAGGGTGAGTAGAGAGGCAGTTGAATAAAGGATGAGAAGATATAAAAGCTACCATGGGTTCATATCCCTAGTTTACCTTGCTCGAAGGAATGTTAGTGTTGATGAGGAAGTTGTTTGGACGAATGGTGAACAGAGAATTGCGAGTAACATTCTCTCCGGGAATGGCACTTGGAGTTGAAACAGGGTTGAAATTCACCATTGTTTTGCAGGACGGAGATACAGAGATCAGTGAAGGATTAGGTTTTTGTGATAAAGACGAAGAGGAGTGTTTGAGAAATTTGAAAGCTTAGGAAATTGGAAACCGCTAAAACATTATTTATATCTTCTTCGGAAACCTAAACTGTCACAGAAATATCTTTTTCAAAAAGTAACTGTCACGTCTGCAAAAAGGAGTTAACGAAAAGGTAATAAATACACAGATAACTAACGGACAATTAAATATAATTAAATACAACCTAGGAACGAATTAAATACAAATGAGAAATTAATAAAATAAGTGTGGGGACACAGAATTTTGACTCTGAGAGACATCAGCTGAGGAGGAAAAAGTATCAGCTGATCTATTTTAAGAGAAAACAAGTATCAGCTAATGAATGTACTTAGCTGAGCTGCTAGTCCTTAGCTGATGGTGTATGAGCTGAGGTATTTAATCAGCTGATAGTTATCAGCTGACATAATTCCTTTAGCTGATTCACTATTAGTAAGACATAAAGAAGCTTAGATAAGTACTTCAATTAGAATTCACACACGAAGAAAATTATTTTCTCACACAAAGCAAACTATCTAGGAAAAGAATATTTTACAAGTTTAGCGTGCGAAGTTTGGATATTAGGAAGTTGAACCGAGACTCATCCAAAGGTTTTGTAAAGAGATCAGCTAGTTGAAAATCAGTGCTGATGTAGTGCATTGAAACTTTCTTTTTATGCACATTATCTCTTAAAAAGTGGTGTCTGATTTCAATGTGCTTTGTCTTAGAGTGCAAAACAGGATTGTTAGAAATAGATATGGTACTAGTATTGTCACACAGGATTGGGGAGTTTTCAAATTGTATGTCATAGTCAAATAGTTGGTTTTGTAGCTGTTGGTCCCTTGGTGAGAATAACAACAAGCAACAGTGTGTAGAAGGGGGGTTGAATACACTTTCTGCGGAAATTGAACAAATCAAATAAAAGTGTTACACAAAGTAAATCAAACCACAATCAATTGAATGCTTTTATTAAGAAGATGATTACAATGCTTTGAATAAGAAGATGATTACAATAACTATCAAGTAAGCAACTTTTGATATATAATCACCTAATATAAATCTCTCAATCTCTCAAACTTAGCTATCTATAATCAACTTATGATTATAGATACTGATGACTCTCTAAACAGGATTTACACAGATTGAATCAACTAATGATTACTTACCAATATCACAACTGATGTGACAATTCGAACATACGAATGATTTGGCAATCTGTGAGTTTCTTGATCACGTTGAACTTACAAACAGTGATTCAAGAATCGTAACACATACGATGAGGTGAGGTTTTTGGCTCTGCAACACTTAGTTGTACTCTTTTCACAATCATAGTCGTACCTCTAAACTTATCAGGAGATAAGTATTTATAATTCTGTTCCTACGGTTCCTAACAAACTGGACTAATCCTAATTTGCTAACTAACTATCGGATAACTCGGAATCTTGAATCTTGAATCTTCTTATCTTGAGTCTTCAATTTTCAATCTTGATTCTCGAGTCTTCTTATCTGCGCCGTAGATATATAGAGAGATAAAGATGAATTTAAAAACATATTTATATTATCTTTAAACTGATTTCTTACTTCGGACTGAGTTACTCAGCTTGAAACTCATCAAGCTGAGTTCTTCGAGAACACACTCGAAAACAAACATGAACTAACACGTATATTAATAAACTCATCCTTAGAAGTCTAACGAATTAACTAAAACATATTTAGTAACTCTGTCGAGCTGACTCTGCTTTTGAGCTGCGTCACTCAGCTTGAAACACATCAAGCTGAATACTCGGTATATACCTTATGTGACATATACATCTTATTAAACATATTAATAACCTAACTAAGGTATAATATAAACTGGTCGAACATATGCTCAGCTTATACTCTGCTTATATTGGTTCAGTCTGACTAAGCTTCATAATTCTGTTTAAGTTATACGTAGAACACACCTTACAAACTTAACTTTGTCTCATCAAATCTTAACTGATGAGATCATTTTCCCAACAAACTCCCCCTATTTGATGATGACAAACCATCAAACATTTAGTAAGTTTGTTTAACATAATTATTTCTTAAGTCTTAAACTTATTCAGATTTTTATATTTGAACTGATCAAATATTTATTGAACATATCAATTTCAATTGAACTTATCAATTTAAATTGGAACACACCAACTTTCAAGTTGAACAAACCAACTAAACATTTTAATGAATAAGAACTAATCAATTATTCATTTTGCTGAACATATCAAACTTATAAATATGAACACATCACAACAAAGTTGAACATATCAAACTTTATACTTGTATTAATTGAACTGATCATAATACAAAATAATTGATTACTTAGATCATGCACACTAAGTGCTTACAAAAATATTAGAACTAATCTAATATTTACAATAGAACTAATCTATTAAGGTTTATCTTATGAACTCAGGATGTAGAAGCTCCCAGATGCTGATCTCCTTGTTGATCTCGTCTAACAGTCTTTCAGCTTCTTCATTCCCACTGAGGTCCTTCTGTTGTACCATGATGATCTTGTTTACTTTATATTTCATTAGTTGATTCGAAGCATCATCACCACAACTCTTTCTAATTCTCAAGGTATCCTCAGCTCTTAGATAACATACTTCATTCAGTTTGATGAAGCTAGGATTGCCTGCCTGATCCTTAAACATAAAGCCTTGTATAGGTGTGTTGACACTTTGATTTTCCTTGAATTCTACACCCTCAGGCATTCTGAACAGATTTTCCCACTGCAGACCAGTAACTGGAACATACCTCAGTTCTTCAGCTCGAGTAATCAACTTGGAGACTTCAGATAGAATTTCTTGTTTGATCCGACTTCTTTTAAATTTCTTGAGCAGCATCATTATCCTTTGACATTCAATGTAGCCCATCCTGTGAACGTATCTCAGGTCCATTCCCACTGTTGATTTGTCACTAAGCTCAAAAGTGAGAATGACAGCTCCATTTGCTCTGCTCAAGGTCATTCCTCTGATCTCTTTGTTGAAGCTCCTTCTGAAGTAACATTCCTGCAGTTCTGCATCTGAGTATGGAATTAGATCAGGTCTTGGACCAGTGTATGTAGCTTCAGCTTGAGCCAAAGATTTTCTTTCCTTATTCTTTTTCTTGGTCCTTTATCTCTTCCTCCTTTCTCTTTCTCAGCTCAGCTACAGAGATCCCAAGCTCATTTGCTTCTTCTTGCTCAAGCATCTCTATTAACTCTCTTGTAGCTTTTTCTTCTTCTGTCTCTTCCTCAGACTCAGAAACACTGTCAGCTTCAAGTTCAGATTCTTCTACCTTTTGTCTCTTAGCTGCAGGTTCCTCTCTGTTTATTTCAAACTCCCCCTCAGTCTGAGCTTGCCTCTTTACTCCTTTAGCTAGTACTAGTAGAGCTTCAACCTCAGCTTGAACTAGTTCAACTTCAGCATCAGCTTGAACCTTCTCCCCCTTTTTGTCATCATCAATAGGGTTTGAAGTCCTTTGTTGTTGGAGTGCAACAACTGTAGAGGCAATCTCTTTAACATCCTCTGTCAGCTTCTCAAGCCTCTGATAGATTTGACGTTTATGCTTCTCTTGCTTTAGGTGGAAGAGACCAAATTGAGCAGCAATGTAGTCCTTCAGTTGCTGGATGCCTGAGGATGCAGTTTCATTTTAAGGAGAGTCTTTGGGTGCATCGTACAAAGGTTGTTGTTTACCTTCAAATTCATTTTCACCAGAGTCTTGACCCTGTGAATCACCCTGGTTTGAGGATGAAATATTGACAGGTCGTGCAATAGGGTGTGAGAAATGAATAGAAGTAATAGGGCTAGAAATGTGAAGTGTATGGGGTGGTGGTTGTCTAATTGGGTTGGAAGGGAGTGATTGACCCTGGGGATTGGTCATTCTTTCAATGTAACCTGAGTGTGTCTGCTCAGGCACAGTAACAGTCTCCCTCATGGCTCGAGTAAGTTTGGTCTGAGTAGACACCACACCCGGTATAGGCTGTTGGGTTGTAATGAGCCGTGAGGTTGACACCTTAAGAGAAGGCATCTCCCCCTCAACTCCTGCCGGTGGAGGGATCAGTGTGATCTCAGCTCCAGTGATGCCTTTAGGAGTGGCACCACCTATGGCAGTTTTTCTTTGGTAGGTTCGGATATTCTCCCTAGCAGCAGTGGGCATACTAGGGGTGGCTTCAGAGTGGGATTGTAAATGGAAATAAGGTGAAGGAGACGGGTTAGACTGAATTGGGTTTACTGCAGTCTTATCTCCAAAGGTAGATGGAGAAAAATGAGAAGAAAGTGAAAGTGGAGAGGTTTTACCTAAAGCAGCTTCTGTATGAGCTGGTTCAGTCTGAGCAGAGTGCTCAGCCTGAACCTCAGTGTCGGCTTGAGAAACTCCCCCTTGATTAGATCCCTCAGCTTCACTTTCTGAAGACGAAGTCTCAGCAAACAGTAGCATGGGCTCACTCAGACCCTCTTGCTCTGGGAAGATGTCGTTGTTGAACATCTTGGGGCTGAGTGTTGGCACCAGAGACAGTTCCTGATCAGCTTCGTAGAGTGCTGTCCCTAGCTCGGCTTCAAATGCCAAGGACAGGTACCTTATAAAAGGCACATGAAGATCCCTTGTGGTCTTCATCACTGGGACCTTAAGCTCGTTAAAGATGAGATGCGCATAGTCTAAATTTCTTCCAAAGTACATGAGGTACAGCAGCTACATCTCGAACTCATTGACCTGGTCCAGTCCTCCAACCTTGGTACCAAGTGAACGGATCACTGTGGACACCATAAAACCCCAACTGGTTGGAAAGGTGGCCTTTTTTATAAAACCCTCTGTCTGTGGGTGACCCATTCTGGGAAGTACTGACCTCGCCACCTGTATCGTCACAGCAGGCTCAAATACATCATGTTGAGGGAGGTGAAGAATCTCCCTTAGCCTGTTAACTGTGAGAGTTATGGTCCTCTCTCCATTCAGCACTGTACCTCTAATTTCGTCGTTGATTTGGTCGTAGGTGCACGTATACCAAAATTCGAGGAGGTGCTGAGTAACCACATGTAGAGGTGCACAAGTGAAAGAAAAAGTCAATGGGCATTTACGGATGTAATTGACCCATGGTTCGTATCCTCTGCCTTGTTTCCTTGGAGGAATAACAAGACAGGCACACTGATTGTTGATTTTTATCAGCGGTAAACCGTTGTTTTTAAACGCAGCACCCCGTACCTTTCGATCACCTAGAACGAGAATGGTTCCTTCCATCATTGAATATGTAGCTTACACTGAGTAATCAATTAGAAATTCGCACTGACCAATTGTCGATTGCGCACTGAGCGACTTAGGTTTTCGAAATCGATGGAACAGAGATTTGCACTTAGCAAAGAAGGTGAAAGGTATTTGAGAAGTTGAGAAGTCTGGATTGTAAGCATAAACCCTCTAATCCGAATGTGATCGGTATATATACCTTTCCGAGGAGAGAGAAAAGTTACCGTTAGAAATCCCCTTTTTTAACCGTTACGACGTAAAATTTTGATGTAGCAGTAAACGGGTAGAACTTATCATCTGCCAACGGATACTAATGTAATATAATAATTTTGATTTACAATAAGATTATATACACTGTTGTATTACACCAATACTGAATTAGTATAATACACGATTTTGAGACTTACTCAAATACGCACTTGCCTATGAAGTAATTACACTCAGTAATTAAATCATAGTTTGGACACACCAAGCTGAGTAAACTTATTACTCAGTTTAAGTCAAGCACTCAGCTTGATTCAATCACTCAGCTTGAGTTGAGTACTCAGCTTGAGATTGATGCTCAGCTTGAGTAGAGCACACAGCTCAGATTTAATGACACTAAGTCAATTATTGTTTGAGACTGACTCAAACTTGTTTCTAACTACACTGAGTAGTTTAAAACCTGTTTGGAACTTACCAAATGTGTGAACATATCACTCCGCTTAAGTGAAGCACCTAGCTCAGACTCAATGACACTTAGTCAGCTATGTTGGAGACTGACTCAACCTGTATCATAACTACACTGAGTAGTTAGAATATGTTTGTAACTCACCAAACGTGTGAACTCATCATTCAGCTAGACTTGTTATACAGTTTATGAAAACTTATTTATAAACTGTGCACTCAGCTTAAGACACTTAGTCATTGTCAAACTGAAAACTCAGATTCTAGACACTTAGCTAGGGGTTGAGCATACCCAATTTACTTAGCAGATACATAAACTATCAAGTAAGCAACTCTTGATATATAATCACCTAATATAAATCTCTCAATCTCTCAAACTTAGCTATCTATAATCAACTTACGATTATAGATACTGATGACTCTCTAAACAGGATTTACACAGATTGAATCAACTAATGATTACTTACCAATATCACAACTGATGTGACAATTCGAACATACGAATGATTTGGCAATCTGTGAGTTTCTTGATCACGTTGAACTTACAAACAGTGATTCAAGAATCGTAACACATACGATGAGGTTAGGTTTTTGGCTCGTCAACACTTAGTTGTACTCTTTTCAGAATCATAGTCATACCTCTAAACTTATGAGGAGATAAGTATTTATAATTCTGTTCCTACGGTTCCTAACAAACTGGACTAATCCTAATTTGCTAACTAACTATCGGATAACTCGGAATCTTGAATCTTGAATCTTCTTATCTTGAGTCTTCAATATTCAATCTTGATTCTCGAGTATTCTTATCCGCGCCGTAGATATAGAGAGAGATAAAGATGAATTTAAAAACATATTTAAATTATCTTTAAACTGACTTCTTACTTTGGACTGAGTTACTTAGCTTGAAACTCATCAAGCTAAATTCTTCGAGAAGACACTTGAAAACAAACATGAACTAACACGTATATTAATAAACTCATGATTAGAAGTCTAATGAATTAACTAAAACATATTTAGTAACTCTGTCGAGCTGAGTCAGTCAGCTTGAAACACATCAAGCTGAATACTCGATATATACCTTATGTGACATATACAGCTTATTAAACATATTAATAAACTAACTAAGGTATAGTATAAACTGGTCGAACATATTCTCAGCTTATACTCAACTTATATTCAGTCTGAATCACTATGAGTGTTCAGTCTGACTAAGCTTCATAATTCTGTTTAAGTTATACGTAGAACACATCTTACAAACTTAACTTTGTCTCATCAAATCTTATCTGATAAGATCATTTTCCGAACAGTAGCCACAACAACTGAGCATAAACAGCTACCAGCAGCATTGTATTTTGCCTTTGCTGTAGAAGTTGAAACAGAGTTCTCTTTTTTGCTTGACCAGCTGACTATCCTTCTACTTGACAATTGACAACCACCAGATGTACTCTTTCTGTCCAGAGTGCAACCTGCAAAATCAGAATCAGTGTATCCAACTAACTCAAAGTCTGAGTCCTTGGGGTACCAAATACCTAGATTAGGAGTTCCTTTGAGAAACATTAAAATTCTTTTAACAGAAGCTAAGTGAGATTCTTTGAGATCTGCTTGATATTTAGCACAGATGCATGTTGAAAACATTATATCTGGTCTACTTACAGTGAGGTATAAAAGTGACCCTATCATGCCTCTATAAGCAGTAATGTTCACTGATTTACCATCAATGTCCTTTCCAAGCTTTAAGGCAGTGGACATGGGTGTTTTCATTGAAGAACAATTTTCAAACTCAAATTTCTTAAGTATGTCATTTACATACTTTGATTGATGAATGAAAATTCCATCAACCTCTTGTTTAATTTGAAGCCCAAGAAAATAGTTTAGTTCATCTATCATGCTCATCTGATAGTTATCAGACATGAGTTTAGAAAAGAAGAGAGGGTATCATACCAGGCTCTTGGAGCTTGCTTTAGATCATACAAAGCTTTATTCAGGAAGTATACATGGTCTGGATTGCTTGCATCCTCAAAACCAAGAGGTTGTTTGACATACACCTCTTCCTTTAATTCTCCATTGAGGAAGGAACTCTTAACATCCATTTGGAATACCTTGAGGTCTTTGAAGGAAACATAGGCTAGGAACAATCTTATTGCTTCTAGTCTTGCAACAGGGGAAAAGGTCTCATCAAAATCAATACCTTCTTCTTGACAGTATCTTTAAGCAACTAGCCTTGCTTTATTTCTGATGATCAGCCCTTGTTTATCCATCTTGTTTCTAAACACCCACTTAGTACCAATGATGGATTTATCCTTTGGCCTAGGCACCAAAGTCCATACATTGTTCCTAGAGAATTCTGCCAATTCTTCTTGCATGGCATTAATCCAGTGGGGATAAATTAGAGCTTCATCTACCTTCTTTGGTTCAATCATAGAAACAAAACCTATGTACAAACAGAAATTACAAGCTTTTGATCTTGTTAGTACAGGTTCTTCTATATTACCTATGACCTGATCTTTTGGATGATCTCTGAGGTCCTTGTAGGCATTTTGGATTGTGGGAGAGTTGGGATTAATTGGGACTTGGGGAGTTGAAATTCTTTGTTTAGGATCAGCTGATGATATATCTGGTTGATCAGCTGACAGAATTTCAAGATTACAGTATGTGGAAACTTCTACTGATGAAGGAATATTTGATATGGAATTAGAGTTCATTGATGTTGAGTCATGATTCACATCATTCAGTAAAAGTGTGGGTTGATTTAAGGTAGGCCGTGCATTTGTTTCATATATATTTGGAATAGGTTCATCTAAGTCCTCTACATCAGCTGATGAGAGTGGATCAGCTGATATTGGAATGTTGTCTTTAGTATACAGCAGATCATTAAATTCCTCACCTGTAGATTGATTAGTAGAACAGGAAGCAACAATGTCCTTTTCATTAAAACTTACATTGATTGATTCTTCTATGACCTTTGTTCTGATGTTGTAAACTCTGTATGCTTTGGAGATTACAGAGTATCCAACAAACACACCTTCATTTGCTTTAGGTGCAAACTTCTGCAACTGATCTTTCTGATTCAGAATTAAACACTGACAACCAAAGATGTGCAGAAAGCTGATGTTTGGCTTCCTTCCCTTGAGCACTTCATAAGGAGTCTTGTTGTGCCTTTTCATCACAAGGGATATGTTCTGTGTTAAAGCAAGCACAGCTGACAGCTTCAGCCCAGAAGTTGAATCCTAACCCACTCTCACACAACATGGTTCTTACAGCTTCAATCAATGTTCTGTTTCTTCTTTCAGCTACATCATTCTGTTATGAAGTTCTTGGAGCAGAGAAGTTTTAAGATATCCCTTTCTCATCACAGAAACCTTCTAGAGTTTGATTTCTAAACTTAGTTCCATGATCACTTCTAAGCATCCTTACCAGATTGCCATTTAGCACTTCCATCTTTATGATAAAGCTTATTATCTCTTCAGCAGCCTCACTCTTTTCTTTAAGGAAGATGATCCAAGTGTAGCTTGAGAATTCATCAACCATCACTAGTGCATACTTACTTCCACCAATACTTGCAGTGGAAACAGGACCACATAGATCCATGTGCAAGATGTAGAAAGGTTTAGTAATGGAGAAGGCTTACTTAGATGGAAAAGATGTCTTGTGTTGCTTTCCCTTTTCACAAGCAGAGCAAGGTTTAGGCTTAACATACGTCAATGAAGGCAGTCCTGACACTAGATCACCCTTGCTTAACTTGTTGATGTTTTTGAAGTTTAGATAGGAAAGCCTTTTGTGCCATAACCAGTTTGTGTATGTTACAGATTTAGTAGACAAACAGTTTAACTTAGATGGATCACCAGGGATATGTCAATAGTGTAAACATCCTTGGTTCTCTTGGCACAAATTACTGTTTTTCCTTCTTTATCTAAAATGGAACCACCTGTATTAGTAAAGAGGACCTTATGATCACTATCACATAGTTGACTTTTGCTGATGAGATTGTACTTAAGCCCTTTAACATATGAAACCTTAGACAAGGTAAAGTTCCCATTATAATGTTCACCATAGCCTTTTGTTTGCCCACAAATGTTGTCACCAAAGGTTACTCTTGAACCCTTTTCCTTCTTGTAGTTACTAAGCAAAGCTTTGCAACCTTTCATGGTTCTAGAACATCCACTGTCAAGATACCATGTGCTAAGACCCTGCATAGATAAGATTGAAAGAAAGTTAGTGACACTTAGGGCATCCACAATTTTTTAAAGAGTTTGTAGTGATTCTTGATCAGCTGAGAAATTAGTAGAGGATCCATGATCAGCTGACAGGCCATCAGCTGAGCATTTATCATCTACTTGTTGATCAGCTGATGTAGGAACATCAGCTAATGAAATGTCAGTCAGCTGAGTACCTAAATTTAATGCATCAGCTTTCAAGGTTTGACAACACAATGTCTCTTTGGTATCAACCAATGATTCCATTCCTTTACTGACTTCCTTTGACATTAAATTTTTAGTACATTTACTTTCTGACATAACAATAAAATTGGAATCAAATTTTGACGTGGTTAAGTCTTTTAGCTGAGAGCTTTTACTTTTGAAAAATCTGTTAGTGATAATACTTTTTTTTAACAATCTTTTGAAAAGTAAGAGGTAAAATATCAGCCTTATCTAAGATATTTATGTCCTTGCTAAAATCAACACAACTAGCAGCTTGGGAATAATTTCCACCAATAATAGCTTGAACTTATTTTGGAATCTGCTCATTGACACACTGAGTGGTCTTTTCAGCAGAAACACACCAAGATTTAACTACTTTTTATAGGCCATCAAACTTTATGGTTGCTTCATTGGTTTCTTTTACCAAGATCTGATTAAGTATCTTTTGATTAGCTAAATCATCTTCTAATTTTGTCATCTGTTTCAGTTTCTCATCTTTAAGACTTAACTTCTCTTTTAGTGATTCTATTTCTATTTTTAGCTTCTTTTCACTTTGAATATTTGACTGAAACTCAACACACAGATAATCAAACATAGTGTTCTTTTCATTATCTTCATAATTAATAAATTTTCCAACCATCATTGAAGAAGGATCCCAGTCAGGAGAAATACAAGCTTTAGCAGCTTTTTTCACGTCCTCATCAAAGAAACTTGTACTCCCAGTGTTGGCCATCAAGTTGAGTTGAGCAGTGAGGACCTCATCTTCATCACTTGAGAGATCTTCCTCAGCCCAATCTTCTTCTTCAGCCACCAACACCCTATTCTGAGTTTTCTTCTTCTTCTTGTCAAGAACAGCAACAAGAAGCTTCTTATACTTAGCTTCATAATCCACCTTGTTGTCTGAGTTTGAGGGACCGTTAATGCTTGAGCTTCCTTTGGACTTACATTCACTGGCATAATGACCAGTCTTTGACTTATACTTGGCTTTTTCACCTTTGAAAGGTCTATTCCCAAACTTCTTGACACCCTTTCCTTTGAGGAAAGGTATGAACCTTTTAACCAACATAGCAGCCTGCTCAACAGCAGCTTCAATGTTGTCCATGTCCTCCAAATCTTCATCCCTATCAGCCACTTGCTCTTCATCTTCAGAAGACTCCACCTCTTCCTCTTCATCACTGCACTCATTCACCACAGTAGCAAAACTCCTAGATCTTGTATCCTTAGACACAAGAGCAGTTGATGGAGCTTTTATAGCCTCCTTCATATCTTTGGTAGAGAGTTTCGTTTGTTTCACTGATTGTTCATGGTTCATGAGGTTTACATACAAGCCAACTAGTGTAAGACCCTTAATTTTCTCACCATGTTTCAGCACAGTGATAAAATGGTCCCAAGATTCTGGGAGAGAGTCTAGAAACTTGCTTACAAGCTCCTTGTTGCTTTTGGGAACATCTGCCCTTCTGAAGTATTTAATAAGGTAGTCGAACCTGGTGTAGGTCTGGGTAAGACTTTCACCTTTATGAGCAAATAAGAACTCATATTCTCTAACTAGAAGGAGTTTCTTGTTTTCCTGCACTTCTACATTGCCTTCATATGCAACAGTCAGAGTATCTATCATCTCCTTAGCATATTTGCAGTTAAGAACTTGATGATATACTTCATTGGGTAGTGCAGAGACTAAGGCAGTTCTGGCTTTGACATCAAGATTAACCAGCCTTTTGTCTTCATCAGACCATTGATGTACAGCTTTGACAACATATCGTTGTACTGCAGGAGTAGTATCAGTGGCAGCAGTGACTTCAACAGTGGAGGAAGAAACATAGGGACCTTCAGTAATAGTCTTGAGCATCACATCATCAAGGCTGGACATGTAGAGAAGAACTCTACTCTTCTAGAGGAAAAAGTTTTCCTCATCAAACATTGGGCACCTTGTGAGTGAGCCATTGTTTGAGAAGCTGTTAGAAGTAGTAACAGGAGTGGCCATTTTGAAGTGTGGGGTAGAAGCAGTTGAATAGTAAGCAAAACAGATCTTAGATATGAATTATCTAGCCTGCTCTGATACCAGTTGTTGGTCCCGAATGGATACTACAACAACAAATGTTTGTAGAAGGGGGGGCTGAATACAAACTTTAGCTTTTTAAAATTTAAGAGACACACGGTTTACTTTTATATAATTCTTATTGATATGAATCAATATTTACATGAACTAGATACGGAAAATCTAAGTTCAATAAAAGGTGGCAACTAAACTGTCTAACACATAGACAAAGTTAATCTTAAACAACTTATGTCTAAGATGTTCAACACATGAACAAGTTTGTTTACACGGAAAGATAAATGCTAACTCTTCTATTATCTCAACTAATAAGATATCAGTGTTCAACAGATCTATTCGATACTTTGCATGTTTCCATGCATAGTATATATAAGCAAGGTGATATCCGGTTGATGGAGTGGAGAAGGAGACAAAGGTACTTGGTTTAATAATATTATACTATATGAAGTTAGTGGGTGAAAAGCAAATTCACTTTATACAGGAAGTGTGTCAAGTGAATGTACTTTTCAGTAAAAGTAAATCCCACTATCTATTATTATATTATTAAAGTACTACCTTTTTGTCTAGGTAGAGTAAACTTCTCTTTCCATGCTTGTACTTTAATCAATACCATGCTTCTTGAAGACTTGACTTAACCAAGTATGGAGTTGCCAGCTATACTTAGTTATTGAAGCATATCTTCGAGATCTTCTCTTTTAAAGTATCTATCACCTTTTCCAGAGGATCAAGATCAATCATTTTTGTCTCTTTGCAGATCCAAAAAGTGCTTAGTACTTTTACAAAGATAGATCTAAAGGCATAATAGAACAAGACATGTACTGCCTTTGACTTAAGAAAATATTACAATAAAAAACTATTAACTGAGATACTGTATAATGACTCAGCTAATCGACACTGAACTGCAAACATATTTTTGCTCAGCTAAGGATAAATGTGAAAGACTTAGCTACTAGAATCTGCTCAGCTGATCATAATTGATCAGCTAATAATACATACTAGAGTGATACTACATAAGCTAATTAACCTTTATGATCAGTAGATCCCAAGGGCTCAGCTGATCATTGAGAGTGATAAGCTTACAAAGAAAAGATTAGATAAGTAAAGGATAGCTTATCTGAGGGATGAGAGGCATCAGCTGATCAGAGTAATTGACTCAGCTGATCCGTTGACTGCTCAGCTGATCTTGAAAGAACCCTCAGCTGATGGTTTTGGACCATCAGCTAATGCTTTGTAGATGCTCAGTTTATGCTTCTTGACTTGTCTTTTCTTCTTGGCTGATCTTCCTGAAGCTGGTCCTTTGGCTGATACTCAGTGTTCAGCTGATACTTTTGTTCTTCAGCTGACATTTCTTACTTAGGAATTTCTTCAAGTCTAATATGAAAAACAACACATGTTTTTCATTGATCCAAGTACAAAACTGAATATATGGTTTTGTTAGCATCAAATCCTATTTTAAATAGTAGACATGTTTGATTATGGTTTGATATCTCTATCTCCCCAATATATATATATATATATATATATATATATATATATATATATATATATATATATATATATATATATATATATATATATATATATAAAGTGATATTAAATGTATAAATAAGTTTAGTTTGAAGTAGCAGATTAAGATTTGTCTTAGTTAGTTTGTTTGACTATTTATCCATAGAAGAAGTATATAAGTCAATTTCCTAATATGTTTTGATGTTACCTACTTAGTCCATCACTAACTTGATAAGTTCGGTATTCTTGTATACAGAGTTAATTGTTTTCTGTGTTCATAAGTTGAATAACATCTAACAATTAGTTTGAGAATTATGTAGTTAACCTCTCCATTTACACTTTTTATCAGTTTGTTAATTACCTTTGAAATTAACAGTCCAACTTCTCTTCTTATATTCAAATGAGTATTTAGAGTTCTGCTAGTGTTATCACCGATTTTGAATTAAATTTGAATGCTTGAGCTTTTATATAAACAAGTATTGCCATATCCCAACTTACCTCTGTAAACTCTACACCTTTAGTTAATCAGCCAAAAGGGCCCCTCAAATTAGTTTTAAAACTATATAACCATAATGCTTCTCTTAATGAATGAAATATTTTAATAAATAAGTTAACAATTAAAATAGAGATTTTCAGAACTTGGGTGTTACTTCTTGTATGATTAGTATATTTATTAGATCACACTAAAACTTTATTTATATTAGTTAATAATCATTCATGTTTTTCATTGGTTGTTCATGATTTATCGTTAATCTTCATCATCTAACGTTCATATTCTTCAATGAATATATTCTGCTCATGTTGATCGATTAATTCTTATTCATCTTTATTGTTGTTGGTTAATGTTCAAACAATCAAACTATATGAAAAAAAAGGTAAAACTTAATGTTTCATAGTTACTTTAATCTAGTAAAGTTTTTTATCATTGCATTTATAGTGTAATATTTTAGTTTAACTCAAAAAGTTTTTTTTTATATGATTTAACCTCAATTAATATTTACTTGTTTAACTTGACAATTGCTTCAACCCTTATAACCTAATAGGGACTAAAACACAACAGGTAAACTAACCTTTAGGTTTAAATCATTCAAAAAATAAACTTTTGACGGTAAATCATAATTGAACGTAAACTTAGAGGGTTTAACTATTTTTAACCATAAATATATTTACCACTGTTTCTAGGATTTTTATTACCAAATACATTTCTAACCCTTTTTAACAAAGCAATTAAGATACATAATTAAGTTTAAACATGGGGTATAAACTTAAGATACATAGATGAGATGTTTTATATATCTTCATATATACTAATTCACTAGATTAAAACAAGTGAATAATCAAGAGAACAGATCAAATGAAAAGAACTAGATATATTATGACATCGTTTTACAGGCAAAAAGATTATGTTGGAGAATTCATTTAACGAGGAAATAATATTTTCGTAGACAAATATAATATAACGTAATAAAATATTTGAATGTTGGTATCTATTATTTATTACACTTCTAAAAATACATAAAGCACTAAATGAAAGTTCTTTTTGAAGACGGAATATGCATCCTAAATCTCTACCTTATATTCACTATAACACTGGAAGTCATAACCTTAGGTTTACCTAATACTAGGGTTGAGATCGGTTCAAAAACCGGACCGGACCGAAACCCGAAATATATGGAAAACTAGGACCGAAGACTAGACCGACTAGTCCCGGTCCGGACCGGTCTTAGTCCGGTTCGGTTTGGTTCGTCGGTTTTTTCGGTCTTTTAGTTGTTTTATACATTGTATCAAACAAAACCGGCCTGGACCGGATCGAAACCCGAAATCTATAACAAAACAAGGACCGAAGACCGGACCGACCAGGCCCGGTCCAGACCCGTCTCGGCCCGGTGTGGTCCGGTTTGTCGATTTTTTTCGGTCTACCGGGTCCCATGCTCACCCCTACCTAATACGTACGATGGATGTTGCATGGCTATATGCACTTTAAATTGAAATAATATATATTGGATTGCGATTTTAATACTTGTGGAATCCACTAATTATCTTTATTTACATCCTCTGTTAATTTTTACACTACTTGTCTTGATCTTATAAGTAAGAGAATAAATATAAAAGAGGAAAT